>JAXDDW010000013.1:2405000-2890000 GCA_034670385.1 Hoplostethus mediterraneus
GGGGGGGTATTCTCTCACCACGCCACATGCAGCTAACTTGCTTCTCGTCGCTTTATGAAGATTAGTATGCAACGGGTAGTTTCAAAGCAAGCAGACTGGTCAACGATGCATTAAAACCACGCTGATGACTCCAACACAACTCGTCGTGCTTCGCTGGTTACAACTCCGATGCTCGCGGTGACCGGGAAGATTGTTCTTGCATCCCTGTGTACGTACGCTACTTTGAAGAAGGATGCATGTGTTAGTAACCGCTGTAGCAAAGCCATAATACAGGCGAGTGTGTTGTTTACCGTGATTACGGGTCCCCGTGTAGGACAAACACCCTTAGCTATTATTGCTATTACAACGCCAGCTGCTGTATGTATATGCAATATTGATCCTACACTGGACGGCCAAATTAGGTAGGCATGTCATTTATTCTGTCATTTGGACAGATGGAGGGTTAGTCAATTATTACATTTTGTGCTGTTGAGTCACGTACTAACCTGAGGACAGCCCTGCAGGCAAGGGTCAGTTAGAGGATAAAGGTATAGATACAGAGATGCAAAGCTTCTCGTCCTGCTTCCCTAGAAGGTATTTTATAAAAACGCAAAGTTCAGACTGAATTTTTCCACAAGTGGCACCGGTTCCACCAACATTTTTAGTTTGGTGCCATTAGTCTGGAGACGGCTTTCATCACAATAATTATGTTGTCTACTGAAACACTTTCTTCTTTCTACCAGATTCTGGTTTGCATTAGTCAGTGCTGAAGACTTTAAGGCCATCTGAAATCATGAATTTGCATTTGTTATTTACCAAAAAGAGACTTGGTCTGCCTTTTGACAGAAGTGAAAAATGTATTTCACACACAACCAAACCGTTTGACTCTTGCCAGTGGAGGTCAAACCTGCGATGGTTTGATGAATAGCGAGGTAGGCAACGGGCCAACTGCAAATTTGAGAAATTGGCTGTTTTACATTAGTGATCAATGTATTGTTCTGCCTGACAACACTGACCTCTGAAGTAGCGCTTTGCTGCTCAGTGTGTTAGATGGTGTTTTATACTTCAACAGTTCAATATGTACATGCATTGAAAGAAACGGATTCAAATCCTAAAACAAAAATGACCGACACGACCGCTGCCTTCAAGAGCTCCTCTTAACAATAACACACTAAATGATCACTTTTACCACTCGTACCTACACACGGGCACAACTAAACTTTCTTAATGCCTGGCTGCATTACAGAGCTTGTAATTGTCATCATTCTGTGGCCTGTTGACAGCGGAGGGAGACAAATGGAAAGACCTTCTTCTTATCTTCGCTCTGCGTTTCTACGGTGTGAGCGAGCCAAACCTCAGCGGCTCTGCGTCCTAACCAAATCAAAACCACTCTTGATAATCCAAATGAATTTCCTGGATGAGTCATTCCAACCTGAACCAGGCTATTCTCAATGACTCAGTGACACTCGGGCATCTCAAGGCTCGCTGCTGTTCACAGACAACCTAGCAGTCTCTTTATCTCCAGAGTGGGTCCTGTTATTGGATTAGGCCGAACCCTTACAACCATCACACAGCGCCAAAAGCAACTCTTTGGCTTCGATGTACAGTGAAGTGGCTGCAATAAGAGTGAAGATTAGCGAGGTGTGTGTGCATACAAAAATGAGGACCCCCTTCTCTTAGTGGCTGTTTAATGGAAGAGTGTGTGTGTGTGTGTGTGTGTGTGTGTGTGTGTGTGTGTGTGTAAGATAACACGCCCTGGGGCACAGGGGCGCTCTGGTCAATAGGCAGAGTTGTTGAAAACAAGAAAGTAACAAGATCATGTGGCAACTAGAGAACTGTGGATTTGGCTCTGGCGTGAGAGAGAGAGAGAGCGAGAGAGAGAGGGAGAGAGGGAGAGAGGGAGAGAGAGAGAGAGAGAGCGAGAGAGAGAGGGAGAGAGGGAGAGAGAGAGAGAGATAGGGGAATACTGACAGAGGCTTTATGCCTGAATGCAGACATGGCTGAGTCAGAGATTCTCTTGAAGTTGTAGTTGTTATCTGTGCTTGATTACGTGTGACTGTGCATTCAAGTGTGAGCATGCATGTGCAGCCTCGTGTGTTTGTTTGTCAAATGGGTTTTTTTCTCAGAGGCTCCTAGCGACTGATCTGCTTTGGAAGGTCAGTTTTGTAACAAGAAAATGTAAACGTACGCTTTCACGAGTCCGACTTGGGTCTCGTTTAAACGTCACAAACGCAAAGCCGGGTCTCTAAGCAGGAGGCGGCAGGAACGGGAGGCTCTTTGTTGAGGAACGTTTTACTAAATAGAGCCTCGTTAAGGTCGTACTGACCTGAGTGACCCACTCAAGGGCAGAACAACTCACACAGTCCAAATACTTTTGATGATGACACGCCATGGTCAAAAGAAATGTAATTATGTTCCTGAGTAGGGTCTCCTGTGACCTTGTGTCAGTAGGAGGGGGGGGCTAAGAGAGGGAACAGGGGGAGGAAGGGAGGGAGGGAGCTGGCAATGAAGAGATACAAGGGGTAGATGGACGGCCAGCAGGGAGAGAGGAGAGATAAAAGGAAAGGAAGAAGAGATGAGAAATGGAAAGATAGAAGAGTGGTCGCGGTCTCGCTTCAGTGTGTCCGGGATTCAGCGCTCCGGTGCTTTTGAGACGACGCCACGCTAGCACGTCCTGTCCCGCTAAACCGCACAACCAGACACCTAAATAAATACTGATCAGGCAAAGGTGAAACTCAAACAGATTCTCTCGCTGCTGGATCAAGCGGATCAAGGAGCTCGGATTGATGCGGGAGGAGATTAAAAAAAAAAAAGCGAGAGGACAAACCACTTCCAAACCACCGGTCTGGTCTCCTGGTGCGTTTGTGCCGTTTGGACTCCGGCCAGATCATTACGGTCTGTCTGAGCACCAGGAGGAGACAAGGGCACTTTACCGTGTCCGTCCAAGTAGCCTGCACACACAGACCCAGACAGAGGAGAACCTCAAGTGGAGCAACTTGAATACAATAGAGGATAAAGTGTGTGTGTGTGTGTGTGTGTGTGTGTGTGTGTGTGTGTGTGTGTGAGACAAAAGAGGCAAAACTAGAAAAGAAACAAAACTCTCAGGAAGTTTGTAAATGTGGTTTCATGTCGTCTCTGAAAAGGGTACGGCTAGATGAGGCTTTTGGCGTTTTTTTTGGAAAATGAAACAGCATTCGTAACATCCTCTCCAAACCCCCCCCCCGCCATATCACACTCTGAAACGGGAAAACTTATTTTGTGTAACAGAAGGCACTTTCGCTTAAATTATTCAACACGCGGGCTTTCATCTGTGTCAAAAAGCTGAGCCAGATACGCGTTCACGTCTGACACATCGACGCCGCCATCATCAAACAACCAAACACCCAAAATTGTTTACAACAGGTTCGTGTTGGTTTTCACGCAAACACGTTTTTTTTTGTGTGTGTGTGTGTGTGTGTGTGTGTTATTGGAACGATGTGACGCAGGTTTTAATCAACAGCCAAAAATAGCGTTCACACATCCAAACTTTATTGGATGACTGCAATGAATGTAATTGAAGCCGCGCTGAGATAAATAATGCATTTTGATTCGGCGTCTGAGCCGTTTTGGGAATGAAACACGCAAACATTAAAACGCCTTACATAAACATAATGCGAGGCCGATGTTGCGCGCGGTGTTATTGCGGCGGAACAATTTGAGAGTGCGGTTGGTAGTACAACACCGAACCGCTTCTCCTGATGAGTTTCGGCTCGGTGAGATTTCCCTCGTGTCTTATTCTCTGTGAATCTGATCAGGCTCTGCTCGGGTCTAATAACCTCCTAGAGCAAGCCTGGGGACACACACACACACACACACACACACACAAACACTCATCAATACAATATAAGTAGGACAATATACATCGAGTCGGTTCAAAAACGAGTTCGCGATGACAGGTTATCAGTTTATTTGTTGGATGGGCTCGAAAGAAATGATATGGTAACCTTGTTTGATCTTGGTCTCGGTCTCCAGTGGGCTGCGGACCGTAACGGGTCTTAGTCAGGATGAGCCGGGTGGATTCCCTCTACTGCTCCCTGTCAGTTTACCTGGCTCCACCAAATTGAATATCAAGTTTGCACCCGCTGTGTATATTCACTTGATTGAATCGACCCGCTTTGTGAAATTCGTCCTTCACAAACAAATCTAATCACGGTCGCGCGAAAAGGCGGCTTCTAGCATCCCGACCGAGCCGCAAAGTGACAGAACTGACTGGCCTGACGGAGTACGAGCGGGCAGACAAGGAATGATGGAGGGGAAAGAGAGGAGCAAAAAAAGCAATTAACACAATTAACACAATTAACACAATTCGTTCGAAAGCTGCTAATTTGTCCTTGTTCGCTCCACCTGACGTGATACTTTTATGTAATGTAACAGCATCACAGTTCGCCAGAGCAGAGCGTCCTGTACACTGGCTCATGGGTGTCAGAGCATTGTTAAGCGTTGCAACCTGCCACGCTGGCAGAACCCGCGGGCCCCTCCGGAGGTTGCCGAGTAATTAATCTGAGAATAGCGTGGAACCGCCCCCCCACCCCCGACGTCTGACGAGGCTTTTGAAGACGTGAGAGATCCACCGTTGCTCTTTTGACAGGAAAGAGCGTGGAGATCAAAGCGGTCCGGCGATGTTCCGACGCAGCAGAGCCGGGTCTTCTGTTTGCTCTAAACATGTTTCATCTGATGGGCCCCGCCGGCCAATCTCTCAAAACGCTGTCTTTCTAATCTCCTAATCCCTCCGTGGCAGCCGCCGGCTCTCAGAAATAACAATGAAGGCAAACACCGAGGTCGTCAACGTGCTCTAGATGCTGTGTGTGTGTGTGTGTGTGTGTATGTGAAAGCCTATGGGTGCGCGTGCGTGGCCTTGCAAGTGTTTCTGCGAACATGCGTATGGAATACTGTAGCATGTGTATCAACCCTTGTGTGTGTGTGTGTGTGTGTGTGTGTTGAGGGGGGTTGAGGGGGGTTGAGGGGGTGAACCTGACAGAACTATTGAGCTATGGCGGCAGGCGGTCCGAGCTGAATACCCTGAAATGTTACAGATAAAGACATAGCGGGGAGAAAAGGCTGCAGCCAGGTGAATCTTGTAAGGGAGAGAAGAAAAAAAAAAAGGCACGTAGCAGTGGATGAGACATACCGCGAGTGGAAAGATATGTTTGAAGTGCTTTGGGATTGAGTGCTACTGTAGCTGTGATATGTGCACGTGATGCTGTGTGTGTGTGTGTGCGTGTGTGTGTGTGTGTGTGTGTGTAGTTGTTGTGCGTGTTACAAAAAGGGATGACCAAGCCCGGCGTTGCTTTTCCGTCCATTTCCCCCTCCGTCCACCCACGCACCCACGTTCATTCGTCCTCGTTTTCTATTTATTCCATTTCAGCCACTGAGGAGGAGAAAACATTGCATGATTTGACCCAGTTTCTCCCCCCCCCCCCCCACAAAGAAAAAAGACAGAGAGAGAGAAAAAGGGAGCGAAAGAGAGAGAGAGAGAGAGAGAGAGAGAGAGAGAGAGAGAGAGAGAGAGAGAGAGAGAGGAACATCAACCTCGATGAGAAGGGAAACTAATGAGGGCTCATTTCCATACATGGCTCTGCATCTGGACTACCCACAATGCACACCAGGCCAGGCCAGAGTGGATCCCGTATTGGGGCCAGTATCCTCTGGGGATAAGACTCATAACAAATAAGTAGAATACAAACAGCACTGAGCAATTTGGCCAAAATAGCTTTTAATGATGTTTTTGACTGGTGTAACTATATTGGGGGGGGTACTAGTTTTTTTAAGTAAATGTAATACAATTAACTTAACGAAAAGCACATGACTCTAGGATAGCACACATAATTTCAACTATTTGTATCCTCAAAAATATAAAAACAATACACCATGGCAGTGCAACTACTCCTTACAGTATACTGTGTCGCCCAGCCCTAATTTGAGGGATTAACAGCAGGTTTCCATTATGAAGCAGGCTGCACAAGATGTCAAGAGCACCGAGGTGCTGCAGCCAATCCCCTCCGAGGAGCTACGTAGCGAAGGGTTTTGTAGGCTGATCATATAAGCTACTTTTTGAGCACAGAACATCTATTTACGTCAGAGAGGAGACACTTGACTGAGATGGGAAGGGGCCAATTCATCCAGTGTAATACAAATCAATGTTTAGTTCAGGCTTCACAGAAACACGATCAGAGGGATTAGCTTTAGCAGGGGAGCTGGCAGCCATATTGGATCATTTTATGGAAATCGACTGCAATGGCAACTTCCACAAGTGAAACAATATCCCCCCTTTGTAGAAGTTCCAAGTCCTGAATTTCTGCTGCTCCGTTGTCTTCCCGATACGAGCTGTGCAGCATTTGAGAATGCAACTTTTCATATGCAATATCAAAAAACTGACGTTAAATATATAAATGCAGGTGTATCCAACAGTACACATTCAGCGGCCAGGTGTGATCTCCCTGCCTGGTTTGTAACGCACTATTTCTCATGAAGGGCAAGAGGATACGAGGTCCAGATCCAGTGAGCTTTAAAAAGGCCGTTGTTTATCTGCACTGCTCCCGTGCAGGTGTTCAAACTTATGGGGCATGCACAAACAGGTCAGTGATTATGATACGAAATGTTGCGCGACCCGAACTAAGGAAAGGTGGCCAATACATCATACTACAGATGTAAATGCCATTTAGCTTCTTTTGTTGTTGTTGTCCGTGCAGACTGAGCAGTAGAAGGTCCACAGTTTGATTAGATTGATGAAATGTGGCCTTCTGACAAATCTCAAAAACATTAATACTCAATACTCCTTCATATGTTTTATATGCTTAAAACCACACAGAAGATCGGCGTGCCCCATGAAAGGTTACCTCATTACGGTTCCCACATTAAGCAATTTGATGTCAATTTTATGCCACGTTGACCTTTGTTTCTATTTCTGTCTGTTCTGCAACAGTGCGTCTATAAGCTACTCAGCAGTAAGCTGACATTTTCACAGAAAATACTCCACTGTTCTGCACAGGCGTTGAATGGGTAGTTAGTATAGTACAGTATGTTCTCCATTTAGGCCTGTTAGAGCACAACAAGCTATTTTCCCCACCAATATGTGATGCCGAGGATTTCAGGCTGCAGAGGCATGGCGACGTTGCCAGACGATGTTGATAATTTGACAGAAACTCAGCAGCTCTTAAAACTGCTTCCAGAAAATTGGCTGGTGTTGAATGGGTGGTGAAAGGCTTGCCACTGAGTGTTGTATTGACGGAGGGCAAATATGGTACCACCCAGCTACTTGAGTCACGGGATAAGATGAGGCTGACAAAAATGGTGGTCGACACCAAAATGGCAAAACGCAGCCTACATGTTTTTATTGAACATATTGTTCAAGCATTAACAGCCTAAGATGGATAATGACTTCTATGAACGGGGGTAAGTGAAGTCAGGTGTTCCAACCAAGGATACGACATTCAGGTGTGGGTTAGAGGAGTCCTGTCATACAAAAACCCCACAAAGTTTGGTTACCAACAGAGTCTGCTCTTCAAAAAGAAGACATCTGTTGAAGTGGAATATGCCCCGGTCAAAAGAAATGTCAGAGGACCACCAGAGGAGAGTTGTTGAGGCTCATAAGACCACAAAAGACCAGACTGGCTACAAATGGAGAAAATTCAGTGCCATTGCTGCTCTCTCTAGCAGCGGGTGTCCAGCAAAGAGAGTCCACAATAAGAAAAACACTTAACGAGAGTGGTGTTCATGAGGGGATGGAATGAAAAAAATGAATGAGCACATGAAAATGAAATATCTCTTTTATGAATGTGGCTTTCGTTTCTCTCAATACTAGAGCTTAGGGCTGATTCATTGACATTCATTGGAAATCCTCTCTCACTTTTTCTTTGTGTTTGGAAAATGTCTAACAGACGCAACAGTTCCAAAGGCGAGCCTACAAAGTGAGCGTTCAAAAACACATGAAAGCAAAGTGCGGGAACACCAGGAAACTCTGATAATGTTGTCATGTTTTTCACGGCAGATCGACAGGCATGCTACACGGTGGCAGAGCGTCATCATGCTAAGTGTAAATGTTACCGTAGCATTGCAGTAGCATAGTTACTGTATGTGAAGAAGACATCCTTAGAAAGACCATTGTTGTGCACTGCAGAGCTCTCAAGGAGCTCTAGCTGCCATCTGAAAATAAAGTTGGGTAAAGTGCAGTAGTAGTAGCAATGAAGTTTTTTTCCAGTTTCTATGGTGCTTACGTTTCTTCTGGAGCTGCTATAAACAGCTTTGTTATTGTGACTGTGCATGTGCATTTAAAATCCCTTTCCCTACCTTCCTGAGCTGACGATAATCGCCTGTGTCTGTGCATCATATCAATATTGAAATAGAGCTCTAAAAATGACGAACCCTCTATGTTGACCTGAGGAGCTGCACTTTTATTTAAACTGAAGTTGAAATTAATTTTAAAATTAATTAAAAAAATTAATTAGTTAAAATCATGATTTAAAAGCTATTGTTTTCTCATCCCTTTGTTTCTTTGTTTATTTGATGTATTGTAGTATGAGTCCTTATGTCTATTTCCTTTTTTTCCAGTCACCTTTGGTCTTGGGAAACTAAATCCTCCTGCAATCCTCCATGCACTTGTTACTCTATGTACATGTACGTCCATTTTTGTTTTGTTTTCTAAATTTCCCCATTAGATCCATGATCCTATTATGTCATGGACCACTTCCTAAATAAATTGTTTTTAGCCCAACCGGGAGCAGCTTGTGGCTCTAGCCTGACATAACAGCCTGAATGCACGTCTCTAGTACTTTACTCATTGTTCTAATCAGAAGCTGTTCAGGCTTAGTATGTAAGGCTGGCTGTGCTGGAGAAATGTTCAAGGAGCAAATGCTGCACAGATGTAATTACTAACAAATATGAAGGCTTATGTTTGTTCAAAATCAAATACTGCTGACTGTCAAACCACAGCTGTGTGGCTGGTGAGTTTACTTCATTTGGAGATGATTTATTGTGTATAATAATATAAATATAATATAAAAGACAGGCAATATTGAATTTTGTGTGTGTGTAGTAGTGTATATATATATATATGTGTATGTGCAGTGGTGTACTGTAAAATAGTATAGAATAGTATATAGTATAGTAGCTTCTTTCAAAGAAAAAATCTAACTAAGAAATGGAGAAAAATAAGAAATAGAAATGTCAGTTCAGTAAACCCTCAAACATTGTGTCTTTCACAGCTTTCTGTAAAAGAGGGAAGAAAGACTAAATGTGCCAAACAAGTTGGCACAACCAACTCAAAGTTGGTTTCTTTTCTCATTATTTTTAACAATGGTTTGAGTACCAAACTCTGAAATGTATCATTTGTTGAAACCCCTCTCAATTGCAAGTGAGAAATGTGCATATAAAGTTGATTCATCAGCTATATAATAATCATCAGATTAATCAATTATCAAAATAATCGTTTGTTGCAGCCCTACTAGAGATGGGATTTAAATAGATTGGAGACATTTTGTGTAATTATGGTGAGAAATGGAGTGGTGCAATGGGGGCAGAAACCGGGGAGCAACACAGACACTGTAGAGGACAAAGGAAGGAGCAAAGAAAATAGAAAGGAAATGGATGGTGGAGACGAGAGACAGGAGATAGGGGGATACATGACACTGTGAGAGACTGAATGGAAAAAAGAACAAAAGTGAGAGGGAAAGGCAGAAAGAAAGAAAAAAAGATAGCAGAAAACCAAAAAGGCAGTCTTAATCACGAAGGAAGGAATATGGCCTGAGAAGTTTACTTCCCTGACACGGAGAGCTTTTAATCACCCACAATCCTTTGAGCTAGAGAAGAGAGGAATGGAGAAGAGGGCATTCACACAGAAGGGCCAGGTCTGGATTAACAAACTTCCTTTCTCCATCATTAGTCACTGTGTGTGTGCGTGTGTGTGTAAGTTCAATGTCTGTATATATGCACGTTTGTTCATGCTATAAGGCCTTTCACATGCGTCTTCACACGTGTCCTTTAACATAATGTTAAGTTAAATTAATGAATAACAATAAATGAAATGAAAAATAGCCAATTCATCTCATCTTTGTCAGAGGAAACAAGCTGACAAGATGATAAATATCCACCTGAACTGCGCTCAATTCAAGTTCAATTCATCAATGAATGCTCTTTTATTACTGTTGTAAATAATGATAGTTAAGGTATATGCCTTGTATTAAGCAATATTATCAATGTCAAAATGTTAAGTCTGCATAAATATTAAGATTGTGTTTGATTAAGCATGTAACCTGAAGATTATAAAGTAATCATAAAGTTTAAAAAAAATACAGTCTAAAGCGGGTGTCCAAGGACGGGCTGGACAGGCCCCGTAATGAAAAGCACCTGCAATGGCGTGAGGGAAAGTACCTAGAAAAAAGGACAGGCTGAGCATGCGCAGACGGGCCCAAGCAGGGAAAGTACCTCGTGGAAAAGTACCCAGAATTTACCCGGAGAGGCCCAGATGGCCAGGTGTCTTACGTAATGGTGAATGGGAAAGTCCCTAAAACCCCGGGTTTTCTGATGTAACGGTTACATAATGGAGTAAAACGAGACAGCCTACATGCCCGCAAAGACCCCCCATATGACCAAATTCGGGCGTTAGGACACCATCATTTCCGGGCAAAACAAAGCTAAATTTGGGGAAAACGTGGTGTAGAAGTCAGTATTCTCCACCCAGTTCTTGGGCTATATAAGATCATGCACAGACAGTTGTACTTCAGTCAGGTTCCAACTCGGGTTTTGTCTCTGTTGAAGAATAAAACTCATCGAACTCTGATCATCTCCAGTGAATTCTTTGAACCTGTTGTGAGACTCCAGTAACGACTGAATTGTGAAGAAGATTAAGTGTTGGCGAGGAGGTCCAGTCTTTATCACTGGCCCTGACCTGGACTCTTCCTCCCCCGACATCATTACCCAGTGAGTAGCCACTGCCGTTCACACTTTGAACGGACCGAACGAACCCCGACCCTGGCATCCACAACACCACACAGCACCTCAGCACCATCCGCTGTCCTCCATCTGAACGGAGGTCGGCCTCTCCTGAAGCACGCCGCTACGCCGTGGAAACACAGTGCAGCAACACGCCAGCGGGGCTGCACTAGCTCCATCTCTACCGGTGTGTCTCCGTTTCCCGATAATCAACCGGCGGTGGGAGCGGCAAGCGTCACTGCAGGGACAATCCGATCGGATCAATTAACACCCCTGACTTATGATAGGTGACCGCGTCCTATTCTGAGTGGATAATTCAGAGGTAATCTTCCCTTTGGAGATCCCCGTTGCTGCACACCACAACACCACACCCCCTGCTCTGTTAACCACAGATAATACGATTACAGCTGATGGAATTAAGACTATATCAAGGAGGTGGATCATTCCAGGTTATAGACTCATCTATAGTTAGAGTCACGCATTGACAGCCTGTCACCTCTGGAGTATAGGACATGTACACTGGATAGTACCCATTTTGTCATCATGGGGTTTTTTTTAGGGGGAAAAATGGATTGAATGTGCATCTTTAAAAGGTGCTATATGTGAACATCAATAAATCTTAACACAGTCATTTAATGTAACAGATGAGACCATCGGCCAGGAGCTTGCTACCAACCAGCCTCTACACTGGGGACAAAGTAGCATCCTCTTTGCCACAGGTTTATGGGAAATAGAGGCCACTGCAAAACCTTCTGTGCATTTTTTTGTATCTAACATGCAATAACAGATGGGTGGCTTTTTGCTTGCCCTTGCCCCTCACCTTGTGAAGGTGGGGGGGCACCTTCACACGTTACAGCACAGCACCCGTATAAAGCTGGTAGGGACTTCAGCAGGCTGGATGCTTGCTGTAAACCTGGGCCTTCCTAATTACTGCCGCTACTCTGTTGCCAAGTCAGGACTGAATCAGAATTCAGGTAGTGCCTGCAAAGTTGTCAATATTATTTGACCCAGGTCTGGAACTACCCACACTGAAGTAATATGTGTTGCACAGCAAGTTTGGTTTAGCGTACAACTCAAGTAAAAGGCAGTGTGCCGTTGATACTGCTGGGGGTTTTCACAGTGGTTGTGCTGCAGATCTAGTCGGTCTGAAGCCAGAGTGTCTGCTGCTGAATCTAAATGCTATAACCTTATCTGCCCACTGGAGCAGGAAGCCGAACGGCGCTAAATTCTCTCCTGGTGATTGGCTCTGGCGTCTTCAGCCGAGCCTCACCGAAAACACACATACACACACACACACACACACACACACACACACAGCAGGTCCACCACCAGAGGCCTTACTCACTCCCCTGTGAGTTAATGGACCTCCAGAACTGAGGAGAAAGAATCTCTCTGGTTCTACTCCTCTGACTTTGTAATTTAGAGAGAAGTTTTCAGAAAAAAAAAAAAATCAGAAAAATAGTGCTGTATCTTGGCGAGCTATCGTCTGCCTGGAAAAGCTGTTTTGCTGGCTGGCTGGCTTCACTGGCTGACTTATGGCCAGGCTGGCACTTACCTATTTTATCTACTTGGATTTTGCCTCACAGACAAAGTTAATCTCCGTCTCATTCACACCAGCTGACATCGCAAGGGCTGCTGAGAGTTTAGATATGAAGGGAAACCAGCCTCACAGTCAGTATGCATTAAGGTTAAGCTCTGATCCCTTTCAATACAAAAAAATCAAAATAGTAGTTCTCAAAAGCAGAATTTGCATTATATGACAAATGTATAACCCTATAGGTACCTGCCTCCCAATCACTCCCTGACTTTAGCTGCATTGTCTTTCGAATATCACGGCAAACCCGAGTTTCATTCCACTCATTTTGAGAAATAGCAAAATAATGTGCTCTCTCATTATTCACAAGTTGAGAAATAACCTTTTCGTCCTCAAAAATGCTGCGAATTTGTAATGAAAAGTCTTGAAATAAATACATAATTCAATTATATTTCCATTCAGTTGAGGGATGAATAAATAAAGAATAAAGTTGATGGGAAACCTAAGAGTTGCTGAGCACCAGGATTTTCTGATGCATCATTTTCCCTCCATTTGCATTTTAGGAATTGAAGTGATGATCCAGAACTACTTACAATGTACTGTAACTAACTAGCAATAGAAACTAGTTACAGTAGTTAGTTTGTGACAGGTAGTTTGGATACTTACGCTAAGGGGCTACCGACCAGCATGCTCACTAAGGATACGAGTCAAAACACACGTACGTATTTTGGTACTGGCATCAATCTTAAGGAGTCTTAGGGGATGGATGGTTTGGAAAGCTTAGAAATGATGGGATTCTTCTATTATTGGACATGAGGTATCCATACTAGTGTTGGCATCAAAAAGAGAACGACCATTTCCAAAGAGACGCATCCTTACTGGCCGTTAGGTGTACTACGGTTGGTGATCGCTTTCAAAAAAACGGTAGCCAAGCGTGGTACGCAGTGTGTGAAATTTCACAGTGTATGCAAGATTTGAGGGGATGAACGTCTCGTGAGCGTGAAAACGGAGGGGCGGGGAATATAATGCACATCTAATGTGTTACAGCACTCTGCTTTCCATTGGACTGTGTGATACTCAAGGGAACAATCAAACCCTCTCTCTCCTGCTGCACCCCTCAGTCACGCCGCTTCGTGGATGTGTGTGTATCTGTGTGGATGACGTAAAGGAAAACCATCGCCCTCTACATCAGGAAAGGAGAGAGTGCAAGAGGCAGCGAGAGAGAGAGAGAGAGAGAGAGAGAGGGCTGGAGAGAGAGACACTGAAAAGACTCAAGACATTTCTGCAGCCTCCCACAAATTCATAAGTTCCAAATCCTGTCAGTTGAGGACTTGTGAAACTAAGCTGTTAGACCGTATTTGGGTCTTCATCGCTGCTCAGCCGTCCATCTGTGGGCTGGCTTTGATAACACAAGGGAAGGGAACACAACAGAACAAAAAATAAAGAAATATTTGTTTGTTGGATTATTGGCTTTTGATTTGTACGTGATTGCGAATACTCTCACCCTTGATTGTCATCACTTATATTACCGTTCTCTCAATCAGCTCCTGTTCACTGTCACAGTATGGCAGTTAAAATAGTGAAGTATGTGTTTTCATCTAATCACAGCATGATGGAAATTACTTAAATATTACTTAAATTAGTACTTAATAATGCAGTGCTAGTCACCATGCAATACTATATTTTATAAATAGGGTACAAAATTATTAGCAAGAATATCCTTGATAACCTGATACTGCAAAAAAGTACCAGACTACCTGAGCTAGGGGTGGGCGACATATCCTTAAAATAATATCACGATATTTCAGGGTAATTTGCGGTAACGATATTCATGACGATATGAAAAAAGAATACTGAACAATGTTTTATTGGTGATTGCAGCAGCATTTATTAGTGCAAATAGTGACAACATAAGTCAAAATATGCTACTTGCGAGTACTCCAGCTATGCTCGGCTGAGTTGGTGTCATTTGCCTGCCTTTTGGGCCGCACATCACCAGCTGCTAAACTCTCGTCACACGACTTCTGACTCTCCTCGTACTCGCGTGTGTGTTTTTGCTTTAAGCGGTGAAACAAGTTTGTTGTGTTTCCACCTTTAGCCGCAACACCACTTCCACACGACCGAAGTAGCTCCCCTTTAGCTACTAAATCCTCATCAGAGGCTGAGGCGCTGCTCTGGCTTTCAGCCGTGCTTGTATCGTTCTGGTGCGCTAGGATATGCAAATGCGTCAACGCGTCATCACGCCGCTATATCGTTAATGATGTGACACTTTTTTTTTTGTGTACAAATTTATACCGGTATTATCGTGAACGACATGATATGGCACAGCCCTAACCTGAGCATCATACAATCATTAGTACTCATAAAAAACTGCACCGTCACACAAATAGAATGAATGAGGCTAGAATGTAGGGGTGGGCGTTATGACTAAAAATCAATATCGTGATTATTTCAAACTTTTACCTCGATTACGATTAATGAAAGATTATTTTATTTGTTTTGTTTTATTTTGAAATTTGTTTTATTTTGAAATTGACCGGATGCTCTATGCCGTTCCTGTGTCTGACTTCCTGTCCGACTTGACACATTCGCTTGCGGCTAGCAAAAAACGAACGGTCCAAACCTGTCTGAACACGGCGTTACTGGACGGGGCGGAGGGACGTGACTGAATACCACGTAGTATTTTTTAAGGGGACAGTTCATGAACGCAATATTGGGGAAAGTATTTGGCCCATTCATTCACGGGAAAGTGATGTTACGTTAGATGTGCGCACACAGACACTCACACTGGTTGCTTTGCTAACTGGCGCTTCTAGACGTTCCTCGTTCTTGTAGCCTAAATAACAATCGAAATGAACGATTTTGAAAATTTGCCACGATTACATAATTAAATCGCGATTACGATTATAAACACGATAATCGCCCACCCCTACTGGAATGTCTCTAACAGTAGTAAACAGGTGGTTGGCGCCTCCTTAGCGAGCACTAGGAGGTTTTTCACTGTAGCTCACACAAGCTTGAAAGGGGCCTCAAGGAGAGTCTCAGACAAACTTGATTGTGAGTCGGAGTGAAAGCGACACAGTGAGGTCAGCCTGCACCCCGCGGTGTCACCTGTTCCCACCTGACACACAAACCCTGTACAAACCTCCCGGAAACCAGCTGCTGAGTCAGCGGAGGAGGGGTGGGGTGGGGTGGGGTGGGGTGGGGTGGGGTGGGGGGGCTGGAGGAGTGGAGTGAAGTGACAGAACAAATGACGGAGGTGGGTCCCAGAGAAGGTGAGTTAATGTGAAGTGAGTTAGAGAGGAGGAAGGGAGAAATGACATAAGAGAGAGAGAGGGCAGGAGAGGACTCGCAGAAGCGGAGGGCAGCAGTTGAATGAAGGACGTGAGGAGAAGTTAATGTGAAGTGAGTTAGAGAGGGCTGGGAAAGGGTGACAGACAGGCAGACAGACAGAGAGGAGAGGAAGGAAAAAAAAAAAAAAGATGATGAAATATGTCTTAAGAGGAAAAACACATCTGCCTCAAGAGCCTTTCACTTGTTATATAAGACCCCGTCACATGATGGGGGTGTTTGCACAAATAACCACATGTGGGTGTAATGTAATTAAACGGCCACAGAGCCTACACCTCTGATACATTCCCACCTCACAGCGCTGACTGGGGACTGACTCCTCGCTCTAAATTAATTACTTTCTCATCCCAGAAGCTACACAGCTCGTATTTTAAGGTATATGGTTTTTTTTTTTGCTGCAAGGAACAGCTAACAATATAGCGCGACACTACACACTAAACAGTGCACACCACAAGGCAGGGCTTTTGAAACTACACCGACGAATGACATTTCTGTCAAATCCTTACTTGTTTGGAGGCACATGATGGATTACGGGTCTTGACAGCTTCTAGTTAGGGGTGGGAGCTCATACTGTCTCGAGGGAATACACGTTGCAAGTTAAAATCAATGAAAGGCTCAAGTGATTAAGCATGTTCTAACATTCAGTGACCGACCGAAAATGCCCGCACACCTCTGGGTCCACGCCACCGCGCTGCCATTTTCTCCATACAAAGAAACGCCACTTTGTCACGACTTTCCTTAACAGCGCTGAAATATTACTTCCCCTTAGAAGGCAATTTAGTAATCACAGCTATTTATCAGCCCAGCGAACGCAATATCATATACCTCCATTAATCTTAAGTGCTGGAGCGCCCATAGCATCCATCTGAACACAATTACAAACTGGGCTGAAGAGAAATAAGGTGACAAAAGTTTAAGTTTTGCAGAAGCTCAAGAAAGCAGCAGCATCTTGACACGCGCTTGGTTTGTGTTGTTATTGACATGCACTATCGAATGATACTTGATTACTGCTTTTATTACTACTAGCACTAAAACTGCTGGTACTGTTAATACTAATACTACTACTATTGTTACAACTGTTAATACCTTTAATGTTTCTATTAGCAAACAAGCTTTGTATACTTCTACGAGCTCCACAGCTATCAGCTTTGTAAGTCGCTTTTAATACTACTACAGCTTTTTAATACTGCTAGAGCTTTTAATACTGCTAGAGCTTTTAATACTACCACTACTACTACTACTACTACAACAACAACTGTTTAATACTACTATTACTACATTTTAAAGCTGAAGCAAGCACACAAATGTTCTTCAGAAAACCTTTTCTAGTTAAATATGAACATTTCTACCTTGAGGGGAAATGGGAAACAAATAAAAAAGTTTGGCAGTAGTCTAAAGGAAACCTCATAGTCTGTATTTGTTAAGTGTTTTCTGAGAGCCAACCAACAGTAATGAGCAGGCACTTATTCTCAGGAGGCCATTTACTTGACAAAGGACAGAGGATGCGTTGGAAACTAAATGGCACTGTGCCCTAAGATGACTTATGTAAAAATGTTATAAATGACTGGAACTGGAAGTGCATGAATCCACTATTTCTGGAGCTGAACCATTCAGCGACTGAATTCAGAAGGAGGAAGAACAACAGAAAAGCCTTGCAATCAGTTTACAGTAAACAACAGAATGCACTATATGCTATCGGTCTACATTTGTGTGCATGTTAGTATGAGTACACACGTGTGCATGTGTGCATTACAGATGGCCTATAAAACCTTTTGAGCCCTACTGCAACTAAAATCCCTTACATTTTCAATCATGGTATTTTTCAACCCGAACCTTTACTAAGTTAGAAATGCGTGTGTGTTTGTGCATGTGCATGTGCATGTGCATGTGCATGTGCATGTGCATGTGCGTAACAAGATACCCTTCTCGTGCCAGCAATTCCTCTACTGCAACTGTTCAGCAGAATGATTTGGATTATATATTAATAGGAAGATTATCCACTCACAATACGTCAGCAGAATAAAACAGATTTATGTGTGTGTTTCCATGCACACAGAAAATGTGTTTTTTTTACTCAGGCAAAAGCAGAATATGTGACATCTATGTAACACAGTACATGAATGCATGTGTGTGTTTGCATGTTTGTAGGCTAAATATGTGGATGTGCTCTATATACACAACAATGCATTTGAGTGTATGTGTGTGTGTGTGTGTGTGTGTGTGTGTGTGTGTGTGTGTTTACATTAGTGCATGCTCGTGTGTTTGTGGGCACATTTGGCTGCAAACCGTGTGCTGTGTCCAGTTGTGCGTCCAGTAGATAAACAAGTGGCCCTCTGAACTCTAATTATAACAAATGAATGTAGCCTCATTAGTCACCAAACAAACACAGGGAGGGAGAGGACGGGACACGCACGCCCTCTTTTGCCAGAACCACCTCAAAGGAAGACCAAGGCCAGAGTCTTCGCAAATGATTATCGACAAATGTTTTACTTTGCTTGTAGCGCCAAATGGGTGGGGTTAACGGCCGCAGGACCAATCAGACAGTGTCAAGGTAAGTTGTCAATTACAGAAAAAATATACTAATTGGTTTTCATATACTTGCCTCTGATTGCCTAAACTTTCTGATACCCATTCAATTGTCATGTGCAGCAAACCCCACCCACCTCGCAGTCCTAGCAGGTTAAAATGAACCAATATTTTGTAAAAATAATGTAAAAATTAACTGACCCAGGTCTGGCTGTAGGCCTGCAGTATGAGTGACGTGTTGACGATATGATTTATACATTCTATTTCACAAAATTTGACAAAAAAATAGGATCCAGCAGCCGCCGCAGTATTAGTGCATGAATGGAGGGCATACACCTGGGATGCTTCTACAATGGCTACCACTGTAAATACTATTTCATAACAGTTGTTATGGCCAAAGAGGCTTAACAAAGCGACAAGGTAAGTACTACTGTACTCGAAGGCCTTGGTAGAATGGCGCAGCATGGGAGGGAAGTCTTTCAGTGAAGAGGCAGCAATCCTCCTCAGCATGACTTGAAATGAACACCCACCAACCCACCAAATGCGGGGAAAATTGGCTGTGGTGGGTAACCATCAGTTGCAGCAGCCACTTTGGCGGGTGAGGTTTTGATCTGGTTTCTATTTGAAAACAAGGCGTTTCCAATACTGGGGCTGTGATTGAAGTGGCGCCGCCATCAAGGGTCCTCTCTCTCGCCTGTGTGTGATTTGAAAACAGCAAGCTGTCATCGGGTATAATACAATTAAGGTGAAGCTAGACAGATAAAAAAAAAAAAATGTAGTGAATGTGGCACTACATTGTTGACACAAAAAGTCCACAGGGAACTGAAAGCGCTAACATTTAAGAAGAGGGAGACAAAAACAACTCAATGTGTTAAGGGGGGGGGGGGGGGCAAAATAATAAATAAAACATAAACATTTAGTGAGCAGTGAGGAGCAGGTTGTGACTGCTGCTGGATTAAAGCTGAGGAGAAGTTAAAAAGGTTATTTTGCTGTTTGTAATGAGAAATGTCAAACTGAAGGATGCTCTCCAAATGCCAATTTAACTGTGACTGTATCCCCTAATTCGACATGTTTGCAGTTGAAACAGGATGCTGGTTCAGGACATAAAGTGTGTGGGGGGGGGGGGGCTATTCAAAGGGGACGACGGGTTTAAACCAGTGGGCTATCCGTTTGGTAGAGAAAGGCAGTTTTATTTCATGGGAGGGGAGGGATTATTCAAAAATCTGTGATGGTATTTTTGGTTGGAATTTCTATGTACAAATAAATAATGTGTAAATACTAAAGACTGTTTTCCAGGAAGTAAAAGTAATGGAATTTTGATATGAAAATACAAGAAAATAAAACAAATCTATATATTTTTTGGGCATTTATTATTAAAGAGGTGCATATTATGACATGGTGATGTCTGATGTATGGCTACACACGCACACAATGATTGAAAAGATCGAAAAATGAATGATGGATGATCGATGTGGATCGATGCACTGTGAGGAATGCCCTCGCATGCAGCAACACACCTCTCTAGGGATAACCATCTCATCTCTGCTTTTACTGAAAGAAGCATTTCCACCTCTTCATTTGTACTTTTTTTCTCCTAACACTGGTATTTCATGGATCAATGTACATGTTTATTATTGTGCAGGCTAAATATAACTATAATTAAATATAACATAGCTAAGCCTACACACTGCAGCTTCTACTACTCTCCTCTTTGATGGGAGATGCACAGCCACAGCAGATTCAGACTAGGAATGTTGAGCATTTGGTATTCTTATCCACTTTTCTAGAAGCAGCATCCCAATAGTAATAATAGTAATACTAATATAATGAACTAACTTCTTCTTCAAACTAAATTGGTTAACAATCAAACTGTCATGGATCCTGGCAGCAGTTCTTCCTCATAGCCTGTCTCTCTGGTTGTGTTCGGAATGGTTCACTCGTTCACTCACTCACTATTCCCTATGGAGTGTTTGTCAGATAGTCAACTATATGGGCAACGACCAACCGAAGTTTCGGACACTACGCTGGACATCATTGCGTCAAAAAAATGCGGCGGATATTCATGTGACACAAGCGGACGCACCCAGCATCATGTAAAGGCAGCTAGCTTACTTACATTTGTAAACGAAATTGCCGCCTTCTGCCATCTTCACGACTCTCTTCTTCTTTGGTAAGACACGGACGCATTGCATTGTGGTATACGGGAGAAATTGTAGGGTACATTGTCTGTTCACTACAAATTGTTGTGCATTGTGGGTATTTTATAGTGAACTATATAGTGAATCAAATTAACCGTTGAGAATTCGGACACTAGTAGAAAATGGCGAACACACTATATAGTCCACTATTTCTGTAATAGGGAACAGTTTCGAACAGGGCCTCTGTCTCCGCCCAGCGACCCAGTTCCCCCCTCCTGCTTGTCACCTGTTCCTGCCCAGCCTATCAGAGGATTCCCTCAATTCCAGCCTCCACACCTGAATGCAATTTGTAATCAGCGTTTAGTATAAATAGAGACCTGCTCTTGCAAGTCCCTGCCAGAACGTTTCGGCTCGCCCGTTCCACAAAGCAGGTTTAGAAAAGCGGCGCTTAATCTCGCAAGCCTGCTTTGAGTTAACCTGCCAAGTCAATCGAGGCTACTGTGATCTGGCTAATCCAAGCCAGGCTCAAGCAATCCAGATAATTGCGCGTGCACAGTTGTACACAGTTCATTTAAGCAGCCCGAGAGGTCGATCGTGGATCTGACCGATTCATCGTGGCGAAAAAGGACGGTAAAGACAGAGCCACAATGTTCACGGCCACTGAGCAGCAACTTTTAGTGGAGGTCTATGGAGAATTCAGCCATATTACAATGAAAAAGGGAAATATGATTGCCATAAATAAAGGGAGAGAGAAAGCTTGGCAACAAATTGCTGATAGACTGAATCCGTAAGTAATTGTTTAATTAAAAACGAACAAATTGGATAGACCTTATTAAATATGTGTTCCAAAAATATAAAAAAAAATGAAAAGCTGTGCTAAAAATATTATTTCATTATATATTTTTTTATTTTCTATTACACTTTATGTCTGATAGTGTAGGGCAATAGCATTGAACATTAGGATGCCTTCCAGTCAGTGATCAGTGTTACGGGAGTACCGCTTAAGCTTCAACTGTGGTTTAGCCTGATAACTAAAAAAAGCAAAGTTGTCACAGCAACTTAGCTTGAACTATGCTGAGCTTGCTTTGTAGAACCGAATAAACCTGAAATGAGCCAGACTAAGTGAAATAAGCCTGGCTAAGGTGGTAAGATCGCTTTGTGGACCACCCCTCTGGACTGTCTTTACTACATTTTGGATTTCACACTAATACATTGGTGTTGAACTTTTACTAGCGTGTCTGTTCTTCTCTGCGTCGTGGCCTGTTTTCCTGACACAAAGATTAAACTCATGAATTTTATTTTAACAAATAAAACAAGAAGGCATCACAAAATAAGAATAGATGGTAAAAATAATACTAAGAAACAACAGGATAAATCACAAAAGTACTGTAAGTTTATAAGAAGTGATCTTCTAATGGCATTTATGCTGACAGTTGGGAAATGAAGTCCTTGTAAACATCTTCAAACCATCTCAATAACCTGAACAGTAGTGAAAACCTGTCAGTAAACTTTTTTTTTTTAGTTTGATATCAGATTGTTTGTGCCAATCTGACTGACTTCCATTAAGGGATCTATAAAGAAGGGAAAGTCAGATATGTCAAAGCCTTAATTGGAGACCAACTCTAAAGCCTGCAGCACAATTTGTATTCCAGCAGATGGGAAGTCCATACCCTGGATCCTGAAGAGTTTCACGGGTTCTTGATTTCAGAATTGATCTCCAATTAACTCTCACACACACACACACGGCTCTGTCATATCAGACTTTTTTTCTTTATTGATTCCATGACTTCTACTCAGTCTGGCAGTTGGACAGGATACATGGCAACAAGCACAAAAGGATTCTGAGCATCTGTTATTTTCTGATCAGAAGCCAGGATTCCTGTTTGGTACTGCATAATACAAAAAGGAAAATAGTGCATTGGCTCCAACACTAACTAATAATATTAAGTAAAGATAACCGGGGGGGAACTGGAGTTTGCTAATCCTGTTTAGATGGTGTATGACCCTGTTCCTCCAGGTATCTTGTGGCAGGTGCACTGTGCACTCAGAGTGAGACCTGTGTTTGCCTTCTGTGCATTAAGTTAATCTCCCTCAAGGTGGCTACTGGACTCCAAAAAGGAGTTTGAGATATTGATGGACGGGATATCAAGGCACAGCCAAGGTCTGGAGAGTGTCCAGTTCAGTTCATCGCAAACAGCAAACTGTTGCCACAGTTAAGGTGGCATCTTTGCTGTTGATGTTGTCTTTCTGTGATCACTGGACCTGTTTGCAGCTGAGTGTGACGCAGTGGGGATGAGGGTCAGCATCTCCAAGTCTGAGGCCATGGTTCTCCCAGAAAAAGGTGGCCTGTCCCATCCAGGTGAGGGGTGGAGGAGTTCAGGTATGTTGAGGTACTGTTCACCAGTGAGATTTACTGCTGGTTGGGTGCAGCAGCTGCAGTAATGCAGGTGAAGCGAGAGCTGAGCCACAAAGCGAAGCTCTTTACCAGTCAACCTTCATTCTGACCCTCACCTATGGTCATGAGCTTCAGGTCCAAAGAATGATATGGTAAAAGTGGCCGAAATGAGGCTGGCCTCACTCTCTCTGACAGGGTGACAAGCTCAGCAATCCAGAAGGTCGCTGAAGTCAAGCTGCTGCCATATTGAGCCACGAAGCACAACCAACTGGGAGGAAACCCCAGGGCATGCTGGAGGGATTGCATCTCCCCTGCTGACCTGGGTGCACCTGGGGATCCCCCTGGAGGAGCTGGAGGAATTTGCTGTGGGAAAGGCCGACCGGGCCGCTCTGCTTGTCCTGACCAGGATAAGCAGCTAAAAAAAAATGCATGGATGAAATAATACTATGCTGAACTGTTTGTAGGGCAAAAAGTTGGCATGCTAGTTCTACCTAATTTAAAAGTGTGGATATCAGAAATAGCATCCGGTCTCCTGCAACTCACCTGCAAATGCAAGATGCATTTGGTGCTGCCGTTACTCCTGGAACATACCACAGGGTACAGAGCGCTGTTGTGTCTTATTGTGTAAACACATAGAGACATCATAACCCCCGAGCCCGTCTCTGTTGACAGAGATTAGAATCTAAATACATGAAATGCATGACTGGTCCTAATGTGCGACTGCTGTTGCTCACCGAGTTAGTATCTTGTCATCCATCCATCCATCCATCCATCCATCCATCCATCCATCTCTCTACCCATCCAGCTCTCAATCTCGCTCCTCTCTCTGTTCAAATGTTATTTATTCATTTCCTCGTCTCGTAACAAGAGCCACACACTCAGAACACAGTTATTTATCTCCCTCCTTTTTGAAGAGATGTCATCTGCAACCTGCGCATCGCCAACTTGTAATAAAGCAAGGATGACAGCAGACACGCCAAGAAATCCAACAAACAATTCAAGTGCATGATCATGCAGCTAGACGATAAATATATACAAAGAGTGTTAGGATGTGTAATGTGTGTAATCTGAACTGTTACATGGGGATTAGAAATGCAAACTGTTGTACACCCTGGGCTCAGCATCTGTGTGGTCATCTTGGTCACTGATTTGACTGTGTAACCAGTCACGTAGACCATACGTGACGGGTTTAAGCTGACTCCTACCCGCCGCCTTCATTTCAACACACTCAAAACAATGAAACGGCACGGCTCGGCGAGTGACTGATTCGAGCGGGCCGGGTGTATAGTGCCGACTCGGCGGGAGAGGACTACGCTCCGAAGCGATATGTAGGGAGCACTAATATGAATGATTGAAAGAAATAAGAGAGAGGACATGAGTGGAGAGTGAGAGGGTTAGTGGAGTGGCGAAAGAAATAGAAGCGGGGAAGGAGAGAGATAAAGAGAGAGAGCGAGCGAGAGAGAGGGGGGGGGGGGGGGGGGGCGGGCTCAGAGGGACCAACAGCGGGGGAAAGGGTAGAAAAAGAGGGATGTAATCCATGATCCAGATGGAGGGGGGCTTGCTGTTGGGAGCAGCAGGGGATTGGGGCTCTCAGTTAATGTGACGGGC
The DNA here is from genome assembly GCA_034670385.1 of Hoplostethus mediterraneus. Lineage (NCBI taxonomy): Eukaryota > Metazoa > Chordata > Actinopteri > Trachichthyiformes > Trachichthyidae > Hoplostethus > Hoplostethus mediterraneus. Next base: position 2,429,497 of record JAXDDW010000013.1, read on the forward strand.
ATGCTGGGTAAAAATAGCCCGGGGAAGCAGGGCAGGAGTCCTCTATGATGAATAATACACAGAAGAGGAAGGAGGAGGAGGAGGAGGAGGAGGGGAGGAGGGGAGAGGAGGGGAGGGGGCACCGGGCACACAGATAACAAGATAATTAATTACAGGAATTCTTGCATTCTCATTACTAGTCTACACAATGACAGTTACAGATGATGAGGTGGGGCTTTTTTTAACACTTGTTTATACAGGAAAAAAAAAATTCAATATTATGAAGGTTGCAGAGAAGTTCAGTCGTGTGAGACCAAGAGAGAGCAAGAGAGCGTGGCGAAACCATTTGGGTCTTACGGAAGTGAGAGGGGAAATGCGGGGCTTTTATCCCCACCGTGCCCACCGAGACAGAGGGGGTGCGCTCCGAGCTCTTTCCCTCTATCAAATATTCACACGGGGGGGGGAGAAATGCCGTTGTGTAAGACGGATCCCCGCGGATCTGTCTGAAACACTTTGCGCCGCGCATCAATAAAGCTACGTTTTGTTCCGGAAAATCAACAGGCTGCACTCTCATGAATTCACTTTTCGTCCGATGAAAACCCGAAAGCCTCTGCGTTGCGTTACCCAGCATTACCAACCGTCGTTCATAAGCCGGAGAGATTTCTAGAGATCAATCCATCAGACAGACAATATACATTAAGAACGCCATTCGTCAGTGTTGTGTGCGGTTACAGCTACAGCTATCCCTGGCTTTAAAGCCCCAGGAAACTTGGCTTGAAATAGTAAAAATGAATATATGATATCAAAGTTTAGTGTCTAATTAAGCATCCACAAAAATCTGAGTGAAAATAAACGTTCAGAAATATTAGAAAACCTCGTTCAAAAACAGCTCATTTAGCTGTTTAGACTGTGTAGGCGTGTCAGTTCAGGATTTGATTGACATCCTGACACGATGGATAGCTCCGCCCATGTCAAACTGTCAAGCTGTTGCACCTGTTGGGGGCGGGACAACTGACGTGCATTTTTTTAATGATTGGATTGAAGAATTCTCTGCGTCATAAATGTCAGAAAATACCACGCCCAATTCAACCCCACTGTTCTGAACCCCCCACTCATTTGAACGAGGTTTTCTAATATTTATGAACGTTTATTTTGTGGATGCTTAATTAGACACTAAACTTTGATATCATATATTCATTTTTACTATTTCAAGCCGAGTTTCCTGGGGCTTTAAAACCCCCGGTGCAAATGCCATTTCTTGTCATGAGTTAGTGTACTGTGCTGTCCACAGAGTCGTTGACGTACAGCCCTTGTGGTTTCCATCATTTTGTAATTGCAGGGGTGGGGGGGGTGCTCTCTGCCTCGTCTGTCAAACTCAGCCCCGGGGTTACAATTCCTCTAACCTTTCCTTTGCTGGATGTGCGCAACTAGAGAGGCCTTCTGGCCCCCGCGGGCTCCTTCCTGAGTGGTCACACTCCACACCACTTCATTCTGCAGAAGGAGATATCGCTGCAGAAAAGGGAAGCCTAATCCATGTCAGATTCAACAATGATGGCGCGCTTCAGCCAGGATGTCTTATTGAACGCGAGCAGCGGGCGCATTGTTTGAGCTTTACTTGTGGAAAATTGATTGCCACGAGCATTATGTTGCTGAATGCGTTTGTTTACCCTGTTCAGTTTACAAAAATGATGGGGGAGATGTTGCAGCTACTCTGGTGCTAAACTATCTAATCACCCTGTCTCAATAGCGCGACAAAACAATGAGGAATTTGTCTCAGTTAGTGAAAAGGTGGTGAAATCACACTCATCTTCTGTCTGACTGACAATCTCATAGATTGACCATAATGGTTTGCAAATTACCAATTCAGCTCCGTGGGCTGGAGAGCTTTTACGATAAAGATGCATCCGTACATATCTACGAAACCGGCCCGCAGTAATCGTAATCTCTTTAATAAAACCGTGGAAGTGGGAGCCCGAGCGTACCCCGGGTCTCTAATGGCGCTCTTGACTGTACGTGTCGTTGAATGGAGAGTCTTGACTGACATTATAAAGCACTTAAAGATGGGCAGAACCCATCCAGGGTCAGTTTGGCTGCGGTGGTGAGGTAGCGCGCGGTTGTGTCATCCCGAGGTCATTGCTGAATGTGTTAAAGAATGTGCTCTTAAGCCCTTCTTCCTCTTCTTTATTATTCTCTGGAACATCCTGCGGTTCATGTGTATTTCAAAGGCTCGGCTAAAATCTCTCGCGTGTGTGTGTGTGTGTGTGCGTGTGTAAAGTATACATATGCAAGCGGGTAAGGGGGAAGGCGGAGTGTGCGGTAAAGGATGTCTCAGCGGTGCAGATCTACAACCTAGAGACTAAAAATGGACCCCGAAGTGCTCGCCACCCCCCCCCCTTTTTTCCTGCTGGGAATGCAACAGACGTTCAAATATTTAAATGACAATGCTGGTGTGACATTGAACCATTTTAGAGCAGATTTACCAACTCGAGTAGAAAGAATTAGGGGAGCCAAAGTGAAAAGTTGAAACCAGTGTGAATAAAAAAAAGAGAGAAGAGAGGAGAGATTCGTCTTTGAAATGTAATTTTAAGCTATTTATCTGGAGTGCGCCGCGCCCGGGAAAACATCATTACACGAAATACACCAAACTTGTTTATTAAATTATAAGCGCTGAGAGGGAACGCTACCGGCTCTGCAGAGCGCCGTTGCAGAACACTCGCAAATCTGTAATACTTGGATTCAGGCGGTTCTGGTTTTGTGAGGCGGGGGTTTGGACCCTCGCGAAACCAAACGCCCCCCAACCCCCCTCTACCTGTTCAATAAACCTTATCGTGTCATCTTTTGGCTGCTGTGCTGGGAGTGGATTCTCGCGGGGGGGGGGGGGGGTTGGATCTCTGCGCTCAGTATGAAACTGAAGGGTGGATCCGATTGCCCACCCTGCAGCTAGGATCAGCCTGGTGAATTCATCAAATGACTCGCCCATCTGCTCTGCTATATTGTCTGAAGGAACGGCAGATATGGTCATCTCCTGCATTAGTGTTCCTTACCTCCCCAAGGCTGTGGTTAGGCAGGAAGCCACGTACCTCTCTCTCTCTCTCTCTCTCTCTCTCTCGCACAAACAAACAAGAAAAGAAAGAAAGGGGAGGGGAAGACAAGCTCATTTTTCTTCGCACTCTTGTTATTTAGGGATAACGTTAAAAAAAAAAAATCCCTGCCAAAAAGGGAGTTGGGGTGGCAGGGGGTTGACAGGCATGTTAGCATCATAGTAAAGCATTTCGTTCAGCATCACAGGGGCTGCCCTTCCTCTCCTTGCCTGTGGCCAATCAATGGGCATGCTTAATTGTGCCTCAACGCATGCCTCTGTGGCTAAAAAGGTAGTGACACATGTTCGGGCTAAACAGTAAAACCAGAGCAAACCCCCCAAATCCCAGAACCGACTGCACCTTAGAATCGGAAATATCTCTTCTAATTGTGTCTGGATCCCATGTGAAGGAATTCATGTTCTTTGGGAAAATACGCCGCTGCCTATCTTCGCTCCTCATTTTCATCCAGCTCAGTTCTGACCTTCAACCCAGCAGCTTTTCAAATGCCGGATAAACAAAACCGCTATTTTTCACAACGCTAACAACTGGGGATACCTGAGCTAGCACCGCACGCGCACACACACACACATGCACACACACACACACACACACACACACACACACACGCCGCGTACATCTGCCAATCCTCCGTTGTACATGCCACCACAGACGTCTGTCAGGATGAAGCGAGGTGTCAGTTAATCTGTCATCCCGGCACGATTTTTAACACCAGCGCACGGATGCCAGCTGCTGTGTCCGGCTGCTGCGTCGGGGAGCAAGGAATTGTGGGTACGGTGTGGCGCGAGCAAGGAGTAGCCGATTGCAGCGCCATATTAGCTGACCCCAGATGTGTGCTGAACATCAAATCCTCTGCAGTAATTCCACTCGCTGCTCCAAATACCAATCGGGGGCTGCTGGTTGCCATGGCAACGGCACTCCTGTCCAATATAGCAAGCAGCGGGCCTGCCAGTCTCGTTTTCTCTCTCTCTCTCTCTCTCTCTCTCTCTCTCTCTCGCTCACTCTCTCTCTCTCCCTTCTATGTGCCTTTTCTCACCCACTGCTTTTATTTTTGTGTCGCATGTGTAAATATCACAGCATGCAACTGCCGAAATGTTTACTTTTTTTTTTTTTGCTTGGTTTTCGGCTGCTGCCACACTGATAGTCCGTGTTTATGGTCCCTGCCTTTAATGTATGGAAGAGATTATTTCAGATTCCAGCGAGGCCTGCTGGCTCTGAGCATGTCTGATGTGATCTGACAAGATGAAACAGAGGAATTTGACTTTCAATCCCAAATTGGGAGGCTGGATTTGTGAGTAATCAGATATCTATTGATAGACTTTACACAGAGTATGATCCGCTTATCGTCTGTCCAGCTGCACTTGGCCACTGTGGGTATAAAAATGACTACTCAGGATTTAGAAAATGTATATGTAGCGTTGACAAAAATGAATTGTAAATGCAGGGGTTTTTACACACTGGATGAAATGTTTTTTTTAGTGACTTTATATCTGCACTCATGACGTAACCTGGCAAAGCATTATCAACATCACATATTTCTTCGTTCCACTCTACTCGTTCCACTCTACCTTTATGTAATTTACCAAATGGTACAAGCCCGTCTGTGCCAGATCCTCCTCTAATCAGTCCTCTATACTCCGATGCCCGGTCCCAGATTCACCAGACTGCCCTTTTCCACTTGGCTGCCCGGCTGCTCATGTGCCAGGCTGTGGTGCCCTCTGCCAGGGCTTTGCCCTCTTCCAGTCCACTGCCCCTCCTCAGCCTCACGCTGTCTTCGCCAGGCAAGCTACTCTAGCCTTGCCTGCCTGCCAGTCAGGCCCCTGGCGGTCTCCGCTATGATAAAACTGCTCACAGTAAACTGTGTGATGGAGCAAGAGGGGAGATGATAGAGGCAGCTGTTACTCTCTGCTGGTTTCAAGGTCTTATGGTGTCTGTCTGTCTGCGATGGATGAAACATTATGCAGCAGAGCTATTTAAGCAGAGCTTCTCTTGTTAATGGCTTTAGTTGATAAAAGAGACTGAGCCCATTGCCATTTTCCCTCATCGTACAATAACATTGCGAAGAATGAATCAGTTGTTACTATTTTCATGTGTACAGTATTACAGTGAATGGAGACTGGTTCATTTTCCTGTAAACAAGAGTACAATTATTTTTGGGCTTGCTCATTTCCATGGGGCTCTCCTAGCAAAGAAAAAAGTGATAGATATTCAAACAATGATTGATCGCACAAAATTAAAATAAATTGTGACACTTGTTAAATTATCGTCAGTAGATTTATTATTTATTAATACATATTAATTGTCCTAATACCTAATCATGTAGTGGGTGCTGGGATAACACACATCACATGCTTGTATTGCCCTCTACTGTCTAACACTGTCAGCACAAATATCAATCAAAAGGTGCATGTGCACACACACACACACACACACACACAGATGGACACACGCACGTACACACAGCAGGCTGGTTGCTCTGTTTCAGGGGTGCTTTCAGAATACATAACATTGCAAAATGTTTTGAACAGTGTCACCTGCTCAGACAGAATACTGTTGTATGCTGAAATGGATCTAATCCAGATTACGCACAGCATGACAATATGATATTATGCAATAGGATTTCATTTTAAAGTATTGTGCTTCTCATGCACAACACAATATGGTCATTTCTGTTTACACCTGAGATGAAGTTGAACTATCTATAGACTCCCCGTGCTGTGGAAACGTCTGGACGGAGGTTGTCTGAGCGGCAGCCCGAGGTCACGCTTAAGCTCAACAACAGTGGACAGATGTTGAAGAGCTCTCGCTTAGATTACCCTGGCAACTGGGGATATCCGGCCAAGAAAACACAGCCACGTCTTAATCTGCTTTCACAGCTAAGCATATTTAGCCAACAGGATTACAAGCATGACCATCATAGCGCGCACGTGTCATCGGAGAATATCAAAATCGATGTTGAGCAAAATGCATAAGCCTCTTACAGATCCACGAGGGGAAAAAGCGCACAGCAAATTATTTTGGAAGGTGTGAAGATTGGTGCCCGAGTCGGGCGAGTGCACTTTCAGCAAGTTTCTAACCGCTCGCTAATTGGCATGGCTAACTATTCATTCATTCATCAGTGTTTGTTCAGGAGTGATAAACACGGCGTAAGCAGGCGCTGGGGGAAGGTCTGAGGATAGTACTGTACACATGTGGCACAAAATACACTGACAAAAATACACTGTCATGCAGCCAATTAAATTTCATCCCAAAATGACGTATCCACTGACTGAAAACACAAAATCAACACAAATTATGGTACTTAATACTACAAATATCACACTTTTACTGACTAACTCTGATATACTTGCATGATGAATCCTCAAATACTCAATGGAAATTGAAAACTACAATTAGTGTGATGCAAAAGAAACGACAGCGTGTGATTTCCACAGGAAGAACTAAATGTCTCCCGTTCTCTCCGAGGTGCAACTCGTGTGACGTTGGAGTCGGAATCCCACACAGGACGAGAGTAGGCAAGTTTCTGTACCGCTGCCCTACGACTGAGTCAGATAACCACAGTAGTGAGATGAATCACTCTCTGATTCTCCCACATCTTAATCGCTGCCAAGGAGGAGAGTCAAGTCAGACCGGCGAAAAATCAGGAGGGAAAGGAACTCCACTGGAACGCTGTTAAGCCAGCTAGCGTTAATGAAAACGCCGGTCTTTCTTTGAGCGTTGTATAATATTTTTTTTTTTCTTTTTAAAACAACACTGCTCATCATATCCATCTTTTCACTGGCTTGCATCACACAACTCAGTCCCCAACTTGCTGCACCGAACACTTCCTAACACAAACATCCATTTCAACTGGTTTCCTTGACTACACGACATCTTAGGCACGTCTATTAATAGAAAACTGTGGCATTGATCCTGGTTTCCTTCACTGAAGAAAGAAGAGAGAAAGAGAGAGAGAGAGAGAGAGAGAGAGAGAGCGAGCGAGGGTAGAATAGGTATCGCTGAGCTTTCGGTGCAGGGCACTTTATCCATCCCAAGCCTCTCACAGGAAACGGGCAAAGAAAAATGCATGGCCACTTTTGGGATGACTGGGACTCAACAGCTGAATCCATACCACAGGGGCATGTAGGGGATTAAGACTGACAAGACCTTTAGCCGTGAAGAAAGAGCGCTTTAAAAGGAGAATTGTGTCTGGCTCGCTGAAGCATAAGGGGAGAAAGCGTGAATGTCGACACGACTCCGTCGACGGCACCCGTGGTATTGATATTTGCCGTGTCGACCTGCCTCGGGGGGGGGGGGGGTGTGTGTAGCGCCGGGGGTGTTAAGAAGAGCAAGTGGCCTTCTTCTTTTCAGTGTGGCGGAAATGTGATAAATACACTCACCTCCACATCCGACTCAATAGAAGGCTAGCTCGGGGTTCAATTGGTCTGGTTCAATTCAATTAGGTGCACACAAACAGCCCCGGACAAAATTGCACTCAGTCAGACAGTCGGGCCCGACGCTGAAGGACAGGCCTCCGCGCACTCCAACGCCTCGCCGCTTGCTTTCCCACTTAAAAGGGAGAAAAAAAAATACTGATACACACCTACACAGGCGGTGAATAGGCACAGTATAAAGAGAGACCTAGAGGGTGAGGGATACGGAGTGATGGGGGGAGGAAGAGACACAGGTAATAAAAAGGGAGAGAGGAGTGACGGCACCATTAAACCTGGAAATAATGGCTTCATTAGGTGGTTTACACAGTAAGCGAGGCAAACAAAAGATATAAATAAGATATAATAATAATAAGGAGAAGAGCTGCTTCATGTGGGATGGTGTGTGTGTGTGTGTGTGTGTGTTGATACAGGCCTGCTGTGTGTGTTTGTGTGCCTTTTATTCCTGTCAGAAGAGCAAGTTAACGAGAGCCGCCAGTGTCTCCCATGCAATTCCAGATTTACAAGCCTTCCAAACCCATTAGGACACGGCGGGAGATCCGCGGCTAGGTCACATTGCCTATCTATTACGGCAGCCTCCTTTTTGCCGGAAACAAAATCAATTTCAATTAAAAGCCGACACCGGGCCCGAGACAGGTCCCCGTCTCCGCGGCTGAGAGACAGGTGGAGATACGGAGTCACAGCTTCAACATACGGCGCTGACAAACACCCGTGAAGTCAGCCTGACCCCGCGAGTCCGGAGCAGATGAGCGCTCGGACGCGCTCGACGCGGGCGAGAGCTCGAGCGATCCATCCGTCGAGGCTGACACAATCCATTACGTGCCTGGTGACCATTTGAGATTTTTTTTCTTTTATTCCCAATGTCATTTTTCATATAATCCAATAAGTAAATGCACAAAAAAAAACAACACATACAAACCATTTTTAGGGGCACCTTGGTCCTTTAGGGGGCAGTTTTCTTGAAATATGAAGTAACACATCTGTATATTGACAAGTGCTCAATTTGTAACCCAAAGATTGGTTTTATTTTAAAGCATAGTATACCAGATGTCCCACTCTTCTTTCCTTTCGCTTCCCCTCTTTTCCTGGAAACTGGCTGCAGGCCTACAGAGGAGGATGCAGTCGTTTTCCACTCTCTGTCCCCTACCAGTCCATCTTCCACCCCTCGATTGTATTTTACGATATTGTTGTTTTTTTTTTGTTGGGACAGTGTTTTGTGTGGGGTCTGCATTTTCTTTCTACTGCTGGCTGCACGGTGACATCATGCAGCCACATTTTCTACCGCTTCAGGCTGCATACTCTGTTGTTTTCGGATTTAAAAAAAACACCAAAAAAAACCTTTTTTCTTTTCGCCCAGAATGCACTGGACAGAATCTCCTGGTCATAGGCTTCCACAAATCACCAACGGCGGCTCACAGGGGACAGTAGTCGCATTCATCCGTGAAATTTTTGACAACCCAAAGAAAAAAAAAAATGGGAACAAGGTGAAATGCAAAAAAAAGGGCACTGTTTTAATTATCAGGGTCATATTTAATTTCACAGGCATTTTGTGAACTTTCAAGGGCATTTTCGCCCCGAGTGCCTGTTGACAAAACATGACTGCATGCAAACGTTCACCCAAAAATGAAAATGAACCCACAAGGGAAGGAAAAGGGGAAAAAAACAACAACAACTCTGTTCAGTAACCTCTGAGAGACCGGAAAGACAAACGACTTTGCGCTGTTTTTCAGTGAAGCTTCGACATCCGACCAGGCAGGATGTCTGAATAATTCACAAGAAGAAAACAGGACAACCAACGCCGAGCGAACAACAGCTAAAACTCTGCTACTATCTACTGTGGAGAAGTAGTAACGGTGAGGACTGTCTACTTGGCTCCCAGTCCCCTGTATTTAACATGTCACATATGTTGTCTGGCGTCGGCAGGGCGAACCGCGCGTACCGTGACAGGTCATTACACGCTCTTCGGGGGAAGACGAACTCTGACCCGTCACAGTGGTGGGTGGCCACGTTGCCGCGCTCCTCGTGTGCACAGAAATCCCCGCAATCCCCTCCTACTCACACACACATGAACACGAACGCACACACTCCATGCAGACACCAGGCATCAACGACTAGATAACACACTACTGTTCATGCACACACACACACACACACACACACACACACACACACACACACACAAAGAGACCACCCCCCCACCCCCCAATCATGCAATCCCTTTCATTAATAAACTATATCTGTGCCTGGAGAAGGAGATCAAGCATGAAAGACGAAAGCGTTACGTAACACATGCATGGAATTGTAAATCGCCGGCCTAGGCTTTGGGTTTTCATGAGTGGGAGTGTTAGCCTGAAATAGCCTGGATTATAATGGGGGACGGCTTCACGCTGGGTTGGCCTCGCAATGGCGGCGCGATGAGTTGCTCTAATGCCTCGAGAAAGTGACGAATGAACGGACTGACTCTAATAATCGCTTCAGTTCCTCGGCGTAATGTGCCTTTAGTGCCGTTTCCCCCGTCTTAAAAAAGGTGCATTAAGTGCGATTTTACTTTCCCGTGGCACAAAGTGACCATAATGTGTGCGTGGTTAGATAGGGGCGCTGATCCATATCAGTGACCGAACAATTACTTTAAAAACTCAGCGCGCAGTGCAACACATTTTATTCTCAAGGCAAAAAAAAAGCAGCATTTATTTTCCATCGTGATGCATTACATCGTCACTCCATGTTCATGTTGGATCTCTGCTCTACTCATTCTATTGTGAAAATGTGATTTTTACATTTCTGTCCATTACAGGAAGCTATAAGTTGTGCCACTGTCGATATTGCTGCAATTCCTCGGGCCGATAAGAGTCATAAATTACTTAATGCCCCTTTAAAGAGATCATCTAAAAAAAGCGCTTCAGGGGAACTATAGGCCTACATAAATAAAACAGGCAGGTTAAAAGAGGAGGAGATACCATTATGCTGCAAACATGATACTGAATTCCTGTTGTTGGAGAAATGTGATCAAGCTGCCCACTGGGGAACGATAGTTATAATGCAATCATGAGTACAGGGCAGCGAGTCTGTGGTCTCTGACAGCTCATTGGCAGAGCCGGCTGAGCAGACATGATCCTGGAGAAGGATCCCCACATCCAATCTCTGCTCGGTGTTGGCAGAGGGCCGTGTTGGATTGATGCTATGACACAATGCCAATCACCTCCTACGGTCGCCTCGCCTGGCAGTCTATCCAGGTGTGATAGATGACGCAAACAGCAAATCTTACACACACAGTCTTTTTCCTCCCCAAGATCTATGAAGTGTCTCTATTCCCCAGAAATCAAAGTGCAATCCATCATGAAAATTGAAGAGGTGGCTGCCTCGCAACCCGGTTTGAGAGGCAGAAGGCTTTTGAACATAGAAGGCTGCAGTGAGCATATGGAAATGTGTAACGCTTCCTAGAGGAATGAGGGCAAAGGATTGTCTTTGCCTTTTTTTTTTTCTTTCTTTTTAAAAAAAAAAAAAATCTTGGTTGAAGTTACCGTGCGGCTCATTGCCAAGGCTTTGTTTCAAGCTCTCAATGAGCTTTGAGAGAGAGAGAGAGAGAGAGAGAGAGAGAGAGAGAGAGCGAGAGAGAAAGAAAATAGAAAGTGTGTGTGTGTGTGTGTGTGTGTGTGAGAGAGAGAGACAGAGAGAGAGAAACAGAAAATGAGACTGAAAGAGAGAGAGAGAGAGTGAGAGAGAGAGAGAAAGGGAGAGTGACAGTGAGAGAGAAAGTGATAGAGAGAGAGAGAGATAGGGAGAGCGACAGTGAGAGAGAAAGTGATAGAGAGAGAGAGAGGGAGAGCGACAGTGAGAGAGAAAGTGATAGAGAGAGAGAGAGGGAGAGCGACAGTGAGAGAGAAAGTGATAGAGAGAGAGAGAGAGAGCGACAGTGAGAGAGAAAGTGATAGAGAGAGAGAGGGAGAGCGACAGTGAGAGAGAAAGTGACACAGAGAGAGAGAGAGAGAGAGAGCGACAGTGAGAGAGAAAGTGATAGAGAGAGAGAGAGGGAGAGCGACAGTGAGAGAGAAAGTGACACAGAGAGAGAGAGAGAGAGAGCGACAGTGAGAGAGAAAGTGATAGAGAGAGAGAGAGAGAGAGAGAGACCTCATTTGCCAAGGCTGTTGTGTCTCCAATGTGGTGGTGGAGCCACTGCAATGCACCAAAACCAAGGGGAGAGAGGGTGTAAGAGTGAGGGGGTGGGTAGAGAGAGAAAGAAAGATAGAGAGAGAGGAAAGGAAAGAGAGTGAGTCAAAATACAGAGAGGGGGTAAAGCCAATGACAAAAAGAGAGATTAAGAAGAGAGAGAGAGAGAGAGAACGCAAGTGAGCAGGGAGTGTGAGAGAGATACAACAGATCTATTCACCATCCATCTAGCTTTAGCTCGCGCCGCTGACAATGGGGGGGCGAGTAGCGGTGCTCATGGCTAAAACCCAACATATCAATATTTCACTTTTCCTTTCACCTTGTTATTCACAAAGACAATCCTGATCCCTGCTGCTACAACTAACACACACACACACACACACACACACACACACACAGCGCTGTCTACCTATCAGCCTCTCCACACACCATTAACAAAGCAAGCCAACCAAACACCCATTCACACACTGCTGATTTTTGCCATCCATTCAGCAGGCCAGACATGGCCCCAAGCTGAAGGAACATGACTAGGGAAAGAGAGAGAGAGAGAGAGAGAGAGAGAGAGAGAGAGAGAGAGAGAGAACTGCATTGGGTAGAAAAAGAGTTTGGCCGCAGATAAAAAAAAAAAGTGCTGTGTGTAAATCATAGTTAAAATGATGGAGAGGAGGTGTTACCTAAGCATCAGGTGCACCAGTAAGAGAGATAGATCATGCACGTAGCAGAGCCATGATGTCTGCAGTTTACCTGGCCGACAACAAGCACAGAGCGGGAAAACAAATGGTTGCAGATAGAGAGAGAAAGAGAGAGAGAGAGAGAGAGAGAGAGACAGCGAGAGAGACAAGATCATAATGTACTTTCTCTGTATACTCTTCATTACAGCAACTCCATAAGCACTCAGCATTTGGCAGGGCTGATACAGGGAAGGTCACAGAGACATGAAAAGGGAAAGTGAGGAAGACAGATAGAGAGAGAGAGAGCAGGAGACACACACAGAGAGAGAGAGAGAGAGAGAGAGAGAGAGAGAGAGAGAGAGAGAGAGAGAGAGAGAGAGAGAGAGAGAGAGAGAGAGAGAGAGAGAGAGAGAGAGAGGATTAATGGGTTGCCATATCTCAATCCAATCTTAGAGCATTGGGATTGTGGGGTTGATTCCCAAAAGGGCCAGTAGCCATCTGAGGGAGGATGATGGACATTGTGATATATTATATTAGCCTACAATGTATGTGCAATTTCTATTCATACCTTTCTCTATCGTGTTTACACTCACTGTTTGTTTTTTTTATCCTGACAGCTTACAATCTCCCTTGAGTGCATCCACTCGTGCCAAAGAGCCCGGCTGTCTTCAAGTGCTGTTGGAAATATCATAATTACAAGTTGAGTGCACATGGACAACCCAACAAAGTGGTAAATACAACTGGGGAAGTTGGGATTTTAAAGTTGCCGTAATCTGACACGCATGGGGCGGAGAGCATGGCAGCCACGTCAACACTTGATGATAAAAGTGATGCATTTTGTTATTATTTATTTGCTGATTGCCATTCCGTGTAATCTACTAGTACTGTGTGTTTCTGTTTTCACTCTTTAACTTTTAGTTTTAGTTGTCACATTAATTAAAACATCGCTGCCATCACGCACCATTTCTCCTCTTGGTTCTGCTGCTGCAGCACAATGTAGCTCTGTGACACTAAACTAAACTAAACTAAAACAACAGCCACCGAAGCTGCGTTTGTTATTTCCCCCGACCAAAAGCACTGGAGTGCATGACAAGTCATATTAACGACCTTGTAACGAAGTTGTGCGTAGGAGCTTACAGAGAGCACTTGAAGGCAGCGTCACACTTTGCAAGTGAGACATTGTAATGAATGGACCCTTTACCTTTTACCAAGCCCTGTTTAAAACTCACTCCGACATGAGGCTGTGTTTTCTACTGGTGATGATTTGATGCATTATTTCGTATGTGCACAATCCTGCTGTTTTCTTCCACCATTTTATCAGTCTCTGTGTGCATACGTGTGTGTGTGTGCCTGCAAATGTATGCATCTGTGTGCGCGTGAGAGTGTGTGTCTTGTATGAGAGTGTGGCGAGTGTACATGTCTGTTATTTTGTATGTCGCTATTCCATGAGGCGTAATTTGAATCAAATGAATACATGAATAAATGAAAAGCCACCATGTAATGATGCCTTGCATAAGTGGATGGTGGAACTTCAGTCATTAAAGCGAGAAGCAGAAGACTACCAACTAGACCGTAAGCTCATTAGTGTAGTGCAACTACGTACACAAGCAGTATCCAGTATATCCAAAACCTTTGTTGAATATAATATAGTACACCCACTATGGCTGTACAATCAAAAAATGATACCTACGTGTCCTGATTTGACATGGCCTCAGGATTTACAGGAAAAAAAACTTCAAATGCTGGAATTCTTAAAAAGTGTGAATCATTTCTCATGGAAATAAACTGAACATTGTCTGACTCTATTTTGAAAAGCAAATGGCACGTACAAATGTTGCACAGAAGATGAAAAATGAAAAATACTTTCAGACAAGTGTTGGGAAAAAAAAAGGTTTTAGAACCAGTATCAAATTGTAAGTACCAGAACTGGTAAAACAATGGTGCTCAACCCTATTTCCCATTCAGCCTGCAGTACTTACCAGTGACTTACATTAGATGGTGGGATACCCACCTCCAGGTCAATATACCCAGATACTGCCACTACACAACCCTCTACAACAGCTGAACTGAGCCAAGTAGTATCTGCAAACAAAGTGGAGTTAGTTTTAACGTCCTTGGAGCACCAGATGGGTGGAGAGGCGGGGGCTAACCATATTCAGATAGTGTCAGGCGAGTTGTCAATCACAGAAAGGCATACAAATTGACTTTCAAATACCTTCTCGTGATGCTCTGCACTTTCTGGCTCTCGTCGTATTGTCCTACAAAAAAGTAATGTCAGAGAATGAAAAGTATTTGCAAATACTATTTGACCCAGGTCTGCTCTGCAGTCACCCCTCTGACATTGCAGCACAGCAGTGGCATGCATGGTAACAGTGACTGAGTGTGTGTGTTCCCCCAACCGGCACAGGCTGACAGAACCCGTGGACTGTGGAAAGAACTGGGCTGTGTAGCGACTCCAGTCAAACGCGCGCACACACACACACACACACGCACGCGCGCACATGCACACACACGCACGCCTCTCTACATCTTCCCACCTGTCACCTGCTGTGGTACTATGGCAACCGGCCTGGTAGCCAGCCAGTGGTCCCCCCTGGCTTCACGTGGCCTACAGGTAGCTCATCCTAACAGCACTGCAGGCCTCTGAGCTGCTACATAATCTGATGCTGCCATAATTCCAAAGTCTCATGAGAAGTTAAATGAAGCCAGCGACAGAGCCTGTAAACCTGACGTGAATTATAAAGTGGAGTGACCCCATCACAGCACACGGGGTGGTAAGACACGACAAGACTGCTGGAGCTAACTGAAGTTCAATTTGCTGCCCTAATAAAATGTACTGGATCAGAGCCTCTTTTTGATCAATCCTGTCAAAATCTAGCATTTCAAGGTCTTACTCGTAGGTTAGAGCTCTGTTTATCCATATGTAAGTACAGTATGTGTGTGTGTGTGTGTGTGTGTGTGTGTGTGTGTGTGTGTGTGTATATATGTGTTTGTGTGTGTCTGTTGGTCTTTTTGTCGGCCCGTTGGGGTGCAAAGTGAGAAGCATTTCCCCTTCAGCCTCTCCTCAGATCTGAAAAGCAGCACGTGCATGATGCTTATTGAAATGTCCATGTGCTTTTTGCTATACTGTCCATTGCCACTTGATATAACACAACAGTTTATACTCGTCGGCGGTTTGTTTGGAATAAACAGGAGAAAACCTGGGCAGTTAGCATGAGCAGCGATAGCCACCACGGCTGAACAGACTGTTTGATTGACGAGTGATCCCTTGGGAAGTGCAGTGCAGAAACACCACAGTAACGATCACTTACCACCGACGGCATCGCCAAAACAGAGAACTCACGGATTCTTGAAATCATCATTACGCCATACATAGAGCGTGCACTTCCAGCGGCATGCATCATGATTATGAACACATCGTGATTACACAGACAAAAAAATACGCATCTAGCTTCCTCTCTAGTTTGCCTTTTCCAAACCCAAAACCATGCACCACCACCCCCCCTCCCCCCCCCCCTGCTCCCCCTCCTCTCTCCCAGACAGAGAGAGCTGAGCCGAGGTCCTGAGGGAGAGGAAGGCCTGGTATAATTCCTGAATACCAGCCCAGCCCCATGGGGATCCATGACCTGCATCTCTGGCCTGCTGCTCTCTGCCTCGATAGATGAAGCGTGCACTGCTCTCCAAATCGGACCAAAATAACACACACACACACACACACACACACACACACACAAACACCAAACCCCACAGTACTAGGTGGAGCTGTTACATTCTGGTGGCAGTGATTTATTCTGGTGACTTACGTCTAATAAATTACCACGTTGGCCGAGTAATAATACTCTTGTCGTCAGTCATTGCTCCACTTATCCCTAGAAAGTAGTTGATGTAAGCGGGTTTCCGATTTTTGGGGGCAAATGTTATATTGCATGCTTTGCTACACCGTAGTGTTTAGCGGACGGAGACCCCTGGGTGCAGTTGTTACGTTAGAGAGAGGAGAGACCGGAGAGACCGGGCCGCCCGCGGGTCCTGGGGGCGCAGAGCCGAGAGCGGGAGCATCCCACGCGTCAAATTCATTCAGAATGATGCAACAAACTGTAACGTCACGGTCAAGTCAAGTCATGATACATACAGTCATTGATAGAGGGAGAGGACGAGGAGGAGAGAGAGAGAGAGAGAGAGACAGAGAGAGAGACTGTGGCACACCACCTTCACAGGAAATTAAATACAGGGACACATCGTCACTTCATCCCGCTAGAATTCCCAGATGATTTACGGATTAAAATGTTGGTTGGTGTTTGAATCGATCCTCTCCACTGTTGTTTTCCTGCATTGCCATTAAACGAGAAGCTTCAACAACAGAGCTGAGCAATGCCAATGCCCCCCCCCCCCCCAACCAAAGACATACAGTATCTGCATCCTGCTGTTATTCATCCTTGTTATTCCTCACCACACCCGGTGCCCCGACTCCCCAGACTCAAATAGACTGACAGAACCGAGCAGGGTTCAAAAATGCGAGCCAAAAAAAGAAACAACCCCTGTTGCTATTTCGTACAGAATGTTCAATCTCACCCCAAAAAAAACAAAACAAAAAAAACAAACAACAGGGGAGACGAAACCAGCCGGTCGTGCTGAACGGATGGAAGACGCTACTGTATATGCCGTTGCAAAGACAGACATGACGGGAATCTCAAGCAGGAGGAGAAAGGGGGTGCAGCTCCACGTTGATGATCAGCCAGCGTGCTGCAGAGTGACCCCCCCCCCCCCCCCTTGGCTGCGAGAGTCACCGGACCTCGGGCTCCACTCCTGTGATGGATGTGTCATATCATCAGTTACGTTGGAGGAAGGGACTGTTCTACCTCTCTACCGCCGATGTTTTCTCTCCTCCTTTCCCTTGTTCGTTCCGTATTAGTGTCACTGAGGTCTGCCCTGCAGCCTGCCTGCATGTGAGGAGGATTTTGTCACTTTCTATCAATTGCCCCACCCCCCCCTGCACCCCCCCCTCTTCCGCATTTGCCAAGCAGACATGCTTACATAACCACACCAGGAGTTCTGGGCTAAGTGACGGCTATACTGCACGTCTCCCCCTGTTGTGCCCACTGCTGCCACCTTTCTCTCTCTCTTACTCGTCCTTTCTTTCTCTAAAATACACACACACACACACACACACACACACACACGTCATCTCCTAAAAACACATGGACCCTATCCTCGCCACACGTCTTCAAGCACAGACGTACACACCACAGATTGTTGTGTAATTCGCGGGGCTGCTTCTCCCTCTCTCATATCAGGTTTTTCTACCACATGATTCAGACTGAAGAGACCATAAAGACAAAGCCATGTCGATAAACTGAAAGGTCACAACTGCCCCCTGTTGTCTCGGCAGAGAAGTGCAGGCGTCAGGGTAACTGCAGAGCAATTGATTTCTCACATTCAGCCTTGCAGGCCTAGAAGGGGCGAGACTACATGACAGATTCCCATTTGCTTGAAATGGTAAATGGGAAAAGTAACAACCCGTAAAACCTTACAAGACATCGATACTTTTTACAATGCTCTTTTTTTTTAATCATAATATCTTTAGATTTTGAGTGAGATACCTGGAGTGCTCAGCAGCCACACTATCAGTCTTGTGGCTACTGAAAAACACATTCAGTTGACTGCCCTCTGGTGTCCTGTCAATGTCATCACACCTCGCCACCTCTCCAGCAATGTGGAGTCCCACCCAAGAAGTGGCTTCTGATCATTTGATTCAATTTAAACAGCTCTTATGAAAAATAGATAGGGATTGGACAGCCACAGGTAATGGTGTATGAGTTGTATTGATCTAGCTGTATTGATGGTTCCCCTTTGACAGGAAAAGGAATAACAGCGTGAATGATGGCGGAGGAGCTACGGCATTTAATGGCCAGCTAGATTAGAAATCAATGGCTCTTCCGAGAGAGCAAAATGCAGCCATTTAATGACATTACAGTAGGAGGCGGGCAGACAGACAGCCCGACAGAGCAGGGTAAATGGAAGGTTATACGAGATGTTAGACAACAACAGAGGAGCAATAGGGATAGCTCATAGAAACAGGGACCAGGTGCTGCGTGGCAAAACCAATCTGCACAATCCCCACCCTCTCTTTTTCTCTAAGAGAAAGTGTTTCAATATACTCTCTTGTATTTGTTGTTTCCTGATGTGTTGTCATGTTGTATATTTGAAATGAGGTTTTGTTTTTAAGGTTCACGCTGATGCTGAGGTGCAGTGTTTGTACGGCCCGTCGAAGCTTCAAGGTTAGAGAATCACGCTTGAGACTGAAAAGTTCCCGCTTCAAATCCCCAGACCAGCTGTGAAAATCTGGTTGGGGGAAGATAAACAAAGTGCTGCTGAGCAAGTGACTTAAATTCCCCATTGCCCCGGCAGAGCTGCTCAGTGGCCATCAGTAGAAGACTATGGTTGTACCGGGCAGCTCCCAGGTGGGAATTTGTGTAAGCCGTATGAATGTGAATCAGTGCTGGGAGGGAGCATATGCACGCTCAGTAAAACATTTCAATTAAAAGGTTCAAAAAACATCTTCCCATATACAATTCAAATCCCACTAAAACAGTGCTATGAGGATTAAGACTGGGATTAAGACTTTTTGTTTACAGCAACCCATCACTATCACCGTGATGCTTTCTTTTCACACCACAAGTCTGTAACTGATGGCTTTTATTGTGATAGAGCCAACTAACTGCAAATGCAACGTAAAATGTAATATATACGTGGATATTTTCATGGCTCCGTATAGCTGGATCTCCTTTCATGAAAAAGATGATTTGTGAATACACTAGGCTCCTGAACAAATTAGCAACAAGAGGCACTTGAGCCTAATCTCCCGCCATAATCACCATGAGATATTAAACAAAACCGTAATGAGCTCATTAATTAAGTTCATTAATTAATGCAGTAATAAGCAAATATTTCAACGTCAACATACTTGTCTTCACATTGTCGGTATTCATATGGATTCTGTATCTTAAAGCAATAAGGAGTTATAGTCGTTTGAGATCATCTACTCTATAGGGGGTACCTGCAGTGTAGGTATGTTTCTTTCCTGAGTTACTGAGAATGTGTCCACACAGACAGACAGACAGACAGACAGACAGACACCATGACGACATAATGTCCCACATACCATGTACCGCGGTGGACCGTATTCTATAGGGCGCACTGTCCTCTTCCCAGGAGTGAGTGAACCGTTCCACTGGATTAATCCTTTGATGGGACACAATAGGCCTACATGACCACAACTCCCATGGAGCGCCAGCAGGGCCCTATCAGTGTTCAACAGCAGACCAGAACTGCATTATTCCTAAATCAAAGAGGCTCTCCTCTATTCACACGACATCAACCGTGGCACAGGGGCAGAAAGGCCCGAACACACACACACAGTCTAATGACAGAGAGCCAGTCAACAGTCCATTGAGTCCATTGTCGTGGAGGCATAATCAGTGTTCATCACTATTGGCCACCAGGATAATGGCGTTGGGTAATAATAATAACAATACTACTACTAATAATACTAATACTAATCATGAGGATTACAACACACTGTTAGCCAGGCAGGGCAGGTCTGCCATGCTCTGCGTTGGATTAGATGGAGATAGGACGGCGTAAACAAGATGACAGCACAACAGGCTGAACAGACACTAATGCACTGTTTCAATTAGAGTGGATGGAAGTGCTCGGGTAATTGCACATAGTTGTTATGGAAAAAAATCCACTTGTTCCTTCAGTCAAACATACAGTACAGGGATGTAAAACACATTTCAGGGAGAGTGACAAATGTACACACACACACACACACACACACACACACACACACACACACACACCTGATCTGGTGAGAGAGGGACTGGGGACCCGGGAAGAGGGTCCCTTTTTTGTTACTTTCATGAAGTCATTGTTGTT
Organism: Hoplostethus mediterraneus; assembly: GCA_034670385.1. Lineage (NCBI taxonomy): Eukaryota > Metazoa > Chordata > Actinopteri > Trachichthyiformes > Trachichthyidae > Hoplostethus > Hoplostethus mediterraneus. The sequence continues at coordinate 2,449,777 of JAXDDW010000013.1, forward strand.
GTTGTTGTTGTTGTTGTTGTTGTTGTTGTGCTCCCGTGCCGGGTCATTCTGGTATTCGACTAGAAGGAAACAGAACATCCTGACACAGATTAAACCTCAGCCAAACTGGCCTCCCTGCTCTTGGACCAAAACACTGAGGAGCAACTACAACTACTTGCTTATTCCTATTCAGGGTCACAGGGGAGTCTGGAGCCTCTCCCAGCATGCATTGGGCAGAAGGCAGGGAAACACCCTCCAATTCACCTGACTTGCATGTCTTTGGACTGTGGGAGGAAACCCACGCAGGAACATTCAAACCCAACACGGTCTTGAACTACTGAGCAACCACGAGGAATGTGTTAATTAATGTCAAAGCTTTGTGGTTTTACATGCAAACTCTTCTGCTACAGTAGATTAGTGCTGATGTATTGATTAAACTTACCCACAAGGAAACACACACACACACATACACGCACGCACGCACACACACACACACACAAAGTTGCAATCAAAACTTGGCTGGAGAACCGCAAGAGTCAAGGCTGAGGAGTGCATTAATAATGGATCTCGTTATATAAAAAGGAACCACCCAAATTGGCCCCAGAATAGTTCAGACAGGAAACTCTCTCAAGTCAAAATCACATTTGATTTAAGCAGCTATAGTGAGAGAGTCAAGGGAGTTCAGCAGCAAAAACTCTTCTCTTAAATGATTTTATAATAATAATAGTAATAATAATTGGAGCAAACACAAGAACATCTTGTCGTTCTGAGTTGGAAGGAATAGTGGCAGTGCAAACTCTTGCAACTCCAAAAATGGTGTATCGAGAGACTGGTGTACACATTCTCAAGGTTTTGGATTTGGGCCATGGTTAGAAAACTGTCACCTGTCATTTGTGATGAAACCAACACGTCTTATCTGGAGACGTGAGGTTCCCAAAATGACATACAAGCTTGGGAGCCTCCCTGCTGGGCCAAGTATGGGGTGAGACGAACCGCCCCGACCCAGCCGCAGTCCGTCCCACTGAGCCCAGGCAATCTAATCAAGATATATCTCTCGACACCTCTGCAAGGTCAAGGGCGGAGAGGGCACTCGGCAGGCAGACAGACAGCTCTTCCTCCGGCAGTTCGTCATCATCAACCCAACTGGCTGGCTGACTGAGCTCACACCTCCCTCTGGATCAATAGAAACAGGATCACCGGTCCGGGCCAAGGGGGAAGAATTTAGATACGGCGCTGGTCGGCCAGCTAAAATAAGAATAGGATTGAGGGGGCTTGAAGAGACACTGGGATAATTGCACAGTCGGAAAATGCCAACAACGGGGTGATTACATTGACAGATTTGGACACGTACACACCACACACACCACACGCACACACACACAATGACTATGCACTTATGATGCAAATCAATAGGTTTACATTATTGGCTGTATGAATGCAAATCCATGAATCTTCATCTTTATTAAATGTACAGTAATACTTGCACCTCACTCAGTAGAGATGCTGGTTTAGTCTCTTCCCTTCTATCAAAGCCATGCTGAATTTAATCACGGAGAGAGGGCACCATATTAGCGAGAGCTTGATTTCATAATGGTACTTGCTTGATCTGAAGTGTTTTCACCTCACTGCAAGACCATTTGTGAGACAACGCGGGTGAACATGTACTGTGTCACTATGGCAACCAGCTGAGTGGATGCAGAGACAACAGTCTCCACAAGGCTGCAGCTGAGCAAGAACATAGCATGTATGAGGGGAAGTCCTTCTACAAAGAGCTCCCCATCTCTTAAGGGGAACATGAGGAGATGGTGAGATTTGTTCCTACCAACCCACACAGCCATCTATCTCTGTCCAAAAGAATGATTGATGCACACAGGGGTATTTATTCTGCATAGTGAATGCTGAGCAGTGCTGAGAAGGCATCTTGCATGCTAGTTGTCCTGCACAGGAGGAACTGGTGGGATGTACTGACCCTGGAAGGCAGGCTGTGGACACATGTAGCAATGAAGGACCGGTAATGAACAGCTTCCATTCCTCACCCCAGTGGCCGGCTGGTTTAATAGTGGCAATCTGTCAGCACTGTTTCACATTTAACCTTGGTGCCCTAGCACTGCCGCCCCTAAAAGCTGCTGACAGGCAGCAGGAGGCAGGGCTGATGCCAACGCAAGGGACAGTTGGGTGAGATGTGTGTACCCCAAAGTGGAAGGACTGAAGGTAGTGGTCTAACTGCTACTAACTGAGCGTCAGATAAAGACCTCTTCACAATTAGTGAATAGTGCAAAACTGGAATCATAATGTTACACAGCCTTGTGTTATTTATTACACCAAACTTAAAGCCTTAAAAAGGATTTTTGGTGTGGGACAACACATGTCCTTTTGACTTTTCAAGACAACATAGATTAATAACCATATATGTTGTGTAAACATAGATTATCATATATTTTAATAATGTGTATAAACACACTAATGTGTATAAAGACAACATAGCCAAGCGCTGCAATTAAGGAGCAGCATATGTAGAGTCCCCATAAAGGCATTAATGATAATCTGGAGAGCCCCTGTTAATGAATCTGAAATGTCATTAACATGTCAGCCTTTAACACAGTGTGAATATATTGATCCATTTGCAGAGAAGGCTTTATTTGCACTTGACTGGACCTGAATGATTGCACTCCTTCAATGCTAATCATCAGGCCGCTATGGCAAATGCCTCCATTCCTGGTCCTATGGGGACAGCCACTCCGCATTTGTTCTGCGCCGCTGCACTCGATTTGGCCAGGCATCGGCAAGGCCTTGATTAGGTCAATCGGGGCGGTTGGTGATGGGATTGAACCACAGTGCCACAGGTTCCCAGGAGACAGGGCCGGGACTATTCAGAACGGCACCGGAGGGAATGGGCTTAACAGTGAAAGTGACAATATACAGATTTGACTGACCGCATGATTTTTTTTCCCCATGGTGAAATTCAGTCCAGCCGATGAGCATCACAGTGGTCTCAATGAGTGTGCACTAACATAGGGTACCTCAACTTTCAAAGGTAACACTTTGCAAGTAATGGCCTTATGAAATCTTACCCTGGTAAGGAATGTCTGTGAACCAGTCCATCACAAATTGAGTCTATGGGCTGTAGGGGAGGGTTAGGACATAATAGACTATCTTGCAACTGACTGAGGTTATGAAAATGTGTGATGCCATTCAGAGCTGTCAAGAGTGTGATCGGGATCAGAAACAGGTGTTTGGCTTTATGCAATAGTGGGAACATAATTGAGTCATGGCACATAAGCAGACACTTAAATCCTAGACAGCAAAATAAAGAAAAACACATCTCCCCCGTTCCTCTGTCACTGAACAAAGGAACATAACCATGCATGCAATTGAGTTATTTTGCGCAATGCTCCTGTAACAACAAGAACAGAGAGAAAAGGGACATTTTACGCGTGGCAAATTCCGATGTTATTGACCAGGCAGTGCTCTACTGGGGTCATTAGAAATTCAAGTCACACATCTGTCTATAGACACAGTGTGGTGGCACCCAGCAGCAGCAGGGCTGTTAGCATGTAGCCTATAGCTAACCCTCAGCATCCAGAATAAAGGCGCCCAGGCGTGAACATCTCCCTACCTTTCAGCACCACCACCACCTCGGTGTTGGCAGCATCCTCTCGGTCTGCGCCGCCGCTGGTCGTGGGCTCGTCTCCTTCAAACAGCTGGTTCACCTCACCCTGGATTTCTGAGGGGCACCGGTCGCCGTCGCTCTTGGAGACGGTAAACCTCTGGCTCATCGTGTCGCCGGTAAGACGAGCGACGGCTGTCCTTTTCGGCTCCCCTGGCTTGGCCTCGGTGCGGGATGATGAACAGTGATGGGAAATGAACAGCGAAAAGAGCTTCTCGTTTCTTTACTCTGTTGCCGTGGTCCACCTGTTCCTGCACGTCTGGTAAGTTTGCTCCCGACTACTCTTTCCCGGAGGAACTGCGGCTTTTCGTTCGGTGTGATGCCGAGTGGACAGTCTCATCAACCGGTGTCTGGTGGCTGCGCGGCTGGGTCCTAAAGCCGATATGTCACGGTCCGGGCGGCCGTACTACCCCTGAAGGATTAAAACACCTTTTATGGTCCGCAAGTGTATAATCCTAATTTTTGAAATACTTTTATTTCACACGGCTCTGCTTTTGAAACAGGGTTTGGTTGAAATCAGTGATGCAGAAGTAAGTATAAAGGTGAGAAAACGATCACCTCCAAGTGATGATCTTCATAATTCAGACATCATTCAGTATTAAAAAAAAACCCAACAATTAGAAATCAATTATATTTTCAGAAAAACGTGAATTTCTTTTTTTTTTCTTTTATGAAAAGTCCCTACCTTAAATGACACCAATCACTTTGAGATGCTTTACCATGGAGTACCATGGAGCTGATCACATGGTAACATTGTCCTAATTCACTGCTTCCCAAAGTCAGTTCCAGGGATCCACAGGGGCCCTTGCTGGGAGTCCTTGCAGATCCAGAGGTTAAATAAGAGGCTTAAAAACATGTAGCGCTCAGTTAAACAGTGTCAAGCTCAATAATGGGCGCTAATAGTAATATTATTACTTTCCCCAGTAACAAGTAACAAATTACTATTTCAATTTCAGTACTAATGTTACAGTTACCAATCAGTTATTACCAATTGCAGTTATTACCAATCGTTACCAGTTACCAATCGCACTAAAGTTTAGCTCCATTTACCTTCGTCATACCTAAAGGGCACATCGCGCACCACACACTGCGCTAGCTAGCTAGCTTGGATTGTTTACATACGGCTGGAAGTAATCCCATTACTTTGATTTTGTCAAGAAAAAAGACAACAAAGATATTGTTGTCAATTGTAAAGGTAGCCTACTAAAAGCTTTGGTTATAAGTCACAGAGTTACACACACAGTCTGCTCCATTTTTTATTTGGTGTGTGTGTGTGTGTGTGTGTGTGTGTGTGTGTGTGTGTGTGTGTGTATAATATATATAATATAATATAATATAATATATTTCATTTTTTGAGTAACAAGACCAACATTGGTCTAGATGAGTCATTTGCAAAATCAAACCATCAACCATATGGCAATACATGTATTATTTATGAAAGAATACATTATCCAGGTTTTTTGTTTGGCCGAGACATTTTGAACTGTTGTGCATTATTGTCTTGGCTTCGCCGTTGATGTGAGATTACACAGTAGATTCAGATATTCATCGAAACGACAATGACATCAGCATTTTATCTCCTAAGAAAGCCGACATGCTCTCCATTCTGATTTATTTTTATGTGTGTAACATTGCGTTGCCCTGTGTTTACCCCTGGATCTTCACATTACATTTAGATGGCACACTTATGCAGACCGACTTGAGCAAGTGAGCCAGTAGGGGTTGGTGATAGGTGTTGTTGATGGACATACATAGGCTGGTGTGGGGATCAGACCAGTACAGTCCACCCTGTATTTCATGAACTCCTTCATATTGGCAGCAATGACAGTGTGCCTCCCACCAGGCAATCATGTATTTAAAGGTGAGAGAATTGTTTAATTAGCCTGTTTAAAATACTGATTAGTTGTTCATGATTATGCAGTGGATCATGAGGCAGCTACGATTTTGTGCTGTAAACCTTTGAGAATAAGACGCAACATAAATCACTCACTCTGAGACATGCAACTTGCATACTCCGTTAGCAGCAACTTTGACAGTCCATTATTTACCCACCCCATGACCACTGTATGAGGTCTGGCAAAGCCTCATCGCCCATCAAGCCTCACAGCTCCCATGACCCACAAGTTCAGTCAGTCATCTGTTCCTCCATTTGAGCTGACCAGCTTTCCTTTGTTCATTTTTGTCCAGTTTATCAAATGTAGCAATAGTGAGCATTTGGTTTAATTGTTAATTGTTTTTGATTCATTGTTCCTTTGCATTATTCATTTGGAGAAATGACTATTCATAGTTATTTGCACTGTGTGACTTTAGTCTACAGTTTATTTCAGTTCTCCAGTCACGTCTTTGTTGCCAGATCATTTGAAGTTTCTTAAAACTGAGATTTGTGTTGAGCAATGGACAATATTGAGATTTATATGAATTATGTGTTATGTATTGTCTGATTGACTAGATTTTATTTAATGTCACCTTGGTGAAATATAGAACTGAGTCTTATCATCATTCGCTCATTTTATGAATGTCTCTAGGACTCTCCAGCCCAAATGCCAAACACCTTACCTATCTCTCTCTCTCTCTCTCTTCCTCGCTGTCTTTCTTTTCCCCCTATTTTCTTTCTCCATCTTTCTCACAGACACAAAAAAACATGCACATTTTTATTAGGTCAATTTTCTCTGAAACCTTGACTTGAATGTCAATTATGGTCAACCTGCAGAAAATATCCCAGTTGATTAATGAGATGATTTAAACAAATTGACACTGCTCTGTGGGTCAGCATATTCACTCCCTTCAGGAATTTTATTTTTGTGATCTTAATCTTTGTAATCTTTGTAATATTCATAATTTTGCCCATTCGCTGCACTCCTATAAAACACATTTTTTTAGACTGAAGGAAACTACAATTTTCATGACTCATCCATGTTAAAACAAACTCTAATCAAAACACTTGTCAATGTTATTTTCCACAGGTGAGCACAGAGAATGCTACAAGTTGTCTTGCAATGTTCTGTTAAAGTCACCGCAAAGTCAAAAGGTTATAGTCACAATAAATCATTTTGAGGGACTGGCTTAATTGGAATAATCCTGTGGAGCCCTCAAAGTTAAATACTGTATAAAGGAGATTATTTTACAAAATCTAGTCACTCACCATGGCAAACATTAATGTGATATGATGTAATATTAAGTATAATGCCAAAGATTGTATATAAAACATGTACATTTCCTTTGAGCATAGTGTGACTAATGAGACCTACAGCTAAACTCTACACCTTTAGCCAGGTGTCCAGCAGCTGAACTACAGTTGCACTCTACTCCTTCGAGGCGGAGAAAAGCTTGGCACTTGTACTGTGTTGTTTTCTCTCCATGCTGCATTAAAGGGTAATTCCGGGATTTTTCAACCTGGCCTCTATGTCCACAAAATCGCTTTTCATACCTTTAAGTAGATCCCAAAAGTTCCTGAGTTTCTCCTGTCCATCGGACCGGAATTACCCTTTAATAAACTGCACTCCTGCAATAGCAAGTCTACATGGTGATTGATCATCCATGAGCAAATTTCCACAACAAACACCTGCCAAGGATTTTCAGTTATTTTCATATTTACAGTGTTAGTAAGAGAAAATCTCATGTCATTGGTCTCTTGGAGTTTAATGTATCTGGTTGGAAAAGACAGGGATTAAGCATAACAAATACTGTGAGATTGTAGACCAGATTCAGATATTCATCAAAGGAACAATAAGAGCCTTTCCTCTACAAAGGTAACTAAAATATGCTTTCCATAATGATAGGGTCTCTGACTCTCTAATACGTATCCTCAGTTTAATCTAAGGTAGGTAGTTTAATCATATTGAAATCTCAGTGGATATAGTTTTCAGTAGATATCTTTATTTTGGGATGTACTTTATAGATAAACCTACAGTGGCCCAAATTAACAAGTCAGAAAACAAAACACATTAAAGTAAATCAAACCAGAAAGACTAGTTACCTATTAAACAATAAATCCTCAACAGTGATTTTCATTTTCATTCATTAATCCCGTTACATAACCTTAACCCAACATAACTCCAATTCTAATCAATCCTCCACACTAATCATAACTTCTGACCCAAAAACGTTTCCCCACATTTCTGCATTCTCTATTCTTGTGGGTTTTTTGGACCAAAAATGATCAGGCAGATCGCATATCTGAAGCAAGTCACACTAACACACTTTTCACCAGATTACTGGGCCTAAAGTACTGCGCCACGACAACTGAGAAAGTCTGGAGATTTTTTTGCTGGTTTCATCAGCTCCTCACAACATACAGGACCAGTCTGACCTGCTGCAAGAAGATTCAGCAGCAAACAGTCTTCATCCTGGCTAAGTGTGCCTGTCCCTGTTTCTCTAAATCATTCACAGTCACCCTTGCTCACTCTCTCTAGATCGCTGCCTCTCTTAACATTTCTGTCTGCATTGCATAAGCAACCGATTACCTTTGAGACTTATTTGTCTTTAAAATTATATTGGTATCCTGGGATCAGCACTTTCTTGGTTTAGGTCTTATCTACTTGATAGATCACACCACGTCTTTTACAACAATATGACCTCAGAGTGTTGCAATGTGGACTTTGGTGTGCCACAGGGCTCTGTCCTAGGCCCATTACTATTCTACTATCTATCTATATGTTACCACTCATCATTCGCAAGTTCGGCAGTAACTTCCACTGTTACGCCGATGACCCTCAAATTTACATACCTGTCAAACCAACCAATAACACTCAATTTCAACTAGAGGCCTGCCTATCAGAGGTCAAATGCTGGATGTTGCTAAACATCCTACTTCTTAATGGCAACAAAACTGAGATGCTGATTGTAGGACCAGCTAGACATAAGCATCTGTTTGAGAATAGTACTCTAAATTTTGATAGTTGTGAAATCTGCAAGAGTCCATACGTTAAAAACCTTGGGGTTAAATTCGACCCTACCCTCTCATTCGAGTTGCATATTAAGGAGACTACTAACAGTGTATAATCATCTTCGCAATATTGCCAAGATTCGACCCATACTAACAAAGGTAGACGCAGAAATTTTAGTACATACCTTGCATTGAGAATTGATTATTGCAATGTCCTCTTTTCAGGCTACTACTACTACTACTAACTACTGGGCTCACTAAAACTCTCCAACTGGTTCAGAATGCTGCTGCCAGAATCCCCAAAACTAGGAAATTCGACCACATAACGCCCATCCTATCCTCATTACACTGGCTCCCAATTCAGGCCAGGTGTGACTTCAAGGTGCTTCTACTTACATATAAATATAAATCATTACATGGGATGGCTCCATCCTACTTATCAGATCTGATCAAACCATAAACTGCCACACGTCCTCACATCACAGGATGCTGGCTAACTGTCTATCCTAGCAGTCAAAAAGAAAACTGCATGTAACAGAGCCTTTTTTTACCGAGCTCCCTATCTCTGGAACAGTCAACTCAATCAGAGAGGCATGCTCTATCGAAGTCTAGGCTAAAAACCCATTTATTCTCTCTATCATTTGACTACACATAACCTTGAGGGAGTGGCATAGTCTCTTCTCAGAGTAAGGCTAGACCAGTTAGCTTACCCTAGCTCAGTCTCCTGCCGACAGATACTAGCATCCTGCCTACATGTCCTATTCTCCTGGTCTAGCTCCTTGTCCTGTCCACTGATGCTGGTCATGTTTGTCTGTGTGAGTGAGAGTGTGTGTGTGGGTGTGTCTCCTATCTGTTCCAGGCTGCAACTGGGCAGTGTTGGCGCCTGCGTGGTCCCCTAGTCCTACAATGACGCTGACTGAGCTGCTGTGCTGTGATGCCCCCCATCAGATCTGGATATTCCCAAATAAACTTTTATGCACTGTGTACGCTGCTTGCCCAAACTCGGCATCTATTGCAGCCCGACCGTCCTTGGAAATTTTTCCTTGTCCTCTGTGAGGGTCCAAGGCTAGAGGATGTCCTAACCATTTATTGTTTTCACATGTTGGGCACTGTGAAGCCCTTTGAGACTGTAACGGTGATTAAGGGCTATACAAATAAATGTGATTTGATTTGGTTTGATTCACCCTCCCTCCTAAACACAAAAAGCTTGTCAGCTTACAAATCAAACAAATGATAAAGTTGTGCAACTAAGCCTGTGTCTCCATCGTACCCTTAGATGCTTACGAGACTGTAAAAAAAGGGTCAAATTGGTGTTAGAATTAGCTTGACTACTTTTCAACAAAAAGATAACATTAAGGGCCTAGCAGTAGCCTGGACTGGCTGTGAAAATGTGAATGAACCAATGTACAATGAATACACTTTCAAAAGTACCAGATGATATTCAAGCCGCAAATGTCTCTAATAGAGCTCCTCAGTGGCCAAAAGTAAAAGGTTTTTAGTAGTACTGGTCTTCAAATATAAATGTGTTTATGTGTGTAACCCTCCAAATAAGAATGCATTCTTAGTCATTTTTCTGGGTTCAATAGCTTCATAACACACATTTTCTTTCATAACCTGAGTAGAACTTTTATATTTATCTTTTTTTCCAATAAATTGACACATTGTCACTCCGTCATACATGCAAGATAAGGGAGGAGGGCTTTTTAGCAACAAAAAGCACTGATCAAAGCAGGATGAAGAAGGAGATGAATATTGTACATGGATGACATTTTGCTTGCTTCTCCTGTCAAAGAATCTCATCTGACTCATGTTAAAGTTTTGCTGCACGCTTTAGCAGTAAAGTAAACGATCACAAAGCTTCCAACGCTAAATCTATGGTCTTGATTGATCCATACAATATTTCTATTTCTACATCAGGAACACAAATGCGATAAAACACGAACACACACAACCCAAACACACATTTATGCAGCATGCACACATCTATACCCACAATCTCACATTTCTGAAAGGAGAGACACTTTGGCATTTGTTCATTTACAAGGATTTTCTACACAAATGAGCATAATACCTTACATTTCCCTTGAGTACGCAGGCGCACGATAGCTGCCGCTTCCCTTGATTTGTTTGTTTGCTTAACTTTATCTACCGTTTTTATCGATCTCGTCCGCTAATTTGTTTTAAATTTTAACGTGTCATATTCAGCGACATTTCCTCCACTACCCATGGGATTATAGGCTCTCTCTGCTTCTGATCATTTTTATCATTTTTATCGCATGGATTCAGATCACTGGATACTACCTATTCTCTACCCTGGAACTCCGGGCTTTCTCCGGAGCCCGTTGATCTTCACCGAGGTCGCTGTGAACGGTGAAGTTGAAGTTGTTTTTACTATTCTCATTATGTTGAGCTACTCAATTGCTCAACTCCTGATTTTAAGACAATCTGCGCTTGTCGCAACCACTCTCACTGCGGGGGTCGAGACACAGTCCCGCGAGGCTGGTATTTTTTACCACAGAGCCAGATACCTTCACAGGAACTCACGCTGGCTCTATAGTGCTACTGCGGAAACTGATATTTTTACCATCAGCACAAAGCGGCATGACAGGAGAAGTCTTATCCGCAAACACAAACAGCGAGGTGTTACACCTAGCCTCCTGTGCTCCTTAATTCAATGCCCTGCGAACACCCGTTACCCCTCCTCTCCCAAATCCATTCAACTTGGCCTTTTTAACGCCAGATCCATAAACAATAAGTCATTATTGTTAGGTCAAATCATATCTGATAAAAAACTGGACGTTCTCTGTCTCACTGAAACCTTCCAGAAACCAAATGAATACCTCGCCCTAAATCAATGCACTCCCTCTGGTAACAGCTACCTTGACTGCCCTCGCACCACTGGATCAGGAGGTGGAATAGCTGTAGTCTACAAAACAGCCTGCCATGTGAAAACCACTCATGTGCCACCCACCACTTCATTTGAATGCATGGCTTTTATCATGACGGGCCACATCTCTGTTTTGGTGGTTCTGATATACCACCCCTCTCCCATGCCCAACAATGCTTTCTTTGCTGAGCTATCTGAGCTCCTTACCCTCCTGAGCTCCACCTGCCCTGCTATGCTCTTACTTGGCGACCTGAACATCCATGTTGACAAACCTGAGTGTAGCTCCTCTGTTAACCTGGCCTCTCTGCTTGAGAACTTTGGCTTAAAACAGCACATTGATTTCCCTACTCATAACAAGGGACACACACTGGACCTCATATGCACCTCGGGTGTAGATCCATCCAACATAGAAGGCACTGTCTCTGGGCTGTCTGACCACACCTTCATCACCTGCGACCTGGAACTCCCCCGCCCCCCTACCCCGAAGAAACGCACTATGCTGTTCAGGAATCTGAAATCCCTCGACACGGCTCTGCTCTCCAACGCCATATCAAGCCTCCCCATCACCGACTCTGTTGCTAATCTTAACTCCAACTTGGACTCTGTACTGGACAATTTAGCCCCTCTGAAAAAACACACTGTTTTTTCCCCCAAATCCTCCCCCTGGTACAATGAAGAGCTCAGGTCACTCAAAGTAAAGGGGCGTCGTCTTGAACGTCAGTACAAAAAAACTGGACTAACTGTCCATGTACAGATGTTCGAACAGCACCAAAAGGACTATAAAGACGCCTTAAACTCTGCCCAGTCCTCCCACTACTCCCACCTCATTAACAACAGTGGAAGTAACTCACGAGTCCTGTTTGCTACTGTTGACAGGCTCCTCCGACCTGCTCACATGCTTGCTTCCTCCTCCACTGACCAATGTAACAAGTACCTCCAGTTCTTCCAGACCAAAATCGACTCCATCAATAATAAGATTCTGACATCACCCCCCATTGCTGCTGAGCTGCCATCTCCTGCTCCCCCAGCAACTGGTCTCTCCACCTTCACTCCCACCAACTCAGCTGCAGTGACAAAGCTGGTTAACCAGATGAAGACTACAACCTGCTCGCTTGATCACCTCCCTACATCGTTGGTCAAGACCTGCCTGCCCGCTCTGGTACCATCTTTCACGGCTATCATCAATAAATCCCTCAGCACTGGGATTGTTCCAGCTGAACTCAAACATGCAGCTGTCACACCTGTCCTTAAAAAACAAGGTGGCGACCCAGATGAGTTGAGCAACTACAGGCCCATTTCCAACCTCCCATTCCTGGCCAAGATCCTAGAACAGGGTTGTATCCAGTCAACTCCAACTGCACATGAATCAGCCAAGAATTATTTGAGCCTTTTCAGTCTGGTTTCAGACAAAGACACAGCACTGAGACTGCCCTGGTGAGGGTCACAAATGACCTGCTGCTGTCTGCTGATGCAAGAGCAAACAGCATCCTTATCCTCCTGGACCTAAGCGCAGCTTTCGATACGGTCAACCACAAGATCCTTCTTGACCATATGGAGAACCTCCTCGGCCTATCTGGACTGGTCCTTGACTGGTTCAGATCATACCTCACTGGCCACTCCCACTTTGTTGCCTGTGGTTCCAGCAGGTCGGATAGCATGGAGTCACGCCAAGGAGTGCCACAAGGTTCTGTCCTGGGGCCGCTACTATTCTGTGTCTACATTAGGGCTGCACGATACATTGTATATTTACCTTCATCACGATATGAACATGCGCGATGAACACATCGCAAAAGACTGCTTGGACTGCGATAAATAGTATATTTACACGCGCCATGCATTCACACTCTGCATGCGAATATATTTGGCCAATCAGATGGAGCCTCTAGATGCCCGTTAGCCACAGTCAGATTATTGGGATCTATTTGGTTGCTCGTGATGGCTGAAGGGAGCGAGATGAGCGTTGAGGGAAATGTGATCAATGAAGACGAACTCGTGGCTAAAAAGAACAGCACGTCTGTTATTTGGGAATATTTTGGATACAGGAGAGGCGACGTGTTACAAACACAGGTACTGTGCAAGTCATGCCGAACACTTGTGGCAACTACTAGAGGAAACACAACTAATCTTCATTGCCACCTGCAACACAACCACAAAGAATTATACCAAGAATTCAAAAAAAATAGCCAAAGCACACAACCTAAGTCAAGTAAAGTTAGCTGCAAATCAGTCCAACAACAGCCGTCCATTTACCAGAGTTTTGCGAGTGTAACTCCTTATGAGAAAACATCCAAACGCCACAAAGAAATTACAGACGCCATCACACGTTATTTGGCTAAGGACATGATGCCTATGAATACAGTGAGCAGAGAGGGCTTTGTGAGTTTGATAAACAAATTGGACCGAAGATACCAGATTCCATCACGGACTTATTTTTCCCAAGTCGCCATTCCACAAATGTACGACACATGTAGGAAGACGGTGAAATCAGAACTGGGTCAAGTTGAGTACTACGCATGTACTACAGATCTTTGGTCTAGTCGAACGACAGAGCCCTACTTGAGCCTCACTGTGCATTTCCTCAATGAAGACTTCGAACTGAAAACCCGTTGTCTACAGACAGCGTATTTCCCGGAATCGCACACGGGTGAAAATATAGCGCTTGGATTACGTGAGGTGTTGGCCAACTGGGATTTGCGCGAAGAGCTGCAAGTGTGCATCACCACGGACAACGGCTCCAATGTTGTGAAGGCCACCGAACTCAATGACTGGGTCAGACTTCAATGTTTCGGCCACAGGCTGCATCTTGCCATTGGTAAGTGTTTAAATGACTGGGAATATATTGATCTGCTTGGCACTGTTAGTGTAACGTTAGTCTATTGTAGTCTTATTATTTTGTAACTTGAATAAGCCTAATTATTAACGGAGATGATAGAAAATAATGTGCCCATTTTGTCACCTAATGCTATTGTAGTTCATAAATCTGTCATTCAATTGTATTGTATAGCATATTGCTTTATAACCTATTGATTTTGGGCTCATGTACACACAAATTCGGCTACTAAATGGTAGGTGATGGTGAGCTAGGCTTAGGCTACTAAATGTCACATAATGGTAGTCTCTCTCATATGTTGTAGTATTATTATTAGTTTGTCATTATTGTAGTTAGAAAACTATGGTATATTTTGCAGTTATTGTGATTACCGGTAGGTTTTAATAAATGTCTTGTCTTCTCCCCAGAAAATGCTGTTAAAGATGATGGCCGCATTGCTCGAGCTGCTGGGCTTTGCAAAAAATTGGTGGGACATTTCTCCCATAGCTGGAAACATAAGGTGGCACTGAAAGAAGCACAACAGGAGCACAACCTCCCGGAGCACTCCCTCATCACAGAATGCCCAACCAGGTGGGGTTCAAGGCAAAAGATGATGGAGAGGGTCTTGGAGCAGCAGCGGGCCTTATCCGACGTCCTCTCGGCAGACAGAAAATCACGGCATCTGGTTCCCACCTGGCAGGACCTGGAAGTACTTGAGTCTGTAAATCAGGCATTACAGCCTCTGCAAGAATTTACAGATGCTCTTTCAGGTGAAAGTTACGTGAGTGTTTCATACGTGAAACCAGTCCTTCATCTGATGAAGACATCAGTTCTTGCAGAGAAGGAAGAAGACACTGATTTAACGAAGTCCATTAAGGTGAAAATCCTGGACTACATGAACACAAAGTATGACAACCCAGCAACACAAGAACTTCTGGACATGGCATGCTTCATGGATCCCAGATTCAAAGTCAGCTACATCAGCAGCGAAAAGGTCCCAGACATCAAGACCAGGGTGATGTCAGAAATGGAAGCAACCGCACGGAAGGTAATTAGGTTATAACTTTTATTGACACGAGGGCTGGTGGGATAAAATATTTCACATACACAAATCAGATATTGCATGATCTTGATGTAACATGCTTGATCTTGAATGGAACATGACATACAGTATATAACTGAATATGCAGTGCAAAAATACAATATATTTTTTCTATGTATTCTTCTCTCTGTTCTAGGAGAGAAGCCTCTCTGACAACACCACTGATCCAGAGGCCCAGAGCATGGAGCCACCCAGTGTGAAGAAGGCAAAGAGATCATTGGGCAGTTTCTTTAAGACAAACCCAGTCCCCACCACATCTTCCGTGCAACTGGAGCAAGCTGTCGAAGCCGAACTCAACAGCTACTTGCTGTCCCCCACCATTGACAGTGAGGCGGACCCTCTGGCTTGGTGGAAACTCCACCAGGTCAACTTTCCACAACTGAGCAAACTAGCTAGGAAGTATCTTTGTATACCTGCCAGTAGTTCACCCTCAGAGAGGCTTTTTAGTACATCAGGAAATATTGTCACATGTGAACGCTCATGTTTGAAACCCAGCAAAGTGAACATGCTGGTTTTCCTGGCCAAGAACTTGCGATAAAGGTCAATCATTGTTTTGGGGTTTTCTTTCCTTCTAATTTTACCACATTTTCTCCCAATTTGGTGGCCAATTACACCCTATTCTACCTCATACCCCACCTACTTGGTAGGCAGACAATTGTAATGAGACATTGCAGTTGTTTTCATTTATTACGTTTAATTTATTTTAAATTTATTTAATTATTTAACTTGTTTTCAGATTTATTTCATTTATTTGGGTGGTAAGGGATGTTTTTGTTGAGTTAGAGTAAAATAAAATATTTTAAGGGGAGCAGTCGAAATTAAAATTTAATTATTTGTATTTATTTAAATAAGCCTAGATGGTTCTGTTAAAGTGAATGTTCTGTTAAAGTTCTGTTAAACGCAACTGTGTTGGTGGTATTTGTTTTCTATACAGCAGCTGTTTATGTGCAATTTGTTCATTAAAAGCATGTTGGAAATAATGCATTTAATTTATTTTATTCAGTTGGCATAGGCTATTCATTGTTTGGGGTCTATGTTCGCAGCTAACCTAAAGCAGAAAGACATTAATACTGTATACTTCAATATTTGTTAATTTATCGCAAGTCATCGTCATCGCAATATTCAACAACGTCATCGCATATCGCATATTTTCCTCATATCGTGCAGCCCTAGTCTACATGCTACCGCTTGGTCTCATCATCCGCAAACATGGTCTTGGCTATTACTTCTATGCTGATGACACCCAGCTGTATGTCTCCACAAAGCACATTAACATCACCGATGCCACCTCACTCCTCATCAGCTGCCTACATGACATCAAAGCCTGGATGCAACAAAGTTTCCTCCAGCTTAACTGCGGCAAGACTGAGGTCATCCTGCTCGGTACCAAGACCACTCTCAAACAGCTACCCGATTTCACCCTCCAAATGGACGGCATCAGAGTCCTCCCCTCAAACCAGGTTCGCAACCTAGGCGTGTATCTTGACAGCCAACTTTCATTTGAGGCCCACATTAAACACATCACCAAAGTTTCCTTTTTCCATCTGAGGAACATCTCCAAAATCCGGCCCATCCTCTCCCAACCTGCCGCTGAGCGTCTGATCCACGCCTTCATATCCTCTCGATTGGACTACTGCAACGCCCTCCTTGTGGGAGCTACGGATACTGCCATCAACCGGTTGCAGTATGTCCAAAACTGTGCAGCACGACTTTTGACCCACACCCCTCTCCGTGAGCACATCACCCCTGTGCTCTTCAACCTCCACTGGCTACCCATCTGCCAGCGCATCAACTTTAAGGTCCTGGTCCTCACGTTTCAAGCCATCCATGCCACCAGCCCTTCCTACCTCTCCGCTACAGGCTGGTGACTATGGGAGGTCGGGCCTTCAGCTGTGCTGCTCCTGGACTCTGGAACTCACTTCCTGCCTCTGTTAAGGAGGCGGAGTCCATCACCTCCTTCAAGACCCTCCTAAAAACCCACCTCTTTAGATTGGTGTATAAAGACTTTTGTTGACTCTTGATTTTGCTGCCAAGCTGACTTTTTAGTTTTTATTTGTATTTTAATTTTTTTTCTTCCCCTGTTGTCCAGCGCATTGGGTTCGAGAAATGCGCTTTATAAGACTGATTTATTATTATTATTATTATTACATTACTCAAGCATAGGAGTGTCTAGTTTTAGAAGTTACATGAGTCAGGATTGAGTAAGGGAAACAGGCTTGCAGTTTTTATACACACTTTGTTAGTAAATCCAATCCACTTACCAAGTCTGACTTTCATTGAGAGGCTGAAGTTCATTGAGATGGTAACAAAATGTGGATTCTTCACCCAACATGACACTAATAAAACGTAAATACACTGAGCGATACAATTGATGGACACCACTGATTTCCCCAGTATGATAGGATCGTTTATTCAGTCAATCCATGCACTCAACTAACACAACCTTGAGGATGAACAACATGTACAGAAGATAGCCCAGCTGAATAGTCCTATCATAATGTGATATAGCTTTATATAGAAGCTGACCTGATACTACAGCTGAGAAGCTCGCTGTATGTGTTAATCAGCCTCTGAGAAACTGAGAGTAATATTGCCTGTCCTTCATCAACACCGATGGAATCAGCGGTAAGTTCATCCAAGCGCTTGCAGTTTTCTGTGTCTGTGCAGACAAAAAACAGCATTAAGATACAAAAAAACACATGGTATATTGTATTGATATTGACAAATATTTCTCTAATTTACACAAAGATTTGTCAGAGCCAGCATTCTAACATTAGGACATCTACACCCCTGAAGGTGACCTAGAGTTGAATGTCAGGTGCTGTGCTGGGCTGGGTATAAATGCATCACTAAGCACAGGAATTGGCTCTTTAAGCATCACCAACATCCACTTGTTTTCAGATCTTGGCTCTGAGGGTGGTTAAATATCTTACTTACACAATCAATCCAAAAGCTACAGTCATTTCATCAATATTGACCACCTCCATATTTCACAATGGCAAAACAGTATGTTTTGATATTGCCAGTATTGATGGACAGGGATGTAGTGGAGGGTAAACCCACCTAAACTCAGTTTACCCACCTTTTAATTTGCGGAATAGAGTTTACCCACCGTTTTTATCATGACAAAAAAAAAGTATGACCTAATTTCCTAAAATACATCATGGTGATTAGTATGAAACTGATCTGAGGATCAGGACATTAAAGACAAAAACATAAATTAATGCATGTCTGAAAGTCTTTGGTGGAGATTTGCCTTATGATGATCACTGACTGGAGGTCAGGGTTTACCCAATGTTTTTTTACCACTACATCACTACTGAGTAGTCAGTAGTTTGCTTCCATAACTTCCATTCTCACCGTGATCTGTGTTGAAGAGCTGCGGTTTTGACCAGCCAATACACTCTGCCTGCGTCTGAAACTCCTTCAGCTCAGCAGCAGTGACAGTCTTTCTCTTACCTGGTGAAGGTAGTTATAAGTAATATAATATGTGAATTTCTAAGGTATGATATTGGTAAAAGGCTTGTGGTGATATTGTGTCTCTGAATCACTGCTAGACATGCCCCTCACCACTTCAGTATCATAGGCTATAGTTTCCAGAAGGTCAGTTAGAGACAGATTGGTAAGAATCAAACAAAACCTGTGGAAAACAGACTTGTCCATGGAACTGAGTCCTAGTATTCAGCTTCATGTATCTAAAGGTGGACTGGAGTGGAAAGTTAAAGACCATCCATTATTAATCAGTAATTTAAAAGTCAATGTTAGTTCAGCAATACAACCTGAGGCCTGGGTTATGTATTAATATAATTTATTATATTTTTCTAGAGGTGACTGTGAATGGTAATTATGATTCATGAATGGTCTCATTAAATAATTCACCTTTCACTAGAAGGTGATCAAGGCAAGAACACTTACTGCCTAACTTGCCTTCAGTGAGCGTACCATTTTTACCATTTTAGGCTATATTTCATGATGATGATTGTAATTGTCATGTAATTGTAACGTATTTCCCAATGTTTTCCATCTGTTTTCCTCACTCCATAACTGGAGATTCCTCTTCGTGTCAGTGTCTTGTTCCTTCATGACGAGGCAGTCAGGACAACCAGTTTGCAGCAGATCCGGTAAACCGATAGGGGAAGCTGATGTGGTAATAATGATAGAGAGAGAGAGAGAGAGAGAGAGAGAGAGAGAGAGAGAGAGAGAGAGAGAGAGAGAGAGAGAGTAAACAGAGAGAGAGAGTAAACAATTGTGTAATTTGATAAAACACTCATATGCAATCACTACATGAGAACAGGTTGAGGCAAAAGCACCCATGTACACACACAAACACACACCAATACAAACCGTTAATGTGGTCAACATCCATGAAGGTATTGTTCTCATAGAGGAACAAGTGAGAA
Organism: Hoplostethus mediterraneus; assembly: GCA_034670385.1. Classification (NCBI taxonomy): domain Eukaryota; kingdom Metazoa; phylum Chordata; class Actinopteri; order Trachichthyiformes; family Trachichthyidae; genus Hoplostethus; species Hoplostethus mediterraneus. Next base: position 2,469,506 of record JAXDDW010000013.1, read on the forward strand.
TCATTGAAGCAATATCCATACCTGCCAAGGATTTAGCAGAGATGTTCATAGCCATTGATTACATTACATTACAGGCATTTAGCAGACACTTTTATCCAAAGTGACTTACAATAAGTGCATTCAACATAGGTAGGCAAGAAAACTACTAGTCACCAGAAATCGTAAGTGCATTTCCTTCCTAAACAAGCAACTAAGAGCATAACTAGCGCTAAGGTAAAAGTGCAATATGCTAGCTACCTACTTTTCTTAAACAAATGAGACAAATATGAAAATCAAATGAGCAAGAGCTAAGACAAATAAGTGTATCAAATAAACAAGATCCAATAAACAAGAGCTCATACAAATAATTGACAACAAATAGGCAAGGCTAAGAGGAAGGGTCAGTGTAGTGTTTCCTGAAGAGGTGGGTTTTCACCCTGCGGCGGAAGATGGGCAGCGACTCTGCTGAATTTTATCTTTAGAGCTTTAGATCTTTAAATCTTGAGAATTTTAGTGCAGAAGAAAGCAGCTTTAGCAGCAGATAGAGAGGAGGAAAAAGTGGAAAGGAGAGATTGGAAGGTAAGAAGGTCCTCCGGGAGTTTGCCATTTCTCCATTTGCACTCAATTGATGGTAATGAATGTTGCACTAATACTTTGGCTGTGTGATAAGCCTTTAATCCACTAGATTAAGCACCATACAGTCCAAAATAGTACGTACATTTTCATGTTTGCTTTGGCACTGTAGATGTTGCCTGGGCCTTTCGGAGCAATGTCAAATGAAATACTTGGCCAAAATAATATGTTCATTAAAGCTGAATACCAGCAGGGCTCCGTGACCATGGCTATAAGGTACCAGCTCCCAGATATCTGAAAGATAGAAATGAAGAGATTTTACATTTTTAAACTTTAGAAAACTTGTTGCAGTGCTCTGCAACACTTGGCTTACTCCAAAATGCTATATCTGCAGTTTTAGAAAAGAAAATGTTAGCTGATGCTCATCTGTCATTTTTTCCAAAAATGCAGAAAATTACACTCTCTCGAATACTAATATTATTACTATTATTATTAAGGGCATTAAGATAGTTACGCTCAATCATATTCCATAGTGACATTCATTTTTGTGTATTTTAAGTCATTTTGTAACTCGGTAGTAACTGTAGTGTAATTTTTTCAACATGGTAAATATCTTGTTTTTTGATGTAGTTACACAGTCCCACGCTCACAGCCTCTGTCCACTGAGCAGCTTCACAGGTGCAGTTGGGAGCTAAGTGCTTTGCTTCGGGGCACATCGGCGGCAGTGAGAGGGGCGAGCGCTACCCCTTCATTTCCCCTGCCCAGTTGTTGCTACCTAGTCCAAAAACTGGAACACACACTTGCTTCTCTTAGATTCAAACTGTACCACTGCCTTACATGGGTGGGGGTGTGGATGTGGTTACAGTACTCAAACATTTCCTGTCAATGGGTGTTCAGATCCATTTTTATTACCAAACACTTATTACATATGGCACACATTTTAATGACTCTGATTTTGACACCACAAAACGAATCTGCACTGTGTTGCTGTAATGTCCCACATAATACGTGTGCACATACTGCACACAAATCACACAAAAGTCCAGTTCACATTCATTTAGTTTCATTAGGCAGTATGAAAATCCCCATGCAATGACACACATACACACACAGATAGGTCAGTGACCATATTAGCACAGTTAATCTCAACTCATTTTACTTTGATTTGGGCTGATCAGGCATTGTGAAAATGCTCATAGAAACCACACACAGACCTAAAGATCGATTATAATCGTGTGCTATAGCACAGAGGTAATTCTGGGTTGGTTTGGTCTAAGAAGAGCAGTGTGAAAATACCGATACATGGCACACATTAAATATAAAGAGAGACTTACATCTGGACTGTTGTCCACTGGTTTCAGCAGATTCTCACAGGCCAGCGGGGCAGGCTGGCCTCCTCTGAGGAGACTCAGCACAACAGCAGCAACACACAGAGTCTTCATCACGGCTCAATATGCTCTATGCAGTATTTCTCTCTGTCTTATATTGGTACCGCTGACCAATTACCCCATTCAGACTGAATATTAACTCTGTATATAAACATTGTCAGCAAGCCATGATGTTTACTTATCAAACAAATGGGGAAGAAGAACTTTGTTTGTGTAGGCCAGTGGTTCCAAAAGTCATCCCACCAACATAATAAATCATTTAATTTCACTATTCTATAAGAGTTGGTGGGAATGTCGATTACAGGAGTTCCCAAACTTTTTCATGTCAAGGACCCACAAACAGACACACATTAGATCGCAGACCCCCATTTTATTTTATTTATTTATTTAATTTTATTTTTATTTTGTTCCAAGAAACCCTGATCTGAGATTAAATTGTAACATATTATCAGATGGAGTCGTACATTGTATATTTGTATTGTATATTGAAAAGCACTTTTCATCATTCATACTGGTGCTCTTTCTCATTCATGACTTCCCCTATGAAGTTGAATGAACTTCCTTGGTTTACAGCCAACTGCATGGGAGCTGCACTCACCTGCCCACTGACTGGGAGTGGAGTGTACAAAGCAGGGTAGGTGTGTCACTTAAGTGGCCTGTTCTTTACTGTAGGAGGATGGAGAGGACCCTTGTCTCGTCCTTGGATGAGTGATGGTTTGATGGTATAGGGGTCTTTAGTTTATTGGAATTTAGATGGGATGTGTTTTTTAACATGTTTGTGTCTCTCTGTGCATTGCAGTGCGGTTACGCAGCACCTTAAATGGCACTCAGGCTACGTGTGCCTCTATGCGCAGTAGGAGGTGGACCGACAGCACTGTGTCTGGGAGATTATATGCCAACGTAGCAGGTATGCCAGTTTATAGTGTCATGTAAATGTATATTATGTGAACATTTATTGTGGTCTTAGTCTGTTATTAAACTGTTTGTTTTAACATTTTTGCAATGGGAATGTGAAATTGTAACATCAGTTTATTAATTATTAATTATTTATTTATTATTAACTATTTGTATTTTTCAGTGACTATTGTCCGTTTTCTTTTTGTGTTTGATTCCGTTTTTTTTGGTATTCCGCCCTGGCCTTGCATGGCCTACGGACCAAAAGAGTTGGGATGATGTCTTGTAAGGGCGAATCTTTTGTTTCTTTGTTTGTTGTTCTTGTTTGTGCCACTATGCCACATAAGTGCCACATAAGCACTACTAATGTGCTTTCTGTAGCCATTCTTCTAGTGAGACTGAGATCTTAGGTTTCACCTGTTTTACCTATTCGCTTATCATACTCTCGGGCCACTAGAACGAATGGATTACATGACTAGCAGCATCGTGGGATTGTGGATAGTTTGTTTTTTTCATGCAATTTGTTACCTTTGTCACAATAAATCCTGGCGTGGGTTGGTCATTTGTCTTGTCATTTATGTATCATAGCACCTACCTTGGTACCTCATCAGATAACACAATACAATTGGGCCACTTCCGGCCCAAATGTTTCCAACATTTATCAAACAAAACAATTCTAAACATGTTTAAAGAGTCTTATCTTGTAGAAAATAAGTGGCACATTATGGAACCAACTTCATCTCCATGTCACTGTATCAGAATTTTGCTATAATCAATATATCCCTTGACATGATAAAATATTTATACAGTGGAGCAGTAGTGATGGCTGTGTCATTGGTTAACCTATATATATTTTGTTTCTTTATATTTGTAATGCTAATTGTCAGAAAAACTGAACTGTTTTCAGGATAGGGGGGGAGTGCAGACTGGTCTACGCTTGTAAACAGCAATGCCAATTTGTACAAAGTTTTTTCGTATTGTGTTTTTGCTTCCACATAAGGTTGTTGTTTTTTAGGTAAGGATAAATCTTCAATTTCTACTGTGTTTGAGCTTCTGTAACTCTGCTTCAGTAATACTTACAGTAATTCTGACACCAGGGGCCAAATGTATAAACCATGCGTACACACGAAAAGTGTACGTACGTCACTTTCCACACAGGAATCCAAATGTATCAAAATCCATGGGCGGCGAGAAAGTGCGTACTGGTAAACACTTTTCCGCCGATCGTGGATTTTTATACATTTGGAAACTTGCGTCGAAAGTGGCGGTGGGAAAGGTGCGCACATTTCACACCGCCACTTTCCATGCAGGAATCCAAATGTATAAAAATCCACGGGCGGCGATAATGTGCTTACCGGTACGCATTCTGAACACCATGCGTACCATACGCATTTTTCGAGTTTGTATCCAAAAAAGGATCAGAAAAGTGTGAATTTGGATGACATTTTATTTGGAGCTTTTTTCTTTCACTACATTGTGTTAGGATGTAATCTATAGTTTAAAAAAAACATCCACTATGATGCGTGAGTGGTTAATAATTTTTTTTTGACAAGCCTTCATTTCGTTCTATCTTGAGTAAATAGGTTTGTCACTATGCTTTATGATAATGATCTTTATATAAATAAATAAATAAATACATGATCTGTATATAAATAAAGATGATTATTTTGTAGCATATTATTGGGGATACACCTTCAGGTGTGACCAGTTAACAGGTCGTTAAAACGTCACTATATAAAGACTGTAGCCGTGCGTAATGGCTGTGCCAAATGATACGATGGCTGCCTTGGCGTTGCTGGAAGATATTGCTATTGCGCAATTTAGGCGAGAACGAGTCTTCAGAGACCGTACTGATTTTCTGGCCCATGATGATGACTGACTAATGCGCCGCTTTCGATTTCCAAGAGCTGTTCTCTTGGAATTGTGTGCTGAACTGGGCCCTGTGTTGGAACGGCACTCTCGGAGGAACCATGCCATTCCCGTCCATCTACAGGTATTAACAATGGCGTGGGGTGGTATAATTTCTTTGAGCAATCGATACATCAGGTTCCCTTACACAGCAGCTGAACAGGCCAACATCAAAGCGCAATTTGCAGCGATGTCCGGTTTCCCAAATGTAATCAGAGCTATCGACTGCACACACATTGCAATAAGGGCACCTTGGGAGGATGAATTTGTTTACGTTAATCGGAAACATTTTCACTCCGTCAATGTCCAGATCATTTGTGATGCGCAAATGCTGCTAACAAATGTGGTTGCCAAATGGCCAGGGTCAAGCCACGATTCATTTATACTGTCTCAAAGCTGTGTGGGGAGGAGACTTCAAGCTGGAGCAGTGCCAGATGGATGGCTTCTTAGTAAGATGATCAATAACTGACTTGATAATTATGCGGTTTCCGTTTCATGCACTTTAAACTATTAAATGCACACATTTTATGCCCTCAGGTGACAATGGGTACGCATTGAAGCCATGGCTACTTACACCATTTACTAACCCCCAGAGCGCACAACAGACGCGCTATAATGTTGTGCACAGCCGTGCGCGCTCTGTGGTAGAGCGTTGCATTGGCCTTTTAAAAAGGGAGATGGTTGTGCTTGGATGCTTCAGGTGGAAGACTACTCTACCAGCCACAAAAAGTCTCCAAAATTGTAAGGGCATGTGCTATGTTGCACAATCTGGCGGTGAGGAATGCAGTCCCCTTCCCACCTGAACGCTTCAGACCTGATGCCCTAGTTGAAGCCGATGCAGCTGCAGCAGCAGTCCGAATGTGTCTTGATGTGATGCAGCGGCTCTAAGCATGTTAAGTCAAGTGAACATTGTGTGCATTTCATGAAATAAGCAGGAGCAGATTTTTTTTTTTATACTTTATTGTTTCACAAGTTCTTTTAGTGTACAATTTATTTCATGTAAGGAATCCCTGAGTGTCACTTGCAATTCCCTCAGTTCCATTGCAACATTGTCAACTGCGTTCACAATGTCCTTTTGGGATTGCAGGACACGGTCAGTGAGGACGTGGGCACGTGTCGGAGCAGGCGGTGGCGCACACGCACCGGATTCACTCCCCCAACCCTCAACCTGTTCAACACTGGAGGCACCAGGGTCTTCATCAGAATCTGTGAATAACATATTCTACATTGTAACAAAGGACAAACGAGTCTTTTTTTCGATGACAATAAAATTCTAACTGGGCGACTTACCCAATTCCATATGATCAGGTGCATCTGTGTCTCCCACCTCATCTGGCACAAATCCACCTGTTGCAGTTTGGCCCAGGATACAGGCCATGCGCTCGTCAAGAGGAGAGAGCGCTGGGGTCCCCTCTCCTCCTCCAGTAGCCCGCACACTAAATCTGTGCGCAGCAATGCGCTTCTTGGCCTCGCGCTTAAAATCTGTCCACTTCTTTTTAATCTCCTCCAGGGTCCGTTGCTCTGAATTTACGCTGTTCACTGCCGCTGTAAGTTGTTGCCAGTGACTCTGTTTCATTTTTGTAGTAATGCCAGAGCTTAACGTACCAAATAACACTCGTTTTCGTCTTTCTACTTCTACCATGACTTCCAATTCACAATCTGTGAAATTCCGCTTTTTCTTTTTCAAGTGTTTCGTCATTTCTCCTGAAAACTCAATTAAATGCTGGCCCTTTATATGCAAACCAGGCAGTTGGGGGTGTGTTGGAAGCCATATATAGTAAATTGTGGGCATGGTCAGAAGGCTCGTGCACGTGCACGCAATTTGAGGATGATTGAGATGTATGAAGAAAAAACACGTGGGAACAGACGTATGTGGGGTTTTATACATCTGAGCGTATATGCATGTTTCCTGTTTTGTGCGTACACACGTTTCTACACCTAAATCTACACAGAGTTTTATACATTTGGCCCCTGGAGTACAAACTACAAGGTCTTACCTTTCAGGAGACACCATGATTCTACATGTAGTCAAAAGGGATTCAAGAGCAGCAACCATTTTATTTTGGATACATAATTTTACCCATTTTACCCTTGTGGTCAGAAAGGGTTAAACAGGGAGGTCTGTGCCCTAATGGGACAACTACCATAGGGGCACCCTAGTGGCACATGAGACCCTCACTTTTTTCAACCGAAGGGGCATCCTAATGGGACACTTGCACGCTTCATTTTAGCCATAAGGTCACAAGGAACCTGTGTCTCTTGTAGGCTGTTTTAGGCTGACTGACTGACTGACTGACTGACTGACTGTTGTTTCTCATATTTAAAGACACCTTGGGCCAGATGTATAAAACTGTGTAGATTTAGGTGTAGAAATCTGTGTACGCACAAAACAGGAAACATGCATATGCTCAGATGTATAAAACCCCACGTACGTCTGTTCCCACGTGTTTTTTCTTCATACATCTCAATCATCCTTAAATTGTGTGCACGTGCATGAGCCTTCTGACCATGCCCACAGTTTACTATAAATGGCTTCCAACACCCCCCCAACTGCCTGGTTTGCATATAAAGGGTCAGCTTTTAGTTTAGTTCTGAGGACAAACGGCGGAAGCGTTTAAGAAGAAATAGAAGAAAAGAAGCGCAATTTTACGACTGTGAACTTGAAATAATGGTTGATCAAAATGACAGAAGATAACGCGGATTATATAGAAGCCTAAGCTCTGGTATTACCGACCAAATGAAACAAGTTGAATGGCAGAAAGTAACCGAAACCATCTCCCTTTTAAAAGCCCAATGCAACGCTCCACCACAGAGCGCACGGCTGGTCATCACATTACAGCGCGTCTGTTGTGGCTCATTATACAAAACAATATTATATACATATATTACATTTGGGAAACCGGACATCGCTGCAAATTGCATTTTGATGTTGGCCTGTTCAGCTGCTGTGTAAGGGAACCTGATGTATCTATTACTCAAAGAAACGATGCCACCCCACGCCATGGGCATGACCCGGCTCAGGGCAGCTCAGGATATCCCTGATCTGTCCGCAAGCTTCAGCTGAAACGTCCCCGTCGCTAAAAACCCGATTGTTGTCAATACCTGTAGATGGACGGGAATGACAGGGTTTCACCGAGAGTGCCGTTCCAACACAGGGTCCAGTTCAGCACACAATTAGAAGAGAACAGCTCTTGGACATCCAAAGCGGCGCATTAGCCAGTCAACATCATGGACCAGAAAATCAGTACGGTCTCTGAAGACTCGTTCTCGCCTAAATAGCGCAATAGCAATATCTTCCAGCAACACCAAAGCAGCTATTGTATCATTTGGCACAGCCATTACGCACTACAGCCTTTATATAGTGTAGGTTATTCTTACTCCCCAATAATAGGATACAGAATAATAATCTTGTATCATGTATTTATTTGTTTATTTATATAAAGATCATTATCATTATAATTATTATAATGCATAGTGACACACATATTTACTCAAGATAGAACGAAAGGCTTGTCAAAAAAAAGGTTGTTAACCACTCACGCATCACTATATAATCATAGTGGATGTTTTTTTTTAAACTATAGATTACATCCTAACACAATGTAGTGAAAGAAAAAAGCTCCAAATAAAATGTCACCCAAATTCACACTTTTATTATCCTTTTTTGGATAAAAACTCAAAAAATGCGTATGGTACGCATGGTGTGAAGGATGCGTACTGTTGGGAATTGAATATTTGGCCAAGGTAAGATTGTCTTGCTTTGGCCAGACACTAAATTACAATATACTAAGGCCGTCTGAGGCCTCTTATACAACACAGTGCAGGCCCTTTTGGTTGCCGTTGATCAATTGGAAATTAGCACAGGAGACGGTGTTCCCAGGTCTAGAGGAAGGAGAGGAAGGAGGGGACAGCTACACCCACTTTACTCAATTAGCACACAGATAACAGACAAAAGGTTGAGGGGGGATGTAAGGGACAATGCTAATTATCACATGGTCAAACTGTATAAATGAACTATATCATCGTGATGTTCTTCAGAATATCTTCACAGGCAGAGATGCTGCCCGATATTTCTCCCTTTCAGCGCTGAATTGTATTAAATACTCATTCAATCCTCGGACGTAGTTTGTTGCTGCTTTCTTCTTACGTTCATCACCACGACCAAGAAATAATTCCTAACAGTACCGGTACATTCTCGCCGCCCGTGGATTTTTATACATTTGAAACCTGCGTGGAAAGTGACGTTAGTACACTTTTCGTGCGTACGCATGGTTTATACATCTGGCCCCTTGTATATAGATTAAGCTGATAAACTAATAAACACATAAAATACAGTGGTGGCCAAAATTATTAGAACACTTGGCATATTTAAGAGGTTTCAGTTGTTTTTGTTCAATTGGCCATTAAAATACCCATAAAACAAATGAAATATATACAAAGTCATCATTATGCTCTATAAACCATAGAATAGAGCCATCATAAGGAGATTTACGTCATTTTCCTTACAAAAAACAAGCTAGGCCTATTTCACTGTCAATGTCACACAATCATGTTCCTTCACAGAAGAAGCCAAATTACTTGTGTAATCATTGTCAGGTGTGATCGTGGTTAAATTGATGGTGATCAAGAGTCTTAGGACACAGCTGTGTGATTCTTTTGAATGCTGCAAAAGGTGGACATACCAAATATTAAAGTTAAAAGTGGATAAAAACAGTAGGACTCACTTCATCTGATATTTGTTGTGCTCAGAGCAACCATCTGCAAGTTTCATGAACATTATGAAATGAAATCATGTTTTGGAGGCAAGAAAAGGTCAATATTTTCAGATCTGTCAGGTGTTCTAATAATTTTGGCCACCACTGTATATCACATTACTAATATTGTTTACATTTGTTACGGTCAGAGTGCATCATTTCCATTTCATTTTGAAAGTGTGTTGTGTGTGTGTGTGTGTGTGTGTGTGTGTGTGTGTGTGTGTGTGTGTGTGTGTGTGTGTGTGTGTGTGTGTGTGTGTGTGTGTGTGTGACCTAATTTAGCCTAAACTAATTTTCACTCCAACCCAGTTGGGGTGCCCCCCCCACACCAACACCAACCGGATGGGGCCATGGAGGAAGTGCCCCTTTTTCATTTTCCGTCCCTTAGAGTCCGCACTGTTAGACATTGTAGTAGAAGCATGTGCGTAGACTACTCTTAACGTTAAGGCCTTCATCTGGGTCACACGCTGGTGTTATTTCACCTCTGTAGTTTTTTTCGCTGCACTTTGAACCCACATGTAAGGAGCATAAATGATCACGTTGGTAACAAATTGACCTTGGGATCAGTAGTCACGCGTGTGGTTCAATCCATGGAACCGTCCCCCAGTAAACGTCCATACATACATACGGTCTAGTTCAGTCGAGCTGCAAAGCATTACTGGGAGTCGGTCTTGTCGGTCTTGTCCTCGGTGGAGATCAGCGCTTTACAGTAGGCTCTCACAGTAAGGGCGCCATTTTTTATTAACATACAATGGAGACAAATTAAGCAATGGTTAAGTCACACGCCTCCGTGCTTTACGGTGATTTTAGAACAGCAAATGGACGTTGATTAGTCACGACGAAACGGCGTATTGCTTTCGTAAAACGGCGCTGACACAGCATTGTATTAAGAAACCAAAAACGCAAGGGTTTAATACATCTTTCGTTTCTACTCAATAATAACAATAATCATAAGAAGAAGAAGAATGACTCCTTCCGCCAAACAAAAAGCAGCTGAACAATGCGGTTGCTAAGCGACGCATAAGTACAAGTATGAGTGGGGATTTTCTGTTAGCGCGCTAATACTTTTGTATGCAGCTACAGACTGTCCGTTTTGTAATCATGTCAAATCTCGCCCAGCTTCACTACACTAAAAGGGCCTATTAGATCCTGCTAGGCCCGTAGGCTATAGCATGAAATTCAATATGCTCATCGTGACTGGAACTGCAACTGCTGCTGTTGAAGCGTTTAATGGACGTGGCAGTCACATATTTATTTGAAAACCAGCCAGACAGTCCATCAATTAGGGAGCAATAGGTATAGTAATAGTAGTAGTAGTGTTCAGTTAAAGGAAAATACCACTCGTTTTAAGAATTTGCATTGCTGGTGGAGAAAATAGTGTGCAATATTGTGATCAAAGATTAGATGGTGTGTGGGGCCAGAAACTTGGCCTGTTAACTTAAAAGCTGAACTGCACTTGGGAGTAAGGTTAAATGAAAAAAGAAAAACAATTTAAATAGCGAAATTCAGTGTTTTTCTTTAATTTCATTTTACGTTTTGCTATAGAATTCAGATGAACAGTCCTTCATGATTGATATACACTTGAATATAACAATATTAGGCATAAATAATGTTAAAATGTACATTTTGCATACTTGTTATTAGCTTCAATAAGTGAACATTTCATTCAGATATTTCACCTGATCCATTTTATTTTATTGCTTTCTAGTTCCTTCTAGTCATGCAGCTGCTGATCCGTAGATACCGTCCCTCAGACAAGGACACAGTGCGAACTCTATTCAGCGATGGCATTCTGGAGCACATTGGCCCGTGTTTTTACAACGCCATGACCAGCCCTCTCTACCTCAGCATCATCCTGGGTCTTTGTGCTGCTGGCTACCTCCTGGGCTCTGTGTTAGGGGCCTTGGTATTAGTAGGAGGCTGGGCCGGCCTGGTCTACTACTGCGGCCATGAGCTATATGCCAGTTTTGTCCTGGAGCGACTTCGCACGGACATGCAGGACATCCCTGGGAACTATCTGACTGGACCAGACGACTACTTCTGGGTGGCTGAGGCAGAGGTCGATGGGAAGTCCCAGGTCATGGGTATGGTGGCCATAGTGGCCAAACAGAGCGGAAAGGAAAGGTATGGGGAACTGTTCAGGATGATCATCTCATCATCATGCCGACGGGCAGGTCTGGGTTCCAGGATGGCCCAGACAGTGGTTGACTTCTGTAAAGAGCGTGGCTTCTCCAAGGTGGTGCTGGAGACCAGCTCCACCCAGACTGGAGCTGTGGCCCTGTACAAGAAGATGGGATTCACCCACGTCATCTCACATACCACTACGCATGCTCCTAATTGGATCCCAAAGTTGGCCAGAGTCACGATTCTCAGAATGGAAAAACACTTATAGGGCTACAATAATCATGATCAGGTGCTGTTAGCTTCCCATACACACTCCTTGACTAAAACCCTATAGAATTTGTCCAGGAAGCAACCTATTTTAGGTAGCTATTTTAGGAATGAACAAATAATAGCCCTGTTGGGGTTCATAGTCTGTTATCAATTGATCTGAATTTTTTAAACATAGTGTACTATTCTTTCACTGTAGAAATGTATTGTGAGTATTTTTGTGAGAAGATATAAATTGAATTATTTTCAACTGTACTGTGATTTCATTTCACATTAGTAATTTGTTATAGCTCATTCATACTGAAAATACAATGTGATCATTTACATTTATTTTTTTACATTAAAAGATTTTTAAAAATCCTAAATATTTGTTTTAATCATCACCTCTCCTACAGTACACCCACTCATCTGCATCAATTGTAGACATTTAAAAAAGGTAAACTTTTTTTCTTATCATTATCAAACAAAATACTTAATAATTAATTAACTCTCAGCCTGATGGCTAATCATGGTATAAGTTGTACTATAATATTGTAGCAGTAAAAGATGGGAAATTTTGCTTTGATAATCATAGCAGTTGCATTCATTGCATGTGCTTTTACCAATACTATATGCTCAATATAAAGTGAAAAAAGTCAAAGAGAATAGAAACGGTTAACATTTTTCAAATCCCTCCAGTGAACGACCAGCAGCCCTTTCTCACCTTTACACAAGTGGCTGTATAATGAGTAATCACGGTTTAAAGTGTAGCCATGGTGATATTGCATCAGTGCTCTCATTGCTATATGCAGTATAGTTAGCTCCAGATGAATGGAAACCACAGACCATTTAATAAAGTCTCATAATAATCAATTTGTTCTCAGACAGGCCTGGTAGAATATGTTATGGGAATCTCAAACAAGCCTGTAGTGAAATCAACTCAATGTATATAGTCAATTTCAACTTTTTACATTTGCTAGCTATCAGCTTCAGAACGTATACTCTTACTATGTGATTGTGATAACCCCAATGACATGTCGCATACCGCTGTTGGCTGGGGTAGTAGACGAATGACTCTTTAGATTTATGACTGTGTAGCCTGATGTCTGCTATGGTGTTTCATTTGATGGTGGTTGTATCACTCGTATTTTTTTAAATCTGAATTGGGCTCTTATGGATTATGGCACAAGGGATAGTAACATCTTGTCCTGTGTATTAATGAATGTGTGTATTTTAGGGGAATCATAGGTCAACTTCATAGGTCAATTTAAAATGAAAATCATGATAACCGTAATGAAAATCAGGCCAAGTAGTATCCTGTGCTTGAACTTGCATTAGTGTAAAGCCAGTTGTGTACTTGTTGCCAAGTAACGTAATGCTTACATCACACATGCACAACTAAAACTCATATTCTGCTCACTAGTGAAAGAGTAAATAGCACTAGAATGTAGCTGTCAATTAGTAGATTCAACTACCTGTCAACATGACATTTGCTGAATGAACTTATTGTATTTGGCTCACTAGGTTTTATGACCTTTTATGACCAACTGATGACCCAACTATTCTGTACTATTTCACTCAACTTGCAACTTGCAAGAGTGTCAAATGTTAGTCCATGCTGTCTCTTCAAGATTCTTAACTAACATTTCCTAAAAAGTTTTTTTTGTTATGTAGAAGTAAATATATTGAAGAGTATTTTTACTGTGAAAACATCATGTGAATGGTCACATTATTTCAATCAGCTCTGTTGTAATGGGAAAGGGTTATGTTAGTACAGTCTATTCTAATTGAATAACAGTAGAGGGCACCATTTAACTACGTAACACATCACTTGTCTGCCAGTGCCAAGTGATAGGAGATAGTAGATGTTGGATTGGAAATATATGACGTTAAAGACAAAGATTTTATATTAAAACACCTGCCAAGGATTTCCATTGGTCTCCCAGAGTTTAATGTATCTGGTTGGAAAAGACAGGGATTAAGCATAACAAATACTGTGAGGTTGTAGACCAGATTCAGATATTCATCAAAGGAACAATAAGAGCCTTTCCTCTACAAAGGTAGCTTATATGCTTTCCAAAATGATAGGGTCTCTGACTCTCTAATACGTATCCTCAGTTTAATGTAAGGTAGGTAGTTTAATCATATTGAAATCTCAGTAGATAGTTTTCAGTAGATATCTTTATTTTGGGATGTACTTTATAGATGAACCTACAGTGGCCCAAATTAACAAGTCAGAAAACAAAACATTAAAGTAAATCAAACCAGAAAGACCAGTTACTTATTGAATGAATCAACAATTTGGAAAATGGATTTTCTTTTTCATTCATTAATCATCATTAATTAACCCTTCACACTAATCGTAACTTCTGACTCAAAAAGGTTTCCCCTGAAGTGGAAAATGGTCCTAGCAAGTTACCACATTTCTGGATTCTAATTCTATTCTCCTCTTTCAATGATCAAGTGCCCTTGAGCATAATATTCAACCCCCCATGTATTTAAGTGTGTAACCCTCCAGATAAGAATGCATTCTTAGTCATTTTTCTGGGTTCAATAGCTTCATAACACAAATTTCCATTCCTAACCTGAGTAGAACTTTTGTCTTTATTGACACATTGTGTCACTCCGTCATACATGCAAGCAAGGCTGTTGGAGCCACAGGGCGGCCTGACCTGTGCTCTACACACTGTATATACATAAACATATAGTATATACTGGTATATATATATATAGTAATGTGTTGTGTTTTACCTGTAAGCTGCAGTGCTTCACCAGCAGTGTGAACCAAACATTGTTAAAAACCTTACTGAGGATGATTCAAAGCATAGGCTGCAACAGCTCAGGCTTTGTAACAGGCAGGTAGTGCAGCAGCCACAGGGTCTAACTGGGTGCTATATAAGTGTTACTGTCTTAATTGAAAAGGTCCATTTTTGCTGAGGTGTGTCTTTTGTATTGAGTTTCAGACCTGCCCTCCTGCCGTGGTTAGCCAACCCTGGAGCATTTGCAGCTGGAGCCCAATCAACACCATGCAGCATAAAAGCTGGGGAGAAGCTCCAGTCTGTCCCCTAGTGGCCACGCACTCACATTAATAGTTGGGTGCTGGTGGGCTGCAAGCCTATTTTGTTGCATGGTTCTGTGGGTAGGTAATTGTACAAAGTTTTGTCGGGAGTGTGCTGCCAATTTCTTTTGATCCCTGATTTTTCTCATGTTTTTCCGAATAGAAAGCTAAGTATTGTAATTTGATTGAACCTAGGCTTAATATATTTTGCCCCCCCACGAGCAGGGTGGGGTTTTCGTTGAAAAGATTTGAGTTTTTTGAATTGGTGATGATGGGGGTGATGACGATTGTTATGATTTTTCTTTGAGAAAAAGTAATTGTCTGTTCTTGTGAAATGCCATCAGATGATGGTGGTGGTATCCATATTCTCCTCAACATTGCATTGTGTTTATAGAAAGAAAATAACGTTTTTTTTAAAATAGCTTGGTCACCAAAAAAAAGAAAAGCAACCCTACCTTTCCCTGTAACTTCTCCTTGCAAGGGAAAGAAATAATGAAAGAATTCCCCTTTCCAGACAAAGTGAATGCAGTCTTTGTTTTGTGTCTGAGTGCCCCCAAGTGGCGCCTTAATGCACAAACTCAAAGCACTGACTAGGGTGGGGCGCTCAACCATCAGCTTCACTTAACTACCGTGTGCTTTATCATCTCAAAGCCCCTAAGAATGGGAGTAAGATGACTAGTGCCATGTCTGTTGAAATATGCATGCTCATATGAGTGACATATAACAGCTCTCACATATAAAATAAATGATCCTCCTTTTTATCTGTAATATTTAGTTTTGTAACAGGTCATGCATGTGTAGTCCTCCCTGATCTATCATCAATACCGGGGATTGTAATTGCTTCCACATACTGTATAAACAGCAAAAAACACTATTTGGTCTCACAGTGCTCCTATGATACTTTATGAATAGATCCCCAATCGAAGATCAGCATTCCTTTGAGACTTTAAAGGTTACACACTGAGCAACATATGGCACTGATATGATTTACTTTCAACAAATGTAATAAATGTCAATGAAGTATGTGCATGTACAAGGACATGCTGTTTGCGCAAAATGATTTTACCTGCATTATGAAAATGAAAGACTGGAGTATGAAATATTGGAAGCACTGTTGTGTATCTATTCTATTCTATTCTAAATTCAGTCAGTCTATGACAGATTATGACTGTTGTTCTGCAAAAGTAGACATGTTCCTGAAATATTTTCTCGAGTCCTACCCATGTCAAATATGTAGAATTTTAGAAAGGAATTTGGTAAGGGAATATTGTTTAAATGGTAAATGGCTGCATTTATATAGCATTTTTATCCAAAGCGCTTTACAATCTATGCCTCTCATTCACACACACACACACACACACACACACACACACACACTCATGGCAGTGAGCTACCATGCAAGGTGCTGGCCTGACCATCGGGAGCAATTTGGGGTTTGGTGTCTTGCCCAAGGACACTTTGACATGCGGACCGGAGGAGCCGGGGATCAAATCATGAGTCAAAAGTTATGAAACAACAGAAAAAAATGATTGGGTCATTTTTGCTAAATATCTGCTTTAGTAGAATAACAACCTTAAAGTTTGTTTCAAGACTTCTATCATTCTGCTGTCTGTGGGTAGCCTCTCTCATTCAGGGAGAAACCTACACACATTCTAATAAATATTTCTCGTGGTTGAAAGTCACCAAAGGAAAAGTAAGTATCACTTACAGTCATAAAAAAGGACTTCCAAGCATTTGACTATTATGTTCCCTTAGCGTGTCATACTGTAAGTTATAATTATCTGGTAGCTACGCTGTAAAAAAAAACATCTTAGCGTGTAATTTACACTTGCATTGACTATTAAAGTTGCGTTATTCTTAAAACGAGTGAGAAAATCACTTAACCTGGTGAGATCATTTCACTTCACTCGTTTCAAGATAATGAAACGAGGCCAATCATCATGATTATGTCACTTGATTCCAGCCAAATCGTCATCATCACTACCCCTAATCTGATTCTTTTCTTTGTTTTAAGAAAAAGAAGATGCTAAGGCTCAATAGTCAATAAAATGGCTTGGCTAGGATGGACATGCTTTGCAGTGTACACGATCCTGAACAGTTAATACCATGGACAGTGACCTACATCCCAATGTGCCCAGCAGATGCTAACTGGGGGAAAAACCACACACATACACACACACACACACACACACACACACACACACACACACACCCATGTGTATTTCTGTGCTGATAGATACAAACAGCACAGAAGGCTGTTGTCTCCCTTTAGAAATATACTGGCTCTGTTGGATCAACACGACTGCACTGTACTCTATTCATTATCTATCATTATCAACGGGCTCTTTAATGTGTGCTGCATTTGTCTGGTGTGTTCCTTCATATCACTGTTGATGAGCGTTTACCTTCTCAGTAACCCTGTTATCACTTTTCATGGCACGCCCATCATGGAATATACTGTAGCAACCCTCAGGCTAAGCACGCCCCTTTTCCTACTTTGGTACCAAAATGATGTTCAAATTTTATTCTGTAAATGTAATTCCTTTGATTTGTTTGTTTCTTGTGTACACAGGGTCCTTGCTGTTACTGTGATTTCCCAGGTTAAATATCCGTTATGACTGAAATAAATGAACAAGCTAATGGTGGAGCTTCATCCTCTCACAGAGACAGGAGACGGTGACCTTGATCTGAACAGTTTATGGATCCTCAAGTGTAACTTTTGCCCTCAACACATCTCCAGTTCCATGCCTCTGATCTTTCAAAGCCCACTCTTCACATCCCTTGTACCCGCAAAACCAACACATGACACTTGTTTTGAGTTCATCTCTACACACATTTCAGGTGAATGACACTTGGCCGCTCTCCAAAGCAAAGAGTGTGGTTGAGAAACCAAGGGTAAAGTTACTCTTGCCTGTGTTATAACACTTGGCAATGTGTTTGTGTGCTCTATCTACACGTCAAAGGCTTTGAGTTCAACACTTGTGAAAAAGCCAAACATGATGGCAATATTGAATCTGTGTCAGTGTTGAAGCAGCTGAAGGGACAAACATATGAAGGTTTGTTCTGTAAAAGGCTTGTATGAGTCAAGGAAAGGTTACAGGAATGTATTTTTTGGTGACCAAGCTTTTTTTTTTTTTGTTTGTTTTTTTACTTTATTGAACACAGAATGGGTGTGTGTGATGTAAAGTGGGGAAACCAAAAGGGGCACATCATTGTTTTTCAATACCACATTTTACTACACGAGTTTCTCACATTATTAGTTGAGATTCTGCACAATCTCACAAAATGACCAGGAGGTAACAAAAAGTGCTTTGGTTGTGTAAATAATCTACCTGAGTGTAAATAAATATCCAAATTGTATAGAAAATCGTGGGACAGCAACATTATTTTCTATGTTTCTTCACAAGCTGAGCACCATCACCTGTGTCCCGGTTTCCCCAAAAGCACCTGTCTTAACATTAGTTATCCAAGCAGTGCCTCTGTCTTGTTTGGGTAGGGTTTGGGTAAGTTCAGAATTGAATTTTGAATGGCTGCTACATTTCAATACAGGTCTTGAATTTTGAATCAATTTTAATTTGCTCATATTTAGACTTTAACATTTGTAATTTAAGAAAATATGTTTCAGGAAATTCTGGATAGAAACAATGAAAACCTAACTTTAATCCTGTCTTTGCCAGGGTCCAAATCAATTTATTGTGCAATTTTGTGAACCTCCATAGCAAAGCCAAATCCATGAAGAGATCTCATATTTCTACATTTTATACACAAATGAGGTCTTTTTAATACTAAGATGAGACTAAAAGCATTTTCTCCTCTTTCTCAAATTCTACTCAAGCAAAACAATCACATGTTTGCATGTGATGCATTTTCCTACTGAAGCCATACAGTAGTAACATATTACCATTATGTCACATGTTACCATCTTCACATTTATCTCATGAAGTCTCAATAATCCTTTCTCTCTCTGTTGTCTCCTTTTTCAGGTGAAGGTGATCACAAAATGAGACTAAATTGAGATCTTTTCTATTTCTTAGGAGATGAATAAAAGACGACTGAGCTAAAGAGTTTTCTGTCTCGATGGAGGTGCACCATTGCTTGCCAACAAATCTGTACCTTAGTTAAGTCTCTATTTTCTTTTTTAATCACTTCAAATTCTTCAATTCAGTCAATTAAATTCAAGTTCAATTCGTTGGATTTAATATTTGAATGTGAAAATTCAGAATGGGAGGATTTTCATCTGCTTCGTTTTACAATTTCCTTGGTTTCCCTTTAATATCCTTGCACCATGCTGGATTGGTCTGAGGTGTCTCATTTTAATTCCACTACTGATAGTTGCTCCATCCAGTAAATACAGCCTGAACGCACATTTAGTGAAATGTATAAGGAGATTAATCTCTCAGCCCAGCCAGAGGGTGGCATAGGAGGGTCATTATCTGGTGGCAGAGACCAAAATCAAAAAAAGACAAATGCCCCTCGTCAACAAGGAGGACAAGAATTGAGAAGTGATAATCAAGTTTCTCATCAAAATACGTATCAGGATACCATTTGGATTTAAGTAGTACAACATAGTGACACACGTGCGCGCACACACACGCATATCCAACAAGAGGCACTACAGTTTCACAATAAGCTACTGGCAAAAATCCTCTAATGGCACAAAAAGAAGGAACACATGCACACGTATACACATACACACTCAAACACACAACTGCCAAAGTGTGCGTGTGTGTGTGTTATTTGATCAGGTCGTGTTGACAGATCGACCTTTTAATGATAAACAGACGGGCATCTCCTCTGTGCCCTCCAGGACCCGTCGCACCGCAGGGCCTTGACTTCCTTTACAAGAGCTTAATAGGGAACACAGCTTATGTCAAACAAATAAACACACTGCCGCTGTCCTGTAGAAACCTCGTATCTCCGATTTTGACATTTTTCTTTATCGGAAACGACGGCCTTGCCTTGCCACCCACACGGACAAAATGTTTTCTGACCCAGGGGCCCTACATGAAATGTAAAAAAAAAGAAAAAAAAAAGTAATTTAATGAAAGGGAATTCAACCAGTTTTACTCAGTTATTGAAAAGGATGATAAGCCGCTAAAAAAATGACAGGTGTATTTATAAAGGGAAAGATTTTGATGATAATTGTAGTTTTCATTCATGCAGAGGTGATTAAACCAGCTGGAAATGAAGGGAGGCCGCTTCATTGGCACATTAGATACACACAGCAACAGTCTATTCAATTTATATTGATCCTCTAAAATGTCATAATTTCCTTGTAGAAAAATATTTTTTTTGTGGAAAAGTCATGAAATTTATATCATTTTAAAATAACCCCATACACTCCTGTGTCTTCTGCTGTTAGCAACATACCATAAGTGAATACAAGTGACAGCGGCCAATCAGGCCCCACAGAGTAACTTAATGCTGAACAGAGGTAGTTAAGTTTTTACAATGCTCTTTTGGAGAAAATGACTTCCGTTGGGGTGCAATGAATATTTCCCACCCGATAAACTATCACCACTGCACAATTAACAGTAACTACACGCCCACAACTTTTACGAGGAACATTTACAGTGGGGCTGACTGTTCGCTCTCAATATTCTTCTGATTATAACAAGATGAGCTGTGGAGATGTGGACCTCCCCCCATCCCGTTCGCAGCCTGTTTTTCAACTGGTTGTTGTCCCTAGTCAGAAGTGCATAACAAGTTTATGGCTACAAAGTCCGTCTCTGTGGATCAGAGTCCTCCAGCGGGAGACCTTGAGGAGGTAGCGCAGGCAGAAATCGATGATGGTACAGTAGCTAAAAGAGAGTTTGGAAAGAAGGGGCATGAGAGAGAAAGTCAGAAAGAGAGAAAGAAAGAAGGACGTACAAACAAACACACACACACACACACACACACACACAGTTATGCGATTACGCAGTGAGGGGTTAAGGATCAGATGAACGGCCCCATCGATGTGTAATAACATCTCTGGAGAGGTCAGTCACTCTGTGGCCCCACTGGCCCCTGAGGTTCTGCCGACATGGACACAGAGTGGCCATGCATGACCCTCTGTACACGCAAACACCACAGATACTGTACACATGTAGTACATACATACATACATACAGCACACACACACACACACACACACACACACACACACACACACACACACACACACACACACACACACACACACACACACACACACACAATGTACCCAGTCACCCTACAGGGACCAAAGAGATAAAAGGATTAAGGACCACTATGGAATGAAAAATTAAAATGGTTTGAAATGGCAACACCTACTAGTAGAAAATGATTGACACCACAAAACGAATAGAAACGGTGACACAAAAGACAGTAGATAACTTAAGTCCTTGTTTGACAAATTGATAACACTTTTGACAAATGAGAACAGATCCATTATATTTTAGAGATTTTCAGGTAATGATTTTTGGATATATACTGTATATCATTCTGAAAATAACCTTTTCATTTGTTCTCATGATCAAAAACTAACTTACAAGCTAGTTTAACAAAATCTACCCTGTTTTCAAACTGCCAACTGCCAGTCAACAATGTCTTTTTATGGTTGGGTGCAGTACACATAAGATATTGAGTGTTTTTTTCCTTGAATAGGTTGCACTGTACTGGGGTGGGTTTCCCGATAGCGGTTGATCTTGAAAGTTTACATTCACACACAGTGAACTTGAAGAGATACCTGGTGAACCCCGCCCACTGTCAGTTTCAAATCCCACCATGTGCACTCCAAGGCACATAAATAACCCATTTAACATTTATGGCAAATGTGTGCAGTGTTTTAAAGAGTCATAGAAGTTTACTGCTAAAAGGTCAACTGATCATAAACTTCATGATTTGTCTTTGTGGATTCAGGGGCTCAGCGGGACACGAATGATTTTGACTGTATTCATCTAAAGAAATTGCACCTTGTCCAACATGACTTAACCTCAACCATGACTTGCTCATCTACCTAAATGTGAAAATCCTGTAATAGAATTATCCAGTTAGACTGGCAGAGTCCTGTATAGCCTATAAAAAGATAAAGAAGATAAAAGGAGAAGGGCAATATTTTCCAAACAGGAAATCCAGTGTATAGATAGCGTTGTAGAAAAGACATTGGACTAGTTTTTTTTTTTTTTTAAAGTACGCTGGGGCCAAAAGATAATGCAGATAATGCTTTTGACATGTTGTGGAGTGCAGGTTGACAGCGATCTGTGCCTGCAGTAAAGGATCTTGTCCAGAAACCTCACGACTACCACCAGGTCATCTTGAAGGCACAAGAGATTTCACGTACTACGCGTTTGTTGCGTTTGAGAAACACTCGTGAAATTCACAAATGTCTTGCAGAGTTCCGTAGCGCCAGGAAACTCATCTCTGTATAGTACACCGTATCGTACTGGTCCGTATTTATCAAGTTGCTCAAAGTAAAAGTGCTCTGGTTCTGTGTGACCATGTGACAGATAGATATGTGGCTGCTGGCTGCCTTGATATCTCCAGGAAATAAGTACCATACAAACACACACACACACACACACACACACACACACACATCACACACACCTCGGGAGTAATTCTGGCATTGGCCATGTTGCTCTGACCTGAGATCAAGAGGGTAGGAGGTGTAAGTGGAGTGATTCACGGCGGGAGGTGCTGCATGGCATCGACGTCACATCCACGCACATGAGTGTAGAGTAAAGGGGGTGGTGAGGGAGGGAGGGAGGGAGGGAGGGAGGCGGAGGGGGTGGGGGTGATTATATCCCTACGGGTCAAACGGTGCATGTTTTTTAGCTCATTCACTCACTCCCCCCCCCCCCCCCCACCCCTCTCTCTCTTTCACCCACACACACACACACACACACACTCTGAGGTTGCAAGAGTTCAGAGCAAGGTACACAAGGACCCCTCTGAACTCAACAAGTTGGCTCCTATCCAACGAGTATTTCACCTCACACATCCTTACCCTCTTACACATATATGCACACGTGTACACACACACACACACACACACACACACAGGCACGGAAAGAACGCATAAAGTAATCCGCTGCCTTCGCTTTCCAAAACAACCCGAGCTAGCGCAGCCCCAGTGTGCTAAACAGCATTTAAAAAAGGCCCCCTTTTGATCAAGCTGAATGACCTTGGGGCTCCGTCTCTCTCTGCCACATCAACACCACACACACACACACACACACACACACACACACACACACACACACAGCACACACACACACAGCACACAGGCCTGCGCCCTGGCACCAGACCCAGACAGATGTTGTAATGACTGCCCTGAGTGATGCAGCGGTTGAAACCACATAAGAAGTTGTAAACACGATTAGGAGATGATAGAAAAACAGGGCCGGGGGGGGGGGGGCGGGGAGGGGGGGGGCGGGGGGTAAAGGAGGCCTGGGAATGGGGTGCACACGCAGACACCTACGCATGCGGGCGCGCAAATACAGGCATATACACGTGTGGCTCTTCCACATGCTTTCACTCATATGTATCCTGGAGAAAGAGTACACACCTACACCCCCGCTGTGGGAGTGCTACTACAATATTTCATTAAAAAAACAAGCTGTACTGCAGTGATAATACTGTAAGACTAAAGAAGTACTGCACGTTCAAATACAAATCATGAAAATTGTGTGCTTGTTCTGATCACACATTTGGAAGTTGTCCTCGCAGATTACTTGATGGTCATTCTCAGTGTTTATAACGAGCCATCGGTTTCGGACACCCGCCCCCGGCGCCATATCAGATCTACGAGTGGACGAACAACTCTCCAATCAACACCTGTCAACTCCACGTGATTGTCACTGAAAAAAATCAACACTTATTAACTGCTCTCTACTCTTTCAGTTTAAGATAAAACTTGCAAAAGGAAAGGACAAATCCTTACAAAAAGTAGAAGTAGAAGTGCAGACGGAGCAGTAACTACTCAGGTACAATAATAAGAGTAGTTGTAATTACTTTACTCGACAGACGCACGCTTCCTCGGTGTGCCTCTGGACATGAGTGGGAGGATTGGTCGCGTTACTGTACTGTCTCAACATGCTTGTTTTGATAGTTTTCATCCTCGTCTCTCAGTTCCCCTGCCTCTGTTTACTACCTCACTGAGCAATGCAGCTCTCTTCCCCAATGAAACTTGAGATCGTTACTGTACCCTCAGGAATGTTTTTCACCCGTTGAGTGGCAGGGTTTCCTCCGAATCGGTCGTCCATTCCTGAAACGGCCCCCCGTTGAGGCTCCACTATTTGCTTGTTCTCTTTATGAATGAGAAGCGCAACACATGCCACATGTCACGGAAAAATGAAAGCACAACTTTTCTGAGAAGTTCTACGGGAGGCACCTCGCTGTAACCCCCCGTGCGCCAGTTATTGTAGTAACAGCTGGTATTCGTGCACCGAACTGTCCGCGCCACAGTAAACAACACTGTCCTCCAACAGTGCCCGATACCCTTTCATCTCCTCATACAGCCGTGCTAAATGAAGTGGTTACTATCGCTCTAAGTGGCAGTGGCATCACCGAACTGCAACAGCCACCTATCTGCAGTTGATCCTGAGATGTGATGGATGGTACTGACCTGTATTCTGCATGGTTTCACTTGCAGCAAAACCCTAAGAGAGTCATGGCGAGAGCCGGTGCCGTAAGAGATTAACATTAATGCCTAAGGGTCAAGGGTTCAGTCAGGGGTCACACTGGCTGGGGGTCATGGGTTTAGTCAGGGGTCACACTGGCTGGGGGTCATGGGTTTCTGTCGATACTATGAGGTGAGGTGTTACTGCTCTTCAGGAATCAGCATCACTTATGGCTCAGGACCAGTGCAAAAAGTTTCATTTGAACCTGAAGCTTGAATCAATAAACAATAACAAGAACACTGTATAAAGTTCAAACTCAATGTACAATGTGTTGAATTAATTAATTGAACATAACATTTTTTTTATGATTCCCAATTTCCCACTAATAACAATATGATACTTGATTCATCCCCGTAGGGAAGCTCTCCTTCCACTTGCCCCCCTTAAGGTGGTCAGGGTGCAGAGTCAGAGCGGGTGGGGGTTCATTTTGAGCAAGGCAGGTGCTTGCTGACATGGGGGGCTTGAACCCAGGTTGTGTAGCTGACGGATGGTCTAACAACTACGACACTCTGAGGCCTAAATAAAACATTTTTGACAAATGACAAACTTGGTGTTCATTGTGGTCGTGTAGTCACCCATACTAGGTCCTGCCAAGCAAAGTCACCGGTGAGTGCCCCAACAGCAGGCAGGCTGACAGGAGATTGGTACATGGTGACATCCACCCTGAGCTACTGTTTATAATGATAAGATAACGGGCGGTGAGTTAATGGAGCCACGGGGGTCAAAAATGGTGACACATTTGCCGCTGAGGCTCAGGCTGTGGGAGAGGTCAAGGTGTACTGGAGTGTGCCAGATGTAATCAACCGGCTGATTTGTGAATGCACAGTAATACACTCAGTTACTCGCAGAAAACATGGCCGACCATCAACGTCAAATACTACTGCACTTGTTGTTGTACTTTGCTAACTGGCTTTCCACATTGGCTCCATGCAACAAGGTATGAAAAAAGTAGGGCAGCACCTGAGTCACTGTGTTGCATAATCCGGAGTGGTGTCTGCTTCGTGTCAGATCACACTGGCAAACAGATTTGATGCTACCTTTGGTCGGACAGTCTTTGGTCATTCAAGGCGCCTCAGCATTTCAACCGGCAGTGCAAATACAATACGGTTACGAGCAATGACGGACCCAGCTCCTCTCAGTGTGTGCATTAACCTTTCATCTTCTGAACATACAGAAGACATTTTGTTGTTTGGTGGTGTATTTTTTTTCCTATTCCTGCAGATAACTGGCCAAACATAAATAAATAAATATTGAGATACTTCCAGCAGATCTACAATGGAGTCTGATAGCAGAAAAAAATCTCAGCAAATGAAAGCATCAGTGGTAATTGTTAGGTTTTGCTTTCAGTCCCTCAGAATCAAAGAGCAAACGTTTCTTTCTAGTTTTTTTTGTCAGAAGGGAGGAAGGGAGGTGGGTCCCCCTCCATCCAGGGAGTCTAGAGTATAGGAGGAGGTCAGCAAGTTCATAGAGAGCTCCTTCCTTCACAGCGCCAGCCCTTCCGGTTCATCTCTGTCAGGAGGAATGATCTCCTTTCAGGCCAAAGTCAATGATCTATTCTGCGAGGCCGTCAACTGAAACCCCTGTTTTTCAGCATCACAGCTTATATATCATGTGATATAAACATTGGCTGGATGTCAAGAATTTTAATGTTCAATTAAGGCCACACAATGAATGCAATAAATCCGGACAAATACAAAGATGAAGAGATGAATGACATGTATGGATATGTAACTTAATATCTTTTGCCTGTACTAGTAACACATTTTAATACTTCATCACACATAACCACATAACTGGATCGGGTTGTAAGGATTAAGAAAAGTCGAGTGCAAGTGAAAAACATGCTGCTGGGGGTTGGTGGTGGTGGTGGTGGTGGGGTGTACCTTGCTTCACTTCACCCCAACTCTGTTGTAAATATTTTCATTCTTAGTGTGCCCCCCCCCCCCCCCCCCCCCGCCTCTTTGTAGCACTTTACATTCTAGGTCAGTGCTGTTATGTGACCACTTGTACAGGCTTGTGTGACTGTATGGAGTCTTTCACATCCACACCATACATCCCACTCTCAGAACCAAAGCAATCCCCCCCCGACAGCAGTGGCCTCCACGCTAGTTTTCCAGAGCATGGTGGTCTCTCACTGTGCGCATATGAATGTGTGTGTGTGTAAGTGTGTGTGTGTGTGTGTGTGTGTGTGTGTGTGTGTGTGTATGCTTATGTGTGTCTCTGTGTGTGTGTCTGTGTGTTTGTGTAAAAGAATCAAAAGTAGAGCAACCCGCACACCATCTACCTTGGGCAAAAAAAAGCCTAACTGAATCAATCCATATGCTGAGATGCAAAGTTCATGTTGTAATTAAACAAAAGTGGCACTGATGATAGTCTGAGAAAGGTTTGCTGCATTACTGCTTTAGATTTTGCATCTATCTCAGTATATGGACTGACTGAATGATGGTAGATGATGTGCAGGTCGCTCTACGTTTGATTCTTGTCTGTTGAATTCCTCAACCAACACACCCAAGTAAACCATCTGAATTCTTACCACCACCATAGGTGCTGTATCAAAGCCTATTTGTGTGTGTGTGTGTGTGTGTGTGTGTGTGTGTGTGTGTGTGTGTGTGTGTGTGTGTGTGTGTGCATGCGCGTGCACACGTGCACATACAGTGTAGCCTCCACTTGAAAACCCAATCACCGAACTCACTGACCTGTCAGTCAATTTGGACATCTGATAGAGTCATCAGGTTTGCCTGCCCTGTGTGCTGATGACTCCACTCCTGTCTGAGAAAATCAGCTGCCCCCTATGACAGTTCATCACTTATCTTTCTGCCTGCTGATGTCCTGATCTGACTACAACGCCCTTACTGATTTGAGTAGAAACTACTAGAAATTGAGTTGCACAGTAATGAAGGTGCTAAATCATCTAAAAGGCGAGATGATGAGATGCAGGCTGAATGTCCAGTGGGTCAGCGGGATGGTGATATTTTGCTCCCGGTCAGTCCAGGAAGCTTAATTTTTATTTCAATCAAATCATTTGGATGGCCAATACTCCTTAAAAAGTATATTCTGAAACATTGGAAACACTAGAAATGTCTTAAATTTGAGTTGAATAAAGTTAGCAGTGGTTTCTTTCCACCTGTGAAATATATTTCTGCAATATTACTGAAATGTCCTGAAAATCCCAGTGTTACAATTTCTTATATTGTGGATTATTTGTCTGTCTTTGTTAATACCAAGCGCAACAAAGTCCTGTCCACTGATGGTGGACGTAATATTACAAGTTCTAGGGTGACTAATCGCGATCGGCCAGTGATGACAACACCTTTGATAAGAAATGACCTAAAACATGTTGTCCATGATACCATTGTTACGGTACAGCCTTTTCAGTGGCCAAAGAGGAAGGTATTGCGTAGTTCTATTTGCCTTCTCAGAACATCATGAAAAAACATGTTTTTTCTATGACTATTGCACCCTCTGTGGTGCCTGCTATCTGCCAGCATTAACTCGTGTTCAATATGCCAATACAGACTAGGACATTGCAAGGTTGAAGTCCTGGGGTGAGGCCTTGCTCAACAGACTGCTGCTCTTGTTGTTGTCCTTTGGGGAATAATGGGGCCAATAAAGGTTTTGATTTCAAAACGCTACTCATCCATTATGCCCATACCCATAATGCCCATAATGTTTATTGATTAACACCAACTAAAATGCTACTATTTTGTAACTGGCTCAAGTTAGCAAATAGCTTATAATAATCAATATGAAGTTTTTCATGAGTTTTTCATTTTGTGATTTTGGAATAACAATGATAAATGGGCAAAAGCTACAAAACCTGCAAAAAAAAAAAATTAACCTTATGTTAAGATCCCGTAACATTATATGTCAACCACCATGCTGCAGGTCATCGGTCCTCGAAGTCAAATAAAAGTGTGGGGGACCGCACACTGCCCTGATACAGGCAACGGCTGAAACACGTTAGTGTTAATATAGTCCAATAAATACTTTTGCAAGAGAGACGTGTACAGTCCTCATCACCTTTACTGGAAAGTGCTAAAGACAGTGTGTGCTTGTGTGCGTGTTTGTAGTTGTGCTGTGTGTCTGTGTGTGTGTGCGGGTGTGTGTGTGTGTGTGTGTGTGTGTGCGTTGGCCCCCCAAAATGCGCCAACAGACGTCACTCGGGGTTCAAGGTTGTTCTGATGCCACCTGAGACCCAGTGAGTAGACACTTTTACGGGGCAACAACATGGGGCCCCCACCGCACCCTCCGTATGTTATTCAAGTCATGCCAGCTCTGACTAGGGTAATGGGGTGTGCTGAGAGTGTGTGTGTGGTGCATGTAGGATGTGTATGTGCATAGGTGAAGGAATGGAGAGAGAAAATGGTATTTATAACCATTGGTAAACATATCCACCAAATTTGATACAAAATCAAAGCCATGTCAAAAATCTGATTGATAGAGTATGCCACCATGATTCGTCACGGTAATGAATTCCAGTGAAGCTGTGGAAATGGAGCATACAGGTCAATTTTATACTGCTTGCTTTACATGCACTTGTATATGACTCTTGTGCTGTTGCTTGTTTGGAAAATGTAAAAATTTGGCTTTCAGGCATCAGAAGGCATGAGGAATGTTCCAGAAACCTGTTTAATTGAACTCTACTTTTACAACATGTGGGGTGAAACTCTGGAAAAGTCACTGCAATATTAATTTGTAATAGATACAGGAGAAATGCAATCATATCTGCAATTGTAAAATGAATATATACATTTTAAGAATAGCACTGGAAAACAAATTCAGCATTCCCAGTCTCCACGCACGCACGCACACACGCGCGCGCGGGCACAAACACACACACACACACACACACACACAAACAAAGCGCGTACACACACACACACACACACACACACACACACACAACTTGCAATCTGTCAAATATTTGCCCACGGTGCAGAAGTGTGGCAGTAGTATTTGCTTTGCCAAAGTTTCGGTTCTTACTCGCGGCTCGCTCTGAAACACGGTTCAAGCGAACCGCATCACCTTCACTGAGGCCCGTGTGTTTATTTATAAAGCAAGGGGGGCAAGGGCACTTCCTCGGTCTATATGGGGTCATGCGATCCTCTCAACATGGATCCATAAATGAATGGTGGGCTCGACGGCCACACCATGCAGGACCGATCCCTGATTGGTTCGGTGCACGTCAGGAATAAACACTCTCAGGGTATATATATTGTAGCAAGGTGTGACACTTCCAAGAAACAAGAACCCTCTGAAAAAAAGATAATAATAGCCGCGCAACAAACAATAGTACTGAAGAATTACTGAAAGCTATTTTCCACACTTTTACCGATTTGAGAATGAGGGCGCAGATCCAGAAAGTCCCCCAGATTGTTGAGTTACTGAAAAAGAAGTCTGTAGGGCTGCAGCACTTCAAACCAACATCCTCAGTATGCGTCCTGGAGGAGAAGGATGCTGTGGAGGCTGCGCCGTGCCCTCACGCTGCCTCCAGAGCGCGCAGTCTAGACGCCATCCCTGGACCCACCAACTGGCCCCTGGTCGGCAGTCTGGTTGAGCTTCTCCGGAAAGGTGGCCTGACAAGACAACACGAGGCCCTGGTACAGTAATAAATAGATATATAAAGGGGTTTCTAGGGGGATAGTCTTAATTATATTAAATATATATGGAAAAAAGGCTGAAAATGTTTTTGCGAATTTTAACGAATATTTTATACATTTTCAGGTTGATTATCATAAGAAATTCGGCAAAATTTTCCGGATGAAACTGGGCTCTTTTGAATCGGTCCACATTGGCGCACCTTGCTTGCTGGAGGCGCTCTACAGAAAGGAGGGCAGTTACCCTCAGAGACTGGAGATCAAACCCTGGAAAGCATACCGAGATCTGAGAGACGAGGCGTATGGACTTCTTATTCTGTGAGTACTATGTTCTCATTTATTGCTATCGAAAATGTCTACAGTGCAAGTTGAGATTAAACATTTCACATTGAATAATAAAGCGGACAGAAAGGGAAAACAAACAACCAAACTTTGATTTCCAGGGAGGGGAAAGACTGGCAGAGAGTGAGGAGCGCGTTTCAGCAGAAACTAATGAAACCGACAGAAGTGGTGAAACTTGATGGCAAAATAAACGAGGTAGGTACCTGATATCTGAAAGATCGTCTGAGTTAGCCCGCTTTACCGTTTTGGTAAATCTTGATCAAAGACTGAAAAGTTTTATTCCCTAAAATAGGTGTTGACAGATTTCGTTGCCAGAATCGGAAAAATCAACGTCGATGGGAAAATTGAAGACTTGTACTTCGAAATGAATAAATGGTCGTTTGAGAGTAAGTTTACTAACTTTTATTCTATTGTTAGTTCTATTGTCTGTTGTCTTGATTTGTATAAATATCTATTTTATTCTCTCTATCTTTTAAACATGTTATTCCATCTTATTTCTATGACTAATTTATTTTTGTAAGTCCATTATTAGGTTATGTATGGATACTAATATATCATATAATGTATCGAAAAATATTGAATCGAAAATCAATCACTATATATTCTCTTATGAAGAATATGAATGAAGAATATGAATGAATGAAATGTCTGGTTTAGAAAGAAAACATAGTTAAGCTAAACGTGTTGGACTGTATGGACATGTTAGACTCACTGACTCTCACCTCTTCCTTATCATTCAGCCATTTGCTTAGTTCTGTACGACAAGAGGTTTGGACTGCTGCAAGAGAACGTCAACGAGGAGGCGATGAACTTCATCACAGCTGTGAAAACAGTAAGTATGCCTGAAGAAGACATCAGGGGATTTGTGATGATCTCTCTGACACTGGGTCAGTTTGCAGATCGCTGACTGTCTCTCTGAGCCTATAGAAACAGTGTAGTTCAACAGGTTCACCTCAGCAGAGGTCAGCTGAACTACAGTCAGCGAGGCAGCGATCTAAAAGAATAAGCAGAAGACTGTGGAAAGGAGTGGCTCAAAGATTGTCAGTGGGGCTAATGATGATTCGATCTTATGCCTTATGGTCTTACCCCCCCCCCCCTCTCTTTCTCTATAGATGATGAGCACATTTGGCATGATGATGGTCACACCAGTGGAGCTCCACAAGGGCCTCAACACCAAAACTTGGCAGGACCACACCGCAGCATGGGACCGCATTTTCAGCACAGGTACACCCCCCCCCCCCCCCCCCCGAACCCATTGCTCCCATCCAACCCCAAAACACTTATACTACACCTTACTACACCTTACTAAAAGCCTTACTACACCTCTCCATTTCCCTTCACCCCAAGCGTGTGCATGACGTGTG
The DNA here is from genome assembly GCA_034670385.1 of Hoplostethus mediterraneus. Taxonomy (NCBI): domain Eukaryota; kingdom Metazoa; phylum Chordata; class Actinopteri; order Trachichthyiformes; family Trachichthyidae; genus Hoplostethus; species Hoplostethus mediterraneus. The sequence continues at coordinate 2,501,377 of JAXDDW010000013.1, forward strand.
ACCCACAAGCCACGTTGAGCTCAATTCCAGTCAGAGATTTGAACTGGGTGCCTCAGCTTTTCGTGTACTTGGCACTCTGGGTAAATGGCAGCCAGAGTTGTAGTAAACTGCATGACCTAAGGGGGAGAACACTGCCAAATGTTTGTAGTAGCGGGAGGAGGGAGTGAACGATAGGGGGAGGAAGAAGAAGAGTTTGTTGTGCTGTTTACTTGGCAGTGGCTTTTTAAACCCACTACCCCTACCCCCAAAAACTCTCTCTCTCTCTCTCTCTCTCTCTCTCTCTCTCTCTCTCTCTCTCTCTCCCTCCCTCCCTCAGACACACACACAAAAGCACACACGCAAACACACCCTTCCCCCCCCCCCTCCATATAAACACAAGGTGCACATGTTGTTCCAGTGGCCAAGTTCACAAGATAAAGAGAGGTTGAGGGCTTTAACAAGTACAGATAGGCGGTGTGTGTGTGTGTGAGTGAGGTCATTTTATAATTTGTTTACCAAGAGTGCTTCGAGTACCAGTGGACAAATAGTCAGTCAGTTAGTACAGTCACTTTCTGTGTCATGCATCTTAAGTGATGCTGAGCCCACACTGGCTTATATGACTCACATCAAGAAGCAGGGATCAAAATGTGCAACTGGCGCGACAGCATAGAGACACGAGTGCACGGAGGCAGCGAGGGCGGATTACAGCGATACCAGCAATATAGGATTCTTATCACAAGTCAGACAAGGACAGAACATCAAAACTAGTACACTTGTAGACTACACTAGTACACTAGTACACTAGTACACTAACAAATGTCAACGTAGGATAACAGACACATTTTACACACTAAGCACATCTTTATCTTTATTCCCACACCTTAGAATTAAAACAAGGAACGTGCTATCCACACATAAAACCTCTCCAAACTATACTTACACATCAATCATGAATGGAAATCAACTGAAAATGAACAATAATGAAAAAATATTTTCAATATATCGCAACCCACACTTGTTTTTGACTTGCTTCGTGTTCCCTCAGCCAAAGTCTACATAGACAAGAAGTTGGAGAGGAACACCAGCGGAGCGCCTGATGACTTGATTGGCGACATCTACCGCCACAGTCGCCTTTCTAAGAAGGAGCTGTACGCAGCCATCACAGAGCTGCAGATCGGAGGAGTGGAGACGGTAAGCACTGACATTTGTTTTTTTTACCTGTATAGCTATAGATACCTGCTCCATTTACACCTACTTCTGCTTAATCCACCTCTTTGTTTATTCACTCTTTATACACTCTGCCAGATTATAATCCTTTAGCTGGGCCGCACCTCTATCTAGTGATATTTTTAAAGATAATTTAACCTTTGAACGTTTCACCTTTTGCCTATATTCCTCCGAGAAGGGAAAAAGCCCTCTGCAAACTCTAGGAAGGAACAGGTGCCGCAGTTATAGTGAATGAATGTGCCGTGGATGTAACTGAGGAGCCTTTGAGGAACCCCAGAACATTCCTAAGCTCCTTTTTAGGACCCCACACTTCCCTCTTTTTCACCTCTCTCGCTATGTTTACGTTTTCTAGACTGCCAACAGTATGCTGTGGGCTATTTTCAACTTGTCACGAAACCCTGGCGCCCAGAGGAAGCTGCTGGAGGAGATTAGAAAGGTGGTGCCTCCCGACCAGGACCCGAGTGGAGAGCACATTAAGAGCATGCCCTACCTCAAGGCCTGCCTCAAGGAATCCATGAGGTACAGTAGAGCCACCCCTCCTTCCACCTAGGGTGAAAAACAAGCCAAGCAAGTCTTGGTTGGCTAAGAGCAATAAAAAGCAAAGCTCACCGCAGTATCTCATGTGCTCATAGAGATCTAAGGAAGGCAAACTTGCACTGTAGATGTAGAACAATACAGCTCTAACACTTTGATTTGACGTTCAGTGGTCTCAAATCAGACACATGGGCTGCATCATGAAGTTACCCAGTACCACGGTGATTAAGAAGCAAAACTCACACACATGACTGACTCAAAAACAAGCTTCACAAGACTAGCAATCACCAGTGGCCCCAGCTTATCAGCAGCAGCATGGTCACGTTCAAATCACTTCCCATCCCTTATAGAAACCTTATAGAAATGTCCCCCTTTTTTCTCATGCAGTCACAAGTGGTTTAACATGTTATTTAAGGCTAATGCGGCAACTCACCCAGGGAATGTTTATAACCTCTGACAGGAGATTATATCTCACCTCAACTCGCTTTGTGAAAAACACCGCAGTACGTTTAGCTGACGCTAAACAGCTTAGACATGTGTGTCTTACTCGCTCTCTTCTATGAGACCATATTTCCAAGCACTTTTTTCAAAATTCTTGCAGGTTATCGCCATCAGTCCCATTCACGAGTAGGAACCCTGGACAAAGACACTGTGTTGGGAAATTATGCCATTCCCAAAGGGGTAAGTGGCTTAGTTCTCATTTGCACCGTACACCTGACACGAGCAGATTACGTTCGCATATCAATTTACATTTGACTGATTTGACTGAAATTGAAGCGTGTTTGAAAAACCCACTCATGTACTGTACAAAGTCTGAACTCTAATAGCTAATAATAATAATAATAATCTCTCCCCTATTTACAGACAGTCCTAATGATTAACAGCCATGCACTGGGCTCCAATGAGGAGTACTTTCATAATGGGAAGGAGTTCAAACCTGAGCGCTGGCTGCGGCAGAACAGCACCATCAACCCCTTTGCCTACGTTCCCTTCGGCATTGGAAAGAGGATGTGCATCGGCCGGCGGCTGGCAGAGCTACAGCTGCAGTTGGCGATGTGCTGGGTAAGACTAACTCCCACATACAGTTGACCTTACTACCACTGATTTCACAGTTTATGTTATATGGAACCGATCACATCAAACAAATGTGTGAAAGTGGAAAGTTCAAACTGGGATTGTCAGATATCAATTTTAGCTGTTTGGCCCAGACAGCTCAGTCAGTAGAGCATGAGGCTCTCACTCTCAGGGTTGTGGGTCCGATCCCCACATAGTGTCAACTATCACCTGTGTAAGTTTCTTTGGATAAAAGCGTCTGCTAAATGACTGTAATGTAGCTCTATATAAGACTGATAACACAAGAGACTGAGAGCTATATATCTACCAACTGTCTAAACTTTGCTTTCTTCCTGACAGCTTGTCAGAGACTATGAGATTGTGGCAACAGATAGCGAACCGCTCGACGTGATCCATTCCGGACTTTTGGTTCCCAACAGGGAACTGCCTGTCGCCTTCATCAGGAGATGAGGTAAGAGGCAGGTTTCCTATGTTTGATACTTATCAAATCTCTCCCAGTGGGCTCTAGCATCGCTGCCCATGCCTCATTCACTGTAACTACAAAAAGACACAGTACCTAGAATGTGACATTCACATTAATTAAGTATTTCTTTTTCCCCTCCCTACCCAGGCTCCATATTCAACTCTTCTGGACATCGTAACAGAAAGATGATACCTCTGTTGCCATGGCCATGATGGTTCAGTGACTCCCTATATTGCTGCTCTGTAAATACAAAAAACGATATAGAAATGTGCATTTAATCAAGCCAGAAATACCTCAGTATATATGAATCTATTTAAACTATGACTTATGACAGTTAGTTTCTGACCAAAGTACCAGTTGTTATGTACAAATTGAATGTTGTACCAAGGCAGCTGTCCTCAGATCTTAATGTAATGTTCTCACCTCAGAGATAGAAGTCAAACAATTATTTTATGTTGTATTGTATGTAGTATATGTTTTCTTGTATAATAAGTTATATATATAGGTCACAGCATATGTTTATTTGTCATTGTGTATATAAAGTGCAATTTTAGTATTTAGTATAATAGTGTACATTGTTTTTCCTAGAGAGAGAATATTTTATTCACATAAAAATAAAAAATAAAAATGTATCACAACCACACAGTCTGTATTGTACTTAGAAACTGGTCCATTGCCAGGACTTGGAATGAAAGTATTTGGGTGATTTCAAGTTTTTCACAGGTTTAGGGACAGATCTAACAAAAAAAAAAGTTCCTATCCAGAGGAACTCAGAAGTGGTGTAGTTGAGTAGAGTTGACAGCGGCTGTTGTAGAGATCAAACCTGTGACAGTTTAGTTACAGGAAAGTCTTTTTTACTAGGCCATCCATAAATGGAAACTCAGGCCCTAGTGAGGATTGAACTCACGACCCCTGGTTTACAAGACCAGTGCTCTAACCACTGAGCTATAGAGCCTGTACTGGCAGACTAGATCTCATCTGGGAACTCAATCTGCCATTAACCTAGTTGATGATTGGAATGCATAAAAGACATATGCTCTATCAAACATGTTATAATACCAGAATATCTGAATCACCATAGTAAAAAAATAAACTTTTAATGTATGTATCATTTTAAAATATATCAAGGCGGCTCCGCTGAAATACTAATGGAAATAGTAAAGCCCTATGAAGCCCTTGTAAGAGTGCTTATGTGTGCAAACATACTATACAAATCCCACAATCTCAAAATCATGTTACACAAGCTTGTTCTCTACTGTTGGTGCATAATGAGGATAATTGGGTTTCTGACGTTAAGGAAAACAGTTATGAGGCTAATCCATAGCTTTATTATATGCTGTATGTATGGCCACTGGGTTCATGTCTATAGAGGTCTATACTGGAAATGAAAAGCAGGTGAACTGAGGTACTGAATCTGCAATGGGGTGCTGCAATGGGAATGAAAACTGAATTATTCCTGTGCCCTTGGACAGTTTGTATTGTATGAGTGAAGAAACAACACAAAATCGCAAACTGCTCCACGGAGAATGAATTGGCAAAAAAACTGGAAAGGTGACAGGAAAAAAGTTAAGGTGAATACAGTAAGTTATTCTCCTATTTATAGTCTTAGGAAAGAGTCCACGGAGTATAAAATAATAGTAATAGGTAATTAGAAATACTTGTATATATACTATATACGGTAAATATATATATATATACAGATATATACTGTAGCCTATGTCTGTCTGACTGTAGTCCAAACATAAGAATAAGGTCTACCTTAAATTAAATCAACAGGAACAGAACCTAAGCGTGGAAGTAGAAATTGTATAAAGTACTGTAGAAATACAGTACTGCCACCTAGTGTTCAAAACGTGTTTGCTCTATACTACTGCAACTTGCATCAGAAAACGACACCGTCACTTGAGTTAGTAGACGAGTGCAAACAAACACATTTTTCAACAGGACACAAATTTAAAAAATATGCTATAGCTCATTATTTGGTTCCACATTTGTTTAATACCCATAATACTGCGTGTGTCAGTGGTACTCAGTAGTACGTTTACAGCGACTTTATAGTACTTTATGGAATCTCTTTCTCCTATGGAATCACTATAATATTCCTATAATGTTCCTATAGGTATTACAGTTGTGCTGTGATAATTGTGTAGCATCCATCTCAATGTTATCATATGATTACTGTTGTTATAGAAGGATAATATTCGTGCTGGGTTGCTGGAGCGTGAGCTGCATACTGCGAACAGATATAGATAGGTAGATATGCTCGGTCAGAAACTGTGACAGAGGCATCCGCACCTTCTGTGTGCTTGTCATCAGCAGCAGAGGCAGGAAGCGTCCATCGCCGCATTTCAGTTCACCTCGCGGTCTCGCACGAGCTAGAATGTTTTATTTGAGCAGCTGCCAATGCTTTTCACGCGCCTTAGATAAAGCGCTATACTGACACCGTCTTTAATTAGTTGGCGAGTGCCTACAATTTAACTTGACCTCTCAACTTTGAAAACCAATTTATATATATATCAAAAACAACAACCTTGTAGAATATTTTTTATTTGGAGGAGAAAAGATGACTTCTGGAAGTTTGGGGCTTCCCGGGGGCCTTGGTCAAGACATCAGCCAGGAGGAGTTGGACTTTTCCGACCTGTTTCTGTATAATTCACCTGGAGAGGATTTTCCTGCCCAATGTGTGAAAGGTGTGTATGCAGTAAGTCTCCTGTGGTTGCATATGTTAGTAGAGATAAAGTCCAAGTCACTTTATCTCAAATATTTTGCCATCAAAGTGTAAAATAAATGGCTTCATGTTACGCTTTGGGACAGCCATCAGTCTGTACTTAGCTGTCAGGTACTGATGTTGTGCAGTAATCCTCTCCATGCAGTGTCATTAAGTGGAAGAAGAAAAATCAAATAGGCTTACTTTCGGTTTTAGGGACTCTGTTTAGTAACAGTAACTGGCCTTGTGCTGGTTTTGGTTTCTTTCAGAACAATTACAATTTTATCTCAGAAAAATCATAGAAAGTTTGGCCAGGTAGTATTTTTCCTGGAGTGCACAAATTTGTTTTGTTTTCTAGAGGTGAATTAATTTTGTTATTGGTTCACCAGATAACCCGGGTGCTCTCCTCCCGAATGACAACCAGCCTCCTTTACTGGTAGTGGACCACCCAAGTGCTTACATCTCCTGCTCCGGCCCCCCATCCTCCAGCCAGTCCCCCTGCTCTCGTAGCCTTGCCACCGATAACCTGTCTGGGGTTGGAGCGGGGTTTGACTCCCTGGGACTGACCTCACTACCGGGGGGCATCCCTGCTCCCAGCCCCAGGATTGAGATCACACCGTCGGGTGACTCTCTCAGCTCCCAGTCCCTGGAGCCAAGCCCCAGCTCCAAAGCCCTGGGGGCCTACAGGGACCAGCCATGTGTGAGCCCCGCCAGCAGCAACTCCTCCACGGGCTGGCCAGTAGAGGCGTACTCTCCCTTGGCTTCGCCTTGCGTGTCCCCCAACGGAGGTGGATGCGGCACAGGGTTCTCTTCCCTGGACCTCTGCCCGAGCCTCCAAGGCATCCACACTTCTTCTGTCCACTCCTCTCCGGGAGCGTCCCCTCGCACCAGCATCACAGACGAGACCTATCTCCTGCCGCAGCACCAACGCACCAACTCGCCGCTTCCCCACCAGCGTTCCCGCTCGGCTTCGCCCCAGGGAAAGCGGACCCACGACCAGTACTGCAACCCCAGGTTGGAGGGCACTCCCGTCAAGCAACGCTCGCGGAGCCCAAGCCCCATCCCCTCGCCCTCTGACCAGCAGGGATCCTACTACCTTCACCACTACCAGGCCCTACCCGCGCCCCAACCCCAGGCTCAGGCCTCTTCCCTCGGCCTGGAGGAGGTGCTGACTAGCCTCAGCTCCAGTCTACCCAGAGCGGGGCCTCCTAAGATGGTGCAAGGTGTGTATGGGCAGGCGCAGAGACAGGACTGTGTGTATGGAGAGGAGCACGGCTGGGGCGTTGAGCAGGACAGGACAGGCAGGGAGGTCAAACCCTGAGACCTTCTATATGGTCCCAGCTGTATGGCCTCCTCCTCCTCACCCGGACCACCACGTATTCAGGTTTGTTGTTAGTCCTTTCTTGTTACGGCGAGATCATTGATTCCTGTCTAATAAGCACTAGAAATCAGTGCAATTGAACCGTATTGTTATATAGAGTATGTACAGTGACACCTACATATTTTAGAGATTCTGCTTCCCTTATTTCTTCCTCTACCTTATTCCCTCTTTTTTTCCTCTCTCTCTCTCTCCCTTTTCCCAGCGGTCTGCCCATGCCTCCCCTTCCCTCCCTAGAGTGGCCCTTGCCCAGTCAGTCCAGTCAGTATGAGCTACTAATCCAAGAGCAGCCTAGATCTCACCACAGAGCCCACTATGAGACCGAAGGCAGCCGAGGAGCTGTCAAGACACCAAATGGAGGGCATCCCGAGGTTCAGGTACTACACTCTTTTAATGTGTGTGTGTGTGCGTGTGTGTGTGTATGTTTGGTGCATTCATCAGTACACAGGATAAGATGTTACTGTCCCTTGTGCCCAATTCAGATGTTATAACAACGATACAAATACCACCAAATGAACGCCACGGCAGACGTCAGGCCACACCCGTCATTACTCTACAGTCATTCGTCAGGTGGCACCATTCGCTAACCACCGACTCGAGCCGATAGCTCAGCCGATAGCTTACCGTAAGAAAAGAAAGCGGAAAAAGTCCGTTCACCTCTCACTTCCCACCTCTGTCGCTGCCAGTTTCCTGAGATACAGAGATGAAGTGGAGGGAGTAGGAGGCATATCGTAAATGTATGTGTGTGTGTGTGTGTGTGTGTGTGGGGGGGGGGTTCCTGGATATTGTGTTGCAGTGTGTTTCTGCAAAGCCCACAGAAATGCATGAATACAACAACAACCTTATGTCAGAATCACCTCACCTCACTAGCCTACTGTTTCAGTCTGCGCGCCAAATAGACTGATCCCTAATCAGTCATATCAGCATAACATGTAAAGTATGGTTTACACACATGCTGCATGTGTCGACTTTAACAAGCGGGCCAGTGTAGTTAGAACAGTGGCAAGAGGAAAAGGCGGGAAATAAAGGGGGGGGGGTTAAAGGTCGTCACCTGGTCTCAATACCACAACTGCAATGAGCAGGCAGTCAATATGGTGTTCTATGGTGTACTACTGCTGTTGTATCAAGGGACCATGCAAAGCAGTGTCCTTTCCATGCCCAGTGCTGCGATGTCATCCTCACAGGGGAAATCACATAACACAGCTTTTTAAACTAGCTCTTCGTCGTCTTGGGAAGTACATGATATTTACTTAATAATAGATCAGCATCAACGAATTGAGGTCAGCTAGAGTATACCGATGTGAGGTGTGCATTGAAGTGCCTTTGCCCCCTCCACCAGCTCCGAGGGTACCAAGGCGCAGCCCCGCTGGGTCTGCAGGTCTTCATAGGGACGGCCGACGAGAGGCTCCTGAAACCCCACGCCTTCTACCAGGTCCACCGCATCACCGGCAAGACGGTCACCACGCCCAGCATGGACATGATGATCAGCGGCACCAAAGTGCTGGAGATCCCCCTGGAGCCAAAGAACCACATGAGAGCAGTGTAAGTAGAAGAGGGAGACACACACACACACACACACACACACACCATGCAGAATCACGCATGGACACGTCAGTCTCCAGTGACCTCATCAATTGGTGGTAAGCTGCGAGATCACTGAGATTCATTGACGGTTTGTTGTATTGACTTTAAGCACTCATTGCTGTGGCGTTTCTGCACTGCACTTTCCTTTCTTTCTATTGATGAAGTTTGCGTTTCTGTAGGTGGCGCTCTTCTCTGTGCTGGATTATCACTTTAACATCTTTACTTTGCTCTTACATTTCACAGGATCGACTGCGCGGGGATCCTAAAGCTGAGGAATGCCGACATCGAACTGAGGAACGGTGAGACGGACATCGGAAGAAAAAACACTCGCGTGCGTTTGGTGTTCCGCATCCACATCCCGCAACCGGGAGGACAACTCGTCTCTCTTCAAGTTGCCTCTGATCCCATTGAGTGCTGTAAGTAATGCTTTCGTACTTCCTCTTTCTCTGTGATGGGTTGTATATTGCTTCCTACCACCGGGCCATTACTTTCAGCAGAATGAAGGCTGCAGTTTCATCACCTTTCATCCATTTCCAATATTTGATTCGAAGTACCTGCAGTACGATTGCAGTGATGTATGAGCCTATCATCTCACATGTTCTTGTGCGATTGTTCTCCAGTCCATATGCTGCTGTCCAGCATGTTCTCATCACTGTTTGTAACCATCTCTTCTCTCTCTTGTTCTCTGATAAAAATGGTCCAAATATCAGTTTTGATAAATGTGGACACAGCTTTTGATTTCAGGAAGGTGCCTGAAAACAGCTCTCTGTCTGATGAAAAAACATGGCCTTTTGCACACAAAAAATTCAATTATTTTCCAATAGATATTGTGTTATTGTGTTATTACTGTGGTCTGTCATAAGAAAAACGTTTTTTCTGTTTCTCCAGCCCAACGCTCAGCCCAGGAGCGCCCCGCAGTGGAAAGGCAGGACCTGGACCGCTGCTCAGTAGTCGGTGGTCAACAAATGGTCCTGACCGGACAGAATTTCACATCCGACTCCAAGGTGATGTTCTCAGAGAAGACACAAGGTGAGGAAGAGGGGGAGGAAACAAACGCTCTTTTTGTTTGTCATTTCGTACCGACCACACTAACCCTGCCGCTAACCTTATTTATAAAGAGGTTATTGAAGGGTGAGCCACCAAGCATTTTGCTTTTATTATACTGCATGTACAGATTATCATGTGTGGCCAGTTATTACTCTTGACAGAGCATGTTATGTCCACCTATAATTATTAAATGTGTGTATTTTCTCTCCAACCAGGTTATAAAAAATTGCGCTGATTTAAAATGGGTTCATGTTCCTAGCAGTGTGGCTTCCTATAATCGTCCCATTGAGAGTATCCGCCCACTCATATCATATTTGTATTTTCATATTGCCATGGGAACAACTTTTAGTGACGCACAACTTTCTTCAACGGCCACTTCTTCACAAAAATCGGACAAACAATTAACTGTTATAGAACGATGACTTTTTATTTATTTCACTGTGGAAATTTCTCACCTCTGCTCTATCTGCCCACACAAAAAATGTTAGGTTGCATGGTTCAGTAACAGGATGGGTACAGTTGTCTGTATGTAAAACTCTCTTGCTTGGCGTGGGGGTTTTGTGCAACAGGATGTGGTTAGACTGACTGATAAAGACAAAAGCGTGGGTAGTAAACAGCAGGTGAAAATTGAGGCGGGAATGAAACACTAAACGAGACATGAAAGAGAAATTTCCACTGTCTGTGTGTAACTTTCTGTACAAACAAGTAGCGTAAATCAAAGACAGAATTCAAGTGAGCTGTTTTCCTACAAATATATCTTATGTATATATATTATATACATTATAACTCTTCTGCTTAACTCCTGCTTTCAGATGGGCAGCAAATCTGGGAGGTGGAGGCCGCTGTAGATAGAGACAAAACCCAGTCTGTGAGTTAACGTCCTATGATCTGCACCGACACAGACCTGACAGCAGTGGCGTGTTACACTCAAACTATAATGTATTGTAACACTGCAACACATTTAATCCTGTGCTAGCCTTCTGTGCTATCATGCCGTCGTGTTATCTTCTCTGTCCAATCCCCGTCTAGAACATGCTGTTTGTCGAAGTCCCTCCGTATCGAGACCCGACCATTTACCACCCGACCAAAGTCAACTTCTACGTGATCAACGGGAAGAAGAAGAGCAGTCAGCCTCAGCACTTCATCTACACTCCCCTGATAGGTATACCTCCACCACATACCTTCACCTACCCTAGTTTATGCCTGCTGGGAGGTTGACAGCTCCGATCCCTGGACCAGCAGGGAAATACACGGCTGGTAAACGGCACTTAATCTGTATCTGGACCAAGGGCGTCACTTTGTGTTGAAAAGTGGTGGGGACATGAGAGTCGACAATACGAAAATACTCGTAAAACGCACAACCACGCACAACAGCCATCCATTTGCATCACACCCACAGCTGCAACACCATGTCAATCCAACAGTGCCAATATCACAATATCTACTGTAGAAAGCATGTCAGTCAGCCGAGCGATAACAATATCACCGCCCTACAATATGACAAACAGAAACAACTGAAGGAGTAATGTTAACAACGTTAGCTAAAGATCATAAATCAACCTTACCTTTTGATGTTAAGTTACACTGCCTTGTTGTTTCGATGCTGCATACTTTTTAACGTTAGAGAAACAGAGTTCACAAGTTCAACCAATCATGACTCATTCTAAGCATACGGTTTAAATATCGATATGTGAGAATGGAATTAAACTGGAGCAGGGATTAGATTATTTCTATTTATTTATCCATATTAATTTTAAAATGAACTCAAATCATTGATTTGATTTTTTTATTCATTCTTTTTAAATTCCACACAATTAATTCATACATTTCACACATTTAAACTCAAATACCAGCCCTGTCAATCTCCACTCCGATTGTTAGTTTTTTGGTGCAAGCTATTTTTCAGAACATTTTTAACACACAAAAAGTGATGGGGACAAAATCAGCCATTTCAAAAAGTGGTGGGGACATGACCCCAGCGTCCCCAGTGTAAATGACACCTATGATCTGGACCGCAGGAGGAGTAGCTTTCACCTTGATGCCAGCTAATGGAGATGTGAATAAACAGTCACCCGTTCCTGAGTAAACAAAGCTTAAAAAATAGAGGAAATTGCAGAACTGTTATGGCATTAGATGTAACAACTGTGCTTTTTTACATTTCTGTATTTCTGTACTCTCTACATTAACGTGTTTCATCTTCCAAAGTCAGATTATCTCTACTTTTCAATTCCAGCCATTAAAACGGAGCCACTTGATGACTACCAGTTACATTCGTATGGCTGCCTAGAATCTCAGCCTCTCGGCCTGGCAATGAAGTCGTTCTACCATCACCTTGAGCGGGACAGCGACCCTCAAGCCTTCAGTGTTTCTCCAGCACTGTACCATGTGGCCGGTGTGGACCCCAGAGCGCAAGGGTTAACAACCCAGTCACTGGAGGACCAACCGGTCTACTACCACTCCAGAGCCGGCACCCTGAGCAACAGCCCGGTGCTCTACCACACTGCGACCCCGCATCACGGCAATTCGGGGGCCGCCCTCCTCACCGGTTCCTCGATGGTGTCCCACTTCTCCAGCCCCTCCGCTGCCAGCCAGTGTGTCGGCGTGAGATCCCCCGTGGCTGAACTGGGCGAAGGCTCTCAGAGCGACGATTCATTCATTGAGGCCGCGTTCATATCGAGGCAGCAGGGTTACGTGCAGACGGCGGTGCCCCTGGGAAAGTCGCCTCCACCTTCGAGATACAGCCACGGTCACGCTGCAGGAAAGCCAGGATGCAGGGCGGACCCAGGGGGCCAGCCTCTGGCCCAGAAAAGCTCAGGCGCTCTGGGTCCTGAGAAGGTTGTGGTCAAACAAGAGAACCTCAACCATGCCTATCTTGAAGATGGTGAGTAGATACAACACATAGTCTAATAAATCTGTGTGTATATACAGATATATTTAGAGACTAATACATTTTTATTTGTCAGTCAGTCAGGATCTGAGTCTCCTCTCTTGTGTTTCTAATGGATCTGTGGCTTTCCCTGGTTCAGCTTAGTGGGTCAGTGTTTTAAATAGCCCCTGACAAAGCCAACCCAATATTGAACTGCTGAGACCCTGCACCATGCACTACGCCCAGCACGGTCATAGAGGATACGGTATTGATTGTTTTAATAAAAAGAGGATTGCATTCTTTCAACCTTTCAACCTCAATGAATGCAACTTTGAACTGAAGTATTGCAGCATGGGGGATGGGTATTTGCGGTCCATTCTGCAAACTCGTACACCTCACCGAAAGTGGTTGCGAATCCTGGTGCATTGTTTTCTGTTAGACCTCTCTATCCACTTTCCTGTCACTCTTCACTGTGTGTTTCACAACAAAAAATGACTTTCAAAAGCTTGATGAGGTTTCCCACTCACATTTGAAATAAATGTATATGACGAGTGTAAGAAATGAAATGAAAATGCAACAGTGTGACCTGAGAGAAACTGAGAGAAAGTGCAATGCACCCTGGCGCTGTTGTCTGTGGGAGAAAGTTTCCGTTAACACCATAGTGATGTAAGACAGACAGGAAGTATATAACCAAATACAGGCAGAGAGTACCTATGGCAAAGAAAGCAGCAATACCCTGTGCAATGGTCCCTCTGCATAGTAATGAAAAGTTGTGCAACTATTATCCTCATTTTTTTAAACCTATTTATCCTGAAATATTTGTATTGTTTCCCTCTGTAAATAAGTACGCAAATGCTGTCTTGGCCACATCTCCCTCATGACAGAAATCCTTGATCTCAATGGGACTAATGTGGAGAGATAAACGTCAAATAAAATAGAGACATCTTGTGGTGACTTGATGCTATTGCAACATCTCATACACGTCAACGCCCTGTGCAGAAAGTTCAAAACGAAAATGTAGCCTACATTAATTCACACTTGGTTGAATAAATGTGAAAATGATTGATATGAGATGGAGCCATCAGATTGCATTGGATTCCTTAAAAACTTCACATGAACTAAGCATCTCATCGTGAATTATTATTGTTACATTAGTGGCAAATGAGCCATCAAGTTGCTCATCTTTCCCATTCATATTTTCCAGTGAATGACATCATACGAAGAGATCTAAAAGGCCACAGCGGAGAGTGACCTTAGAAACCTGGAGCAGCCCTGAGGTCTATTGGATCCAGGGTTTCAGCTGGTAACCTGACCAGTGAGGGGTGATCTGTGGATTGTTAATAAACAATGCCGATCTCTTGGGAGGGTGTATAGCAAGCTTGTCATAAAGAGACTTGCAATAAGATTTGTAAATCATACCGGTTGCAGACATTTAGAGGAAAGCTTAAAAAAACAGATGCACAGTAAGCCTATGTCGACTGTTATTTCAAGAATAGATCACGTCTCTCAGTCTTAACAAAGATACTAGAGCATATGCAGTGCCTTATATATCTATTGAGCCTACATTTCAACTTGTGTTTCATTTTCTCTGTTTATATATTTGTATGACTGCCCTCTATAAGCATGTAAGAAAATGTTTTATATTAAAAAATATATATAAATCTTCAAATAAATCTGTGTCTTGTCTGTTGAGAGAAAGGATGTAGTGGAGAATAATCTCACCTGAACTCAGTTAACCTATCTTTTTATTTGAGACATAAATCTTCATGACATAAATGCATAGTGTACAATACATCATAGTTAGTAGCATCAGACTGAACATGTATATAAGGGCTGGGAAAATATATAAATGAATGCTTTTCTGAAAATATAATTTATTTATGTTCATATTGGTGGTTGTTTGCCTTATGATGATGACCGACTAGAACTCACCATTTACCCACCATTTTACTTCACTAGTTGAGAGCGAACAAAAGATTTTCATTGAGTCACTGACACCACACTGACACCAACACTAGGGGGCGACGTTTTCAAACCAATCACGCGAGACTCAGAAGCGGATGTTTCACTGACCTCATTTCCGATTGAGATATTTTTCCATTGTGAGCTGAATTTCTAGTTTTTGCCTATTTTTTTTCATATTTACAGACCTCACGTTCATCTGGCGTGATTTTTTTTATTTTTATGTACACGTTCGTGCAACGAGGAGGAAGGTGAAGCAGTCCCGTCTCTGGTAAGCTTTGTAGTCCTACGCAGAATGTAGGAGAAACATTGTATCATTGAACAACATGAAGCTACAGAGCGGTGCTGCTTTGAAACTGATGCGTGGCAGCGTCGTAACGTTACATCCGCTCTGCTTATCCAAAGCAACAACAACAAACTGGAAAATATGCAGCAAATATTGTGTTTCTCATCACGTATAAACAGTAAATGCACTAGACCACGGACCCCATTTCATACGTTTTTCTCCCAGGGAACCCCATATGTGAAAGTGTTGCTAGATATGACTTGGTACACTATTATAGAGCTGTCTAAAATGTGTTTGAGGGGATAACTACGGTGAGGAGAAAGAAATATATGGTTAGCATTATACATTCTCAATTTGTGATAACTTCTAAAGAGTGAAATTTTAATCATTTTGCTAGGGACCCCATGGAACCCCCCTGAAGGACCCCTGGTGGTCCCTAGACCCTGCTTTGGGAACCACTGACTTGTGTTGATCATCCTCTTACCTTATGCATGGATAGGTTATAGAAGGAAACCCCAGCAGGCCAGCACCATGTCTGCAGAACTGGACCTGTCTCCCCCAGAGGTCCCTGAGCCCACCTTTCTAGAGAGCCTGCTGCGCTACGGACTCTTCCTGGGGGCCATCTTCCAACTCATCTGCATCCTGGCTGTCATCATACCCACCTCCAAGGGTCATGAACAGGTAGACACCCAGAGGAAGGGGGAAAAGCAGACCCTCAAAAAGACACTGTTCATTCTAAACAGTGTCTTTTTGATCCTCTCCCTGTTTTGTTTCCTTGTGTGGGATTCTGCTTTGTTGTCACTGCCAGCTCAGAGTCAATAGCATTGACTGTTTTTGTTTCAAACTTTACAATTTAGGGTCACATGTTTTATATTGCTCAGACTGCAGTGAGGGGTTCCTACACATTTTCCATTTTAAAACCTCCATAATTGTTGGTTGGTGCTCAACATAGTAGCTGGGCAATATGACTGTCAGGCCATGTCAGTATAGTTTAAGATTATTTTCACAAAAACAAATTTCACAAATTTGTTTTTCCAAAATTTGCCAGACCTTTTAGGCATCTGTCCTGTCCTCTGTCCTGTTTCGGCAGACTAGCAATATAGCTCAAAAAGAGATCAATATTCTCCTCTCCACATTGACACAGTTAAGTTACCATGCTAGGATGCTAGTCTTTAACCAATGCAGATTTTATTGTATGTCTGTGCAAGTTAATATAATACTCTACTGATAGATGGGAGCAGCAGATAGGATGCAATGCAATCTGCTTGGTGGCTACCATGCACTGCAACTGGTTCACAAAATCAGACTGAAATATCAGAAACATTTCTAGTTTGGTACAGCTGCTGACATAGCTAGGGGAATGATTAGAGTAATATCTTGCTTTTTCTTATCCTGTCCATCTTCTCCTGTCATATCTGCAAGTGAAGAGTCCAAAATGCTATAAATCCATTCAAATTCCATGCCCAACTTTCACCATTTAATATCTCTAAAATCATTTCTTCAGCAGGGGTCCTCAGTTACACACTATCCTTTTTAGAAGTAAAATAATTTGTTTTAATTTTGTAAGAGTAGGTGTCACTTTTTTTCAAATGGTGGATATCTCATTATGGAACTCTTTAAGTGTCCAGGAAAACTGGGCCAAGGGTAATTCTCACAATCTCACAATACTTACAACTGTCAGGAGAGATTATTTATAGACAAGAGCAATTAAATACACTGTCCAATTTCAGACATCATCATTAGATGGACTGAGTACTCTCCACAATATGTCGCCATCCCTCATCTCAACCCGCTGTGGTTATTCCCCACTAGAACAATAGGAGTGATTGCACTCATAAAAATAACGCAGACAAAGGCAAAGTGCTGAAACTCATCTGATTGCTGTTGTGCATGAAAAGAATAAAATCCCCAAATTTCCTTTTGTTATTTAAGTGGGTCTAGATGTCTGGACTCCTCTACATAGTTTGGGAATTCGCCTCTGGGAATCTGAGAGTTGGGAATTGGAGTTTGCCTTATGATTTACCTTTGCTGTAAATTACTAATGCAAGCTTTAAAGCCCCAATCTAGAGTTTATTTTATGGCGATGTATATATATACCTTGTTTCAAGGGCTCAGATAATCAATTTGAATTTGTATAGAGGGAATTTAATGCTTCCTGTGTTTCCTCTACAGGAGGAGACTGAGTCTACTGATGGAAAGGCTGCTGAACAGATGAAGAAATCTAAAGGACCTGCACCTCAGATTCGACAGAAACTAAAGAAAGAGAGCAAAAAGAAGCGCTAGATAGCTCTTTGTGCATGTGTGTGTGTGTGTGTGTGTGTGTGTGTGTGCGCGCACGTGTGTCGTCAGTAAGTCAACATTGACAATTACTGTTATAGTTGTGTTAACATCACTACAGATATATAACACTTAATACTACATACTATACTATACACTATATAACTTAATAAACACATAATGATGTAATCCAAATGTCATAATCAAACATGATTTGCATTGAATCTGAGACACAGAAAGACCTTGAACTATGTATCCCATTCACACTCATGGACAGACAAAGAGCACAATGTACTGAATTTTGGTGACTTTTGTGCAACCACTAATTTTTGGGATGCATTTGTTTTGGAGCATTTTGTGAATGCCTTTATGATTCAATATCATTGTGAGTCAATTGCACATCGTCAAATAAATGTGTGCATTCATCTCTGTTGGTTATATTCATTCATTCATTTCACAGTGAGGTTAAAATAAATCAGAGTGAGATCATGTTGTCTCCTTATATTTATCCCATGGCACTGTGTATCATGAGTGTATCATGACTTCCTTTAAATGAATGCAGGTTACACTCTGTGACTACACTATGTATCTCTACAAAGCAATGGGTAAGATTTTTGTGGCACCAGTCTAGCCTATTTCACAGTAGGTATCCTGATATTTAAACCAAAATCCCGAATATAGTTGTGCGTGAAATGTGCGCACTCATTTAATGGGAGAAGCCTAGGACAGAGTACGTGATCTCCATTCTAAACATGTGGTTCCGATCCTTTTTTTGTGATTGGCTGAGACACGTTCGAAACCGTCGTGGAATCCCTGATAAAGTCGCACCTATGGCCGCATAACAGTTCATCAAAACGAAAGATTAATGCGCTAGACTAAAATTACCACTCGTACCGGTACTCGCGTGTCGCTTAGCAACCACTTTGTTTATCTGGTGGAAAAGAGTATTTAGTATTAGTAAATATGAATTAAAAATAAGAGATTGAATTAACTTTTTTGTTACAACAGCGTATTATCGCCGTTTTATAAAACCAACAAAATATTTCGTGACTTACAGTGACTTGAGAACATTTTTCTTAACTATATAGCACCGTTTCAGTCAGTGCTGCCAACGCCTCTTCTATCTGCTAAAATGACTGTAAATCACAGCGTCTAGTGTTTATGGCTTATTTATTCCACGACAAGACGTGATTCTTGACACCACCTAGCTGCGTAAAAGGCGTAATACAGGCTCCCCTATCATATTTGTGCTCCCATGTTTCGTCAGTGATGCATAATCCGTGCCTTTTCCCCCCTACAAGACATGTTTTCACTACACCACTCGCGTTGTCGTCGCATGAATCTACCGCACCGTGTTTCCCTCGGCCAGACTCGTCTTACTAAGTGAACACTTTTCAATCGGTTTGGTGTTGTCTGGCCCGCTGCAGCCGGGAGCTGTGCCCTCTGCTCCTGAAGGCAATCCCCGTCATGACCTCCTCTCCCTGCGCTTCCTAAATTCGCTAAATGGGATTTGTCGCTGGTCCGAGGTTTCCACATCAGCTGGCCATTCGCTTCTGTTATTTCTCTAATGAGGACGGCGATAAGGATTTAACTCGTTTCCTCGCGACGCGTCTCTGATTTTTGGACTAAATTTCAAGACGCGTTAAAGGTGAGTGAATTACAGCCTGCGATATCAGGGCTACGTACAACCAGCCGTCGTTTCGAATGAAACCCTGGTTTTGGTTTGTCGTTGCGTATTTCTATTAAGGATATTCTACACACTGTTTGGTAGCCCATCACACTGACTTGTATTTCATTGTTGCACAGGCCATTCAGTGTTTCACGCACATTTGGCCGGTGCCGCTCAGCCTGTGCCAGGGCTCCGTTGTTGTTGACGATTTACACCCCGGCATAAGATGCGTACTATGGGGAATTGTTGACTGTCCGATTATTTATCACGACTAAAAGGCTGAAGGAAGAGGAAGGAAATGTGTTTTTAATAGAAAATAATCCCACAATCCATCGAAATTCAAAATGGAGCTGTAACAGCACCTGTTTTGATTCATCAGGCCGCATATGCGCTGTATGTGGGCTGTAGCCTACGACCAGCACAGCCTTGTCGCTTATTCTCTCTTTTCCCATTCACAAATCCCGCTTGTTAACGTCCCTAATGTGGATGAATTTGGCAAGCATGGACCATTGGCATTTTTATCTCTTTTATTTATTCTTTGCGATGGCAAAGACGTTATCCTTTTGACAGCTGCTACCCATGTAGGCTGCTACTACCCCACCCCTTGCTTCTTTGAATACAGCTTTGCCGAAAACAACTGATGTTTAATCCCATGGAAATGGAATTTTTAATTCTGTGGTTAATCCATTTACATTTGGTTTTAGGCTTTGGACGAGTTCCAGCATGTTTCCATAGGGGAGTGAATTCAGGTCTGAGGGGGATGAGGCAAAAATGAAAACCTTTATTGAGTAAATCATAGGAAGCTAACCACTGGATATACCACTGGGCGATCCTTGGGAGATGCTACAATACACTCCTTTTGAAACATCCTCTTAACATCAGAAATGACATGAAAATACATCTTTGGATTGTCATACGTTTTACTACAATGACCTGCTTTCAAAGAATGGTTCAGAAGCTGGCCCGGCTTCAAAGACATACAGTACATACAGTAGGCCATGGTACACGATGTTTCCATTTCAGAAAGCAACAAGAAGGATGGATCTTTGTAGGCTTTCATGTATCCTTTTTTTTTGTCAAAACGTGTGAAGAGTATATATCCAAAATGCTATGTATCCATTTTGGGGTGAGAAGGTTATTATTAAATGGTTCCAAACCACAGAGGATGTAGTCAAATATCAATTCGTCACTCAAGAACTTGAGTTTATCTACTGGCATTTTTTAAAAAGTCCCACAGTCTTGTGTTTTTAATCATTTGGTAAAACTATGTGTCATTCCTGAAACGAAACCCTTCACTTGTCCCTTGCCCCCCCACCCCCCCCCCCACCCCAGAGTTAATCATGCAGTAGTTGTTCCTCAACTGGAGCCAGAGCTGCCGCTATAGAGATGGACAGAAAACGGAAGTGAGTTTTATCAGCTGGGGGCCACACTCCCACTCCTCCTCCTCCTCGCCTGTCCTCTCTGTGTGTCTCCACGGAAGAAACCAGATTAGATGGGACAGGCAGATACAGGGCTGAGACTTTCTCGAGAGCAAGGGGTGGAGATCCGGGGGAACTGAGCTCGGAGAGGATCTGATACTGGTATTCGGACAACCGAATTGGGACAGGCAGTGAGAGTAATGTGGCTGCAGTGCTTTTTCTTTTGGCCTTCTTTAGAGCAACTGCCCATTCTTCGTGACACAGGCTATATTTAGATGAACTGTGCATGGATCTGGGAAGGATTACAAATCTATGTGGGCTATACCCACTCATGTCACAGTAGGAGAAGACATTGACGCTAATGCGCACATTTTCTTGATCTTGAGGAGCCATGGTTCACCCCCCCCCCCCCCCCAGCGAGCGCTCCTGTAATTGTCCTATTTGAATGAGACATTGGCTCAAGCTCCAGCACTGTGGGAACTGTTACCCTCTGTTGTGACTCACTGACGGTTGTCGTGGCCAAATGTGCTTATGGCCTGACCAGAAATGTGCAGCTAGTGTTTTTCTGTTTCAGATGGAGAACGGTAGCCTCGGGTTTTTCAGGCAAATAAATCGGAAGGTAAATTGGAGCTAGAAATGAACCCAGATGGCTGCATTTACAATACAGTAGCTGCTAGGCTTACTGTTGGTTCACTTTGCATTTTAAAGTTGTTTTTTTTCTTCTCCTTCACAATGTGACACAGTGTGCAGATAATTGAGGAGATAATTGGAGGGCTTGTCGGAAACTCACCGTGCCCTTGAACAAGACCTTACATATACATACAGCACACTGAAACCACCGACACCGACAATAGGTGTTGGGACTTGTTTTGTTTTGTTAACCTGCATTCCCGTCAGCTCTCTCTCTCTCTCTCTCTCTCTCTCTCTCTCTCTCTCTCTCTCTCTCTCTCTCTCTCTCTCTCTCTCTCTCTCTCTCTCTCTCTCTCTCTCTCTCTCTCTCTCTCTCTCTCTCTCATGTTGACACAGGCTGTGGCTCATAGGCAGCAACAATTTCATAGATTATGTAAGGCACAATCAACACACACTCACAGAGAGACCCGGGTTAGCGGTACATGAACTGCGTCGATTCAAGTGCTCTTGAACTCCGCTCTGGTTCTGAGGTAAATACCACTCGGCTGCTCGAGCTAGCCTCCATTTGCCCAGCACAGGTGTAGTCGCACGGCCGGCTTCCTCTCTCTCTCTCTCTTTGCATTCATTGCTTTTCTGGCATTAAACAATAATATGCAAGTAGCAGGATGATGAACCCACGATGCAAGGTGCAAGGCAACGGGAGTTTCTACTGGAACCAGCCTTTTGATGTGTGTCTTTTGTATAAAGGCTTTGTTGTCACGCCCCCTCTCTTCATCTACCCCCCCCCACACACACACACACACACACACACACTCCACACCCCACTCCCACCACCCACTGCTCAGGTGCCTGTTCCTGTTGCAGTCAGTCGCTGGCATTCAGAGGCGTGGTGCATTCTGGTTCTCCCACATTCCTCCGCGCTCCTGGCGAATGGCGACGCTCGCCAGGGACTGAAATCTCCCTCCCCTTCGTTCTCTCTCTCTCTCTCTCTCTCTCTCTCTCTCTCTCTCTCCTCATCTCAATCCACCTCGGTCTGCCTCTCTGCCTTTCCTCCTCTTTTTCCCCCCCCCTCCTACCTCTCCTTTTGTTTTACCAGTTGTTTCCTTTTGTCTATCCTGTCCACTTGTGCTCTGTCTCCTTCTCTGTGTCATCTTTCCTCTTCACCTCCTCTCTGACTCCCTGTGTTTTGGCAGAACGTGGGAAGGAGTCACATGTTCACACTTGGTGTTAGGGCACTGTGACACCATATTAGGGAAAGCCTCCGCTACAGCGCAAGCTCTGTTGTTTACATACACCGACCATGATGCTTTCAAGGGTATTCTGGTGTGTATGACATCCTGGAGAGTGTCGGGGATCTGTGACACTCAAGAGGACATGGATTCTGCCGTTAATGTACAGGGATAGTACATTGAATTAGACCCATTCAAAGGTGTAACTCATCATCAGTGAGTGTTGAAAGCTAATGATCAGCCAGATCACCTGGGTTCAAGTCCCCCATGCTGGCAAGCATCTGTTCTGCTGGCGTAGTGTCCTTGAGCAAGACATCCAGCCGCCCTGTGCTCTGACCTCTTTGTGAAGGGGACAAGTGAAAGGAGAATATCCCTAAGGATCACATTATTGTTTTTACAGTATTATTACCTGGGTGTTTAGACGTCCTCAGGTTCCACCCTAGCTGTAGTTTGATCTGGAGAGGAAAGGAGAGGTATGCTACTATTGGTTTTCACTCTTTGGCGTCTTTTGCTGCTCTTTTATGCCTTTTCAATACATTTTCTATAGCTATGTACTGTTGCTACAGGGTATGTACTGTTGCTAGAGTACTGTTGTACTCTAGTTCAGAAGCAAGCTTAACGGCCCCAGCCAAAGTCCTGGGGGAAAGACCTTGAGAAAAGCCTGCTGCCCTGGATGCCCTTCCTTCAGCGGTTCAAAAGGGCTGCACTTTAAGAGGTCAAGCTGAAGTAACTGATATAGGATCAGTTCAGCCTTTCTATGATGACTTTTGTAAGTGAAGCCATGTGTAGTACAGGAGAATGTTAAGGTGGTGCAACGGGACGTTTAAAGGGATATTCCTCGCGAAAATACAGTTTGTTTTTACTCAGTTGACATTTGCACAGTAGTGTCTGTTGTATGATGACCTCCAACAATGTGTTTAATTGGTTAAGATGGTGGCCAGTCATCTTGTGAGTCCGCCAGCCCAATCCACTTACGCGGTGGGTCCACTCCCCAAGCAATAAAACAAGCAGCAGCTTGAGGCACCACCAGCCAGACTGGAAGTCCATTACTGGCTGTGCTGACATCCAGACTGGCCAGCCTAATCGAGCGGCTTGCCCCGCGCACATTGACCCATCTTTTGTGCGCAGGCCTCCCGGCCCATCTCTGTGTGACTCAGTGTTGCACCATGTGATGCGTTAACCCCCCCCCGGTGGGGTGGATCACATCCTGGCAGGGGTTGAATCAAAGCTTGCGCGATCATACGCGTATGCTCGAAGCCGCTCGCCCTCAGGTGCACGCTCACACCGACTCACAGTGTAGCGCAGTGTGCACACGCCGCTCCACCCACACATCTCCACAGCAGGATCCTTCCTTATCTGTGAGAATTCCCATACCTGTGTAATTGTGTTATGCTTGCGCATTACACTCGCAACACCCACTAATCTGCAGCTGTCCGCGCACTCTATATAACACCCACCTACGTGTTCTTTTTACAGATATTCCCAGTTCCTTCCTCGCTGTCTGTGTTAATCACCCTTTCTGCCCAACACACTCGTGTGTTGGAAACACGCGCGCACTAATGTGCGTGTTTCCAACACACTCGTGTGTTGGAAACACGCGCGCACTAATGTGCGTGTGTTGGAAAAAGGAAGTGAGAGACATAAATGTGGGTGGGTGTCGGTGTGTGATAGAGTCCCATTTCTCAGAGACCGAGGAACAGCTGCACACACTAACACACACGCACACACACACACACACGCACACATCCACAGAGCTCATACACTCTGTCTGGAACTGAGAGCACCACTGTTCAGAGGAACAAGGCCAGTCCATGTGTGTGTGACTGTCAATGTTTCAGCTGGCCTGAAATAGTCTGTCTCACAGTGTGTGCGTGTGTGTGTGCGCGCACACTAACTTTCTGTAGGTGCACTTGATCGTCTGAGCATGTCTCTCTTCCTATAAGCTCATGATGACAGCGCTGACTTGTTGCATTTGTAGGACCGTCACAATTGTATTCAGCATCGGAGTGGGATGCAGGAGTGCAGTGTATAATTGCCTGAAGACGATGAAAGAGCTTTTGTCCTTGTCAACAAGAACCGGTATTAACACTCAGTTTCATTACAGCCCACTGCTCCTTTTGTTTGAAGCTTTGTTTTTCCTTGTAGATTCTTATTGATTCACAACAGATTGAATCAACAGATTGGTTGACCTTGAATGTGTGTGTTGACTGTTTCAAGGTAGCATTTGCCTTCTAAACTGCTCCAGCTGAACCTGGAAGAGCTCCAAGGATCCTCTGTGTGGAGAGATAGGAGGGCCTGAATGAATGTGAGGCTCGCAGCGGTAGGGGAATTTACATTCGGGAAAGGAGAATGACTAAAAGCAATGAGGCTGAGTTCCTGTTCCTCCAGTCAACTGCGGTTTAACCGACTGAATTGGAGGTGTCGATTCAAATCTGCGGCTGTCGGAACGGATTAAAACGTCAATTACGCAGAACTCTAATCTGAATTGGATCACACTCAAATGAAGATCCTAGTGACTCACAACTGTTCATTATGTTTAAAGCAAATTAACAACCTTTTCTAACTGGATAATCAAGCGCGAGGCAACCTCAATTTAAGTGCAGCTTATTTACTCGCCATCCGTCTGGTCTCTCCATCCCACACAGGTCTGCACATGGGGGCAGGCAAGAGCAAGCCCAAGGAGCCGGGACAGCGCTCGATGAGCCTGGACGGCACCATCGGCACAGGCTCAGACAGCGGGCACTTCCACCACCTGGGCCCTGCCCAGCAGACCCAGACCCCCAACAGGAGTCCTGCCGTGGGGACCGGCAGGCGAGGGCATCAAGGGCATCAAGGGCAGCACCAGCATGCCCCAACAAACACTCCAGAGCTGGCTCTCTTCGGAGGGGTGGACCACACAGGCACCGTCACCTCGCCTCAGAGAGGACCTCTGTCTGGTAGGCAACACATTTGTGGGAATGGTTAGTTGTCGTAATAGTATGGGAAATTACTGTGGATACCACCGTTTATTTAACAAATCTCTAAATTACAGAATACATTTTGTCAGGGGAAAGGAATTTGTAAGATAAGGGACTTGACTGTGACAGGGAAAATGGTCAATTAAATAAGAAGTATTCAGGTATTTGGAAGCTGGCACAGAAAGATGAAACATAAAAGTGCCCAGTGCCCCAGACTAATTTTCATGTTGTTTACTTGTTTCACTTTGTTTAAGCATGAGATACTAAGTAGGGCCTAAGTAATCTCACCCGGTGTCCTAACCCGGCATGATAAAACAGAAGCTGCTGTTGTGAAAAGAGCTGCACGATGGGAACAGATTTTATAGGATTTTGTATGGAAGAACCTTAGCTTAGTTCAGAGTCGACTCATGCTTTTTAGGGTTAGAAAATCTAAATGTACCTGTGAGGAAAGAGAAGTGATTCACAGTGAGTCACCCTCAGCTAATCTGAAAAGAATATTTGAAAGGTTTTTCAGCAGTCGTGCAGGCTAAAACCCCTCTGTTTTGACTTTGAAGCTCGTTGCGTCACACCATCCAGGTTTTACTTAAGACATTAACCTCTAATGTGTCTACACCAGATGGTTAGGTTAGTGTTGCTCCATCCAGGGAGATTGGTGGGCCGTCTGCATGTCAGGGACGGTTCTGCCGGCCTCCTTCTCCCACGCATCTAATGAACCGATCAATGATTGGCTGGAGAGAGGTTTAGATCACAGGCTCATTAAAAGGTAGGGCTAGAAAGCTACACACACACACATTCACACAGAAAATGCAAAGCAATTGATATGACGGCTTTGTCCTTCACGGACGACCAAGCACACGGTCCAGATGTCGATATTTCCCATTAGGCCACGGCGAATTGTTTTACACGGAAATGGAGCAACCGCTAAATAACTTTAAGATTTATGAGTGCAGGGTGTTATAACGTTGCATTGTATGGAGCAAGTTATTATGGAAGTTAAGCTAGATTGTGGAAGTTATTGTGAAGAGGGCTTAAGAGGAAGTATGACTGTCTTTAATTACATTGTTCCCTGTGCGTGTCTGTTCTTGCAGGAGGTGTCACTACATTTGTGGCGCTGTATGACTATGAGTCACGGACGGCATCCGATTTGACCTTCAAGAAAGGCGACAAGCTCCAGATCGTCAACAACACGTAAGAAAGAACTTAGCACCCGTCTTCTTTTTTCCGACGGCAGAACAAAAGTACACGCCCCCGCGTCCCCACGCGCGCAAATCGAAATGAGCAATTTCGCAGACGCACACATGAGCGCCGGTGCACACCCATTCACACAAACGCCTCGATCTGAATGAACGCAGATGCCGACATGCAAACACAGCGAGAGCTAGATCTGGTAGCCGCGTGTCTGGTCCTCCCCATCTGTTGACTAGTGCAGAGCAGAACGGCGCTCTGCTACGGCGTTGTGCTCCTCCCGGGGGGCTAATGCCATCACTGCCTCCGCTCACTTGAATCACTTTGGCATGACAAAAGTTAACCTTTCCATTCCATCCCTCCAAACATCAAGATTTTCTTCTTGATATTTAGTTTGATTTATTTAATTGTAGGACATCGCAGCATGTTGTAGTGCATACTCAAGATACAAAAGAAAGAGCGCAAATATTTTAGTGGTAGAAAGTGAGAAATGGTACGTGTATTTAAAAGCCCCCGATTCACAGTGAAAGCATCTGGAGTGGAGTTCCCATGCAGGTGTTGAAAATCAAAAATCGAATTTTTTTTTCTGCGGTCTCCTTCCATAACTTCCTGCCATAAGTCTGGTCTGGTGTTCTTTATCTATAGCCTGGTGCTGTATAGTATGGCTGAACAATATAATACTGCAATATGAAAGAATGCAATATCTACATCTCATACAGCGAATTGGCTACATGAGGATTTTCAAATTAATTTTTAACGTACACACAATCAATGAGTGGGAAGTAGTGAGAATGAGAAGTGTGTATGGGCCGACCTGCCTCCAGGCCCCAGAACTGCAATATAATATGAGGGTTTGATCATTAATAGGAAGTATGATGGAAGATATTTCCGCAATCTAAAAATGCAGAGCTACTGAAAGTTTTACAACCCACATTAAAATGTAATGTAAACTTAAAAAAACACGTGCAAACACTGAAATTGCACTATATGATGTTCCGTCCATATTGTGTAGCCCTACTGCATATTCGGCTCCTCTGCTCTGTCTGTGCTGCTTGCCTTGCTGTGTCTCCTTGCCGTGTTTTGATGTGTCTGCTATGTCTGTTATCTCTCCCTCTCTCTTTCTTTCGCACGCTTCATGGTTTCTCCTAGGAGAAAGTACAGCTTCAGGTCAGTAACACTTAATGCAGTAAAAACAAAATCTTCAGGAAACCTTTTTTGTTCACAGTCCCATTACCGACGCTTGGATTCACTCGGTGATGTCTGTAGCGTAACGGCTTAAGAAGTAAATATCAAGAGTCACGGAAAACAGCCAGAAATGAATTTGGTGCGCTAAGGATGAAACCCATCGCAAGGCGCTATGATTATAGAGCTAAATGTAAACTGGAACTGTGGAATAAAAGATTACCTAACTCTCCATTCTCTCTCTCTCTCTCTCTGTTTTTTCTTCACAACGTCACTCTGTGCTCTTAGGGGTGGGAGGAGGCGAGTGTATGTACGAGAACCTTAAGCATTAAGTTTCCTCTCTCCACTGTAACGGACATTGTCGGTCCACTCAAACAATATGGAGATGTCAACTTGTCAATAAGCCATGCCAAACGAATACTCTGGCATGAGGACATGACTCTGTAGTGTCCCATGATGCCGTCACTGTAGTATCTGAATGCTCATCCTCTATTAACCACACCCCTCACTTGGGAATACATCATTAAGCCAAGAAATGTCCTGGTTGTTCCACTCAGTGTTGTGATCAGTGTTGATTGTCGGGTTGTGATCATGTCTTTCTGTCTCTCTCTCTCTTACATATATTTGTATATAGGGAAGGGGACTGGTGGCTGGCTCGCTCCCTGACAACAGGAGAGAGTGGTTACATCCCCAGCAACTACGTGGCCCCGTCCGACTCCATCCAAGCAGAAGAGTACATGACCCTCCTCCTTTCGCTCTTCCTCACGCTTACAGTTTCTTAGTTTTTTTTTTGTCACAGAGGCCCACTGTAGTTTGACTCCCTCTGTAGCATGCCTTATGATAATGATGTGTGACACGTATGCTCTTCTGTTTCTACCACCTGTGTAATGTAAGAGTTTAAAAAGCTAATGTAAACGCTCTAGACTATTTTCAGATACACCATCCTGACGCTAGTCCAAAAGTAGCTCCGCTTGCCTGCTCCAGCCGCTCGGTTGTAGCTCCTCGCTGATCGTATTCTCTGTGGCCCACTTTGGCAGGTGGTATTTTGGGAAGATCACTCGACGCGACTCGGAGAGGCTCCTACTGAGCTTACAGAACAGACGGGGGACTTTCTTGGTGAGGGAGAGCGAGACCACTAAAGGTGAGCGAGAACAGCAGGAACAGACGGGACGCGTCGCTGCTGAAGCTGCCGTCGTTATGACGACACGTCAATTAGTTCTTCTGCTTTTCTGGCGTCTGTGCGTAATAATCCATCCATGGTTCTCAGCCTTTTTTGTGACCCCTTTTTACAGACAAATGTACAGCATGATGACTACCAAATGATTATACCTTTTATACCTGATACTTTTCAGGCTATATCCCTTGGAAAAAGCCTTGAGGCCTGAAAACTTTGCAAGTAAAAGACATCTCTAAGATTAAAAACATGATAATGAATTGTTTATCAGAAATATATTTTCTCAGATCTCATCCATCTTGTTACAACCTCCCTATAATCAAGCAAGTGATTGGGATTTTAAAAAACGCTGGCTGTAATCAAACGACAGCCGCAGCCAGTGAGCTTTGTGTCTGGCAGCGCACCATATTTCCAGGTTGGATAGAGAAACACCTGAGCTTTTATTTTGTGCCGTGCTGCCTTTTAAAACCTGCAAATGAAGTACGACAAATGAGTTTCTCTGTGTCCCTGCTGCTACATTTCCCTCCGTGCTTTAGATGTGATCTTACTTTGGAGGAGGTGGATCTTCAGGGACTCCATTTGAAAGAGGCAGAACACACTAATGAAGTTATTTATTGCTAATTTGCGACTGGGCCCATGGCACTGTAGCTTTGTTCTCTAGGCCTGTAGTGGAGTCATGTTTCTGCAGTCAGTTCTAGTCGCTGTGACGTAAGTGGGGTCTTTAGGGGGTTGTTTTGGAGGAAGTGGGGAGAAAGGAAAAGAGTGGAGTGGAGTGGGGCTTGTGAATGGATAGGGGTGAATCACTGTGCCAGAACTAGGTCAACCTAGGAGGGTGCTGGATTTCCCCCTGGCTATAAATCTCTGTTCTTCCAGCACACGCATGCACACATACACAAATACACTGAGCGTGGAAGAGTGGCACGAAGGGACGGGAAGAATAGTCCGGGGGAGATGTGCGGGAAAGGGGAAGGATCGGGGAGAGAGGGAGGAGCGGTGGCAGGTGGGTGTTGGCCCAGGGGTATGTACTGTATTAGATGTCAGAGGGTTCACAGTGTAACACGGACAAGCTGAAGCACATAGTTCATATGTTGCATAAAGTGTGAATCATGAACATAATATACAAGATGCGTTCCATCATCGTTTGTAGGATGGAAAGTAGGAAGCACATGACAAGTTGTGGCCTGCTTCAGATCGGAAAAATGGGGGTGAAAATCAACCAATGTAGTTTTGAGCAGAAGCTTTTGCCCTGATCTTAAAATATGAATGGGAGGACAAACTGGTTCTAAATGGGTTAAATACATTTTGTAGTTTGAGCCCACCCATAGTGCACCTTGGCGTTTGAGGTACATGCTCACTCTTCTCATGTGCCCCTGTTTGTCTGTGTCTTCAGCAGACCGGGGTCCTACAGTATTTGATGATGATTCGTAGCGTTTGTTTTGACCGGCTTGGATTTGCCAAATAGGATGACACAAGGAGTGGAGCGGAGATACTTTGCTGTGATTGACAACTTAACTGACGCCGCTTGAATTGTCTTGACACGGTATATAAAAACGGTCCAGATGCTGCTGGTTTTCTCGTTCTAACCTGTCTGTCTGTTGCTCTCCCGTGTCCGCAGGGGCATATTGCTTGTCAGTGCTGGATTACGATAACACCAAAGGCCTCAATGTTAAACATTACAAGATCAGGAAGCTGGACAGCGGAGGTTTCTACATCACCTCTCGCACCCAGTTCACCAGCCTACAGCAGCTAGTCTTCCACTACCGCAGTGAGTACTCCGATGCAGGCATCTACCACCAGTAAAGAAATGTCGATACTTCTGATAGTTCATAACCTTTTCCCATACACGGATCTCCTTGACCTGCCTCTTCCCCTTTCTCTATTTCTTTCCTCCTTCCTCTATCCTTGCCCTCCCTCCTTTGCCTCCTTCAGAGCACTCTGATGGACTGTGCCATGCTCTATCAGATGTGTGTCCTGTGGCCAAGCCTCAGACCCAGGGTCTGGCCAGAGATGCCTGGGAGATCCCCCGAGAGTCCCTCCGCCTAGACCTCAAACTGGGACAGGGCTGCTTCGGAGAGGTCTGGATGGGTAAGGACTGCCCTCTGCCACTTCCTATCTTTTGTATGGATTTATTCCCCTCAGAGGTTGGCAGATACAAGATTCTAACGGAGCATAGACCCGCTACCCCCCCCACCACCATCGCATGGGGGGATAAAAAGCAGGTTTAACCACGTTGTTGTAGTAAGAGTACTTTCACTGTGCATCCCCACAGGTACGTGGAACGGTACAACGCGGGTCGCCATCAAGACCCTGAAGCCCGGCACCATGTCTCCCGAGGCCTTCCTCCAGGAAGCCCAGGTCATGAAGAAGCTGAGGCACGAGAAGCTGGTCCAGCTTTACGCCGTGGTGTCCGAGGAACCCATCTACATTGTCACAGAATACATGAGCCAAGGTAACGCTGGATACAGTCACTCAGAGCAGTTAACCCAGCACAGCTTATATTGACCTTGTGGCTGTATTGTGTACACGGGTACAACTACTTTTTTTTTTTTGCCTTCACAGGTAGTTTACTGGACTTCCTTAAAGGAGACGCAGGGAAAATACTTCGTCTGCCTCAGCTAGTAGACATGGCCTCTCAGGTAACACTTCACGTCCCCATCGATCTCCTGAATCTCGTTCTCTTCTTGCTTACGTCCCTTTGCTCTAAAAAATGCTTCAGTCTTGTTTAAAGTCTCTCTCCTAGCATTTCTCCATCACACAAAATCATTCTAAGGAGCAGGGCAGCAATGTTGCTTGTAATGCCGGTGACCTTTTCAATTTCAGCTTGTTCCTGATGTTCTCTTTAAGATCTTGTTGATCTCTTTAAGCTCATCTACTAAATGTCTTCAGTGTAAAAAGCCTCCCTCTTTCTCCCCCTCATTCCCTCCAGATTGCAGCAGGCATGGCGTATGTGGAGAGGATGAACTACGTCCACAGAGACCTTCGTGCTGCCAACATCCTGGTGGGAGACAACCTGGTGTGTAAGGTGGCTGACTTTGGTCTGGCAAGACTCATAGAGGACAATGAGTACACTGCTAGACAGGGTAAGACTCCAGTACACCTGTCCACACCAGGCCATGTCTTCATTTTTTATCGATGTAATACATGCAGGGGTCGAACGGGGATGATTTTAGCACAAAATTCTTAAAGGATCCAGCTAGATGACGATAGACTTGAAAACCTTATAACTAACTTCGTTCATTTCCCATGATGCTTTAGGAGCCAAGTTCCCCATCAAATGGACGGCACCGGAGGCGGCTCTGTACGGCCGTTTCACCATCAAGTCAGACGTCTGGTCATTCGGTGTGCTGCTGACAGAGCTGGCAACTAAAGGCAGAGTCCCTTATCCAGGTACTGGCTCCACTAGCCAACACATTCATAGACTGAATGATGTACCCCTGGTCAAACAAGTGTTACTGTGACATGACTTGCTTCCACCGGCAATAAAAGTCAGCAGATAAATGCCAGTTATCCATTTAGAAGGTGTGCAGCTACTGGTTTTGGTTGGTCAGGTCATTCCCCATGTTATATCTTCATTCCACCAGTCCTTAACTATCACGTTCCCCTTTCCCGCCAGGTATGGTGAACCGCGAGGTGCTTGACCAGGTGGAGCGTGGCTACAGGATGCCCTGCCCGGCAGAGTGCCCCAGCTCCATGCACGAGCTAATGCTCTCCTGCTGGAGGAAGGATGCCGAAGAGAGGCCCACCTTTGAGTACCTGCAGGGCTTCCTAGAGGACTACTTCACCTCCACAGAACCCCAGTATCAGCCTGGGGAGAACCTATAGGACCTCGTACTGAACCGACCTGGGGAGAACCTCACCACAGAACGATCTGCACTACCGACCTCAGAGGAGCGCCTGTGCGAGGACCCTGGACAGAGCCTATGAAACTCCCCTGGCAGGAACTTGAACTTCTTCTGTGGAAGCAAAATAACCTGCAGAAGTTCCTTCAGTGGCATAAAGGAAGTACTATACAAGAACCTAGAGAACCTCCTTTCTGCAAAGCATTCACTGTTTTGGTCCTCCGCAGTGCCAAAAACAGTGGAGAACTCATAAGGACGTCTTGCAGAACGGAGGTTGAAGGTTCAGCCCCTGTGAGGAGAAGCTTCCGAGGAGCTCCTCCGCATGGCCCCGCTGGACAGACTCTGGCTCTTGACAAGATTCGACCGAGGGACTGTACTTTGGGTAAACGTGTTGAGGGGTGCGACTGACGTGGAAGAAGCCGAATCAGGATCTGTGGATGGAGCGAGAGGGGGAAAGGTTGAGCCTGCTGTGAAAGAGGGAAGGTCCGGGATAGGTCAGGATATTTCCATGGGGCATGTTTGGCTGAGCCTCCCTCCTTCCTTCTTCTGTCTCTCTCCTCACCCCTTCCTCTCCTCACCCACAGAGGAGCACTGCCACTGTGCCAAAGGAAAGTCTCTCTCTCTCTCTCTCTCTCTCCCTCTCTCTCTCTCTCTCTATGCCTGACTTTCAGTCTCTCTCTCCAATTTTCTCAAGTGCTGCTTCTTCAAAGTGTCTCCAAACAACTCGACTCTGGATCTCTACTACGCATTTGTATTTATGTTTACTCGGGCAATGTGTGTCCAGTGGTTTAGGGTTTTGTTCAGTGGCAGACAAAGTTCCCTGCTTTTTTTTATTTTATTTTTTCTGTGATTATCAATAGACACGGTTGTCATAACCGCTATCATGGTAGTGTCAGGGTAAATGTGCTTGACGGGCGGGTTCTGTAACCCTGGAAATGAGGTAATACTTATTTTCAAGTTCAGCTGACCTGTATCTCGTTTAACCCTCTTTCCTTTTTTGCAACTGTCTCTCTTGGCGTACGACAAAGGGCCTTTTTTGGCCTCTGCGATTACAGAGGAATGATTTGATTGCATTGTGTTTTAATTAACCTCGACTCAACTGGAAAGTTGCATTGAAAATAATTAGCACCGTCCTGGCGGCACTTAGAGCAGAGGTACAGTCGTGAGTGTTAAGGGTTAGTTATCAGCGGTATTAATGGGGTAACACCTTTTTATGTGACTCACTCAAGATAAGAGGCTGAAATGGCTACTGATCAAATCACTGTACAATATACAGCTCAAGATGGGGGAAACCCCGGGTGTGAAAGCCTACTGTATTCTGTGCCAATAAAAGTCATATTTCGTTACTGCTGTCCATGTATATAATGTTTTCTTACTAAGGGGCTTACTTGGGTTTTTAGTTCTTCAACAGGCGACCATCGGCCAAACATTTACTGTACAATTCTGCACCGTCCCCCCTGTTAGACTCAGTGAACAAGACACCTGTTACTGATAGCTGAAATGTTTTGGCATTAATTATTGTATCCAAATAAAATATGCAACCAGGCAGCCCTAATGAAACTGTAAAACGTTATCAGGTAACCCTAATAAAACTGTGTTGCAAGTTTTATGACTCCTACGAGTTGATTTTAGAGCCAGTTAGCATGCTGTCGTTGCTGTTCTTCTCTTGACCATCAGCTGCATTTGTATTGATGCTGTACTGTACATCTACATGTGTATGTTTACTTTTTAGTCATGGTTGAGGGCGGGAAGGGGGCGGGGTCACGAAAAGACATTTGTGCCATCAACTGATATTGATCTTTAGAATGAATTTTTTTTTTTTTTGTTGATTTTACCCACTGCTGCCGTCACACTGTACATACTGTAGCTGTAACTGCTTTCATGTAAGCCCAGTCCAAATGACCACTCGTTATGTTGGATTTCACCCACTTTCCACTGGTTTGGTTTACGACGTCGTCAATGCATCAACAGTCGATACCAAGTTACAGATTGTTACCAACACCTGCTATGAAACCAATTATGAAGAAACGTGCCATGCAGCAATAAGAGAGGTGGTCGTCCACGCTTGTCAACTGTTACATCCTGAAATCTTAACAGCAGTGAATGACTTTGGCTGATTGAATTGATGATGTGGATGATTCTGACAACAATCATGAAAAATTGGCTCCCAATTTCGGTTGTGAAATAAGAACCATAAGGTCGAAGTTGTAAATAGTATCTTAAACAAATGACTGTGACTATCATGTAATTTGTTTTGTACATTTTTTTTTCTTCCTTCTCTCAAATCGCACCTTCATGCTGAGGTTTTTACAGTAATGCACGCCTGCTCTCCACATGTTGTGATAAGATGCTACTGTAAAACTTAAGGAACCTTAAAAAAAATAATATGAAACCATGTTCTGTTTTTAAAAACTCTTTACCTCTGTATCCACCATAGACAATTGAAAATTGGGCATGACATATGGCATCGCATCACAAATTGCACTGTATGTTCTTTTCTTTTTTTTATATTAGCAAAATGGTACGTTTGGATCCACGTGAGGAGTCATCTGTTAGTGCTTTCCTCTTTTAGAAAGGGAGTTAACCTGCTCTTTATGACACAATGAACCGTCTGTAAGTCATCGGGAGCAGCATGGAGGTCGATGGGCTCATGACGAGTGTGAGTGCAGCCGAGGTCTGATTGGATTCTCTGTGCCATATAGCGGTGTCTCGGTCAGTTTTTTATAAATCTATGCAGTTTTGGTCTGGCATTCCTGCAACCTTTTGGCCATTTTGTTCTAAAAGTCAAAACAAGACAACTATCAGACCAGAAGGTGTGAGCATTTTGTAAGGACGTATGTTTTTTGTTTTTTGTTTTGATGTAACAGGATTGAAATGGGTATTGTGCCACTTTATGTTGATCTTTAAATGTGCAATAAATTATATTTCAAATGTGTTTTGATAAGCGTGTGTCCTCGTGTGTGTGCTGTCCTTAGACCTATAGCCTAATGCTAGGAGAAGTGAGCATGTGACCCGAGGGTCACCGGTTCAAATCACCAGAACAGCTGAGCAAATGATTACGGTTTGCTAACAAAAAATGCTCTTTCTTCTGTCAACAGCTATTGTGAAAGAGCCCTTGAGCAAGGCACCTAACTCCCAGCTGCTCCAGTGGAGCTGCTCAGTAGCCCAGAGTGTAAGACTGTGGCTGCAGCTCCCAGGTGTGAGTGTGTGTACCTGTATGTGAAGCAGTTAGGCATTGAAACTGAACGATGTGTGTTGCTGAAAAAGCGCATGCATGCTCAAACATTTCCTGAGTAAATCGGGACAGTAAATAGGGACATTTTCTTCTTAGTACATCATTTTCTAAGTCAGTCAACAGGCATCAAGCACCAAACATACCCAGTAATAATGTGCCATACTGGTTAAAGCATGACATATTATGATTATACAATTAAAAGGAATACATTGTAATATTAGTCTGATGGCAGCATCTCTGTGTGGCTGACTTCAAAATACTGTGCATGGCCTCATCAGTGCAACTCAGGTTGTTGGCCACAGGGGGGCAGTATGTAACAATTGTCTCAAGGCCACTCAGTGGAATAGAGGCATAATTCCACTGCAGACTAGCAGCGGTGTTAATCCCACCTGCTGTGTTAATCCGGCAAATAAAATTAGCCTTTGGTAAAGTCATTCATGATAGCGTGATGGATAAATCAAACCTCATTCATGGGGAGTTTATAGTTTGAACGTGAGGGTAAGTTCTCATCGCAGATGGGGAGAACCTATTGGCACAATGTTCTGCTTCTTTCTGTCTCTCTCTTTTGCTCGATTTCATGGTCCATTCCGCTGAAACCGACGCTTATGTTCCTGCAGCTGTTAATTGATAACAGATGAGCTCTCCCTATTGGCTTGAATCAGTGGCCATATTGAGCCAATCAGGAGCTGATGTTTCCCCACTAATGAGTAGCTACTCTTTCCTGTGGTTTTCTGTTCTGCTGTAATTAGGAGCAAAACTATATCAGTGGATGAAGCTTCATTTCTAATAAGACATCATGATAACGTGTCTATTCCAGTATGTGTGCCAAGCAGGTTTTGATTGTAAGGTCCTTAAGAGCAGGTAATATCAGGCATCGTGTGTGTGTGTGTGTGTGTGTGTGTGTGTATGTACATGTTTTTGCATCTGTGCATATATGGCTATGGATGTGTGTGTCCATACATACGGGTGCATGCACAAACACATATGCATGTAGGCCTGTGTGTGTGTGTGTGTGTGTGTGTGTGTGTGTGTGCGTGTGCGTGTGCGTGTGCATGTGTGTGTGTCTGGCTGCGTGGCTGTTGTTTTTCCCATCTGCTGAGTCGGAGCGCGAGTCATTTATCTCAGTTATCCAGACAGTGTCAGAGCTCCATCTGTGAAAACAGTAAACACACTGACTCATTCCTCCAACACTCTAAGTGACTGCCATTGATACCAGACAAGGGAGCACTACAGATACACACACACACACACACACACACACACACTGAATGTACATACTCATACACACCCACACCTACGTAAAGACACACACACACACACACACACACACACTGAATGTACATACTCATACACACATGCATACACATATGCATGCACACCCACACCTACGTAAAGACACACACACACACACACACACACACACACACACATGCACACAGGCTACAGTTACTGTTTGTTTTCATCTCCTTACCGTGACAAAGGCACGACAACTCCAGAGGGACGTTGTTTTAAAGCCCTAAAGATTTTGACCTCCATGTCATCTTGGATTTGACCCTGTCGCTCGGGCCACGTCCCAAACCGAGCCCAGGACGCGGGGCGGGTTCATGTGGACAGGAGGCTAAGGGTGGAGAGGAGGATACTGACCTCAGGCATGACTCCGTCTCACCACAGAGGGCCCCCGTCAGTTTCTAATGTTATCCCCCTCCTGTCTCTGCTCTGATCTATCAGTATAGTACGTGAGAAAATCTGCTTTTTCTGAATTTGTAACTCTAACCCCGTCCTTAATTTCCATCCCACTCCCTTTCCACCTCCCTTTCCTCATCACCTGCCATCTTCCTCTTCCTCCTCCTTGTCTGTCTGCACGTTCGGAGGTGTTTTTTGAACTTCAAACACCAGTTGGGATTAGAGAACTACTACGATCAGAGTCTCTCTGCTTGGCTGCTGCCATAAAGACTATACGCTGGGAGGCGTGCGAATGGAAAAAACAAGACACTCTTTTGATGCGAGAGGATGAGCAGGTGTGCAGAGGCTCAAACTTTAATCACTCGGTCTTTGTTGTGAAGCGCGTTGCCGTGTTGACGGAGCTGTTTGGATCCCGACGTGGTTTAAACCTGCACGACTGCCTTCCAACATGCCTGCCAACCGGCCCCCGGGGGTTACGCAGCTCTTTTGTGGCATAATGTTGCACCCTATAGCTAACGCTGATATCAATCGCATTGGCTGGAGCATTACATCAGCGGTTCGGTCCTGACTTGCCAGTGTTTTGATACGCATGAAAACCTATACGCACACACATCGTCGAGAGAGACCTGAAAATATGTCCCAAGCGAGAGGAGTGGATTTCATTTCAGTTACAGTTCGGATTGTAAAAAGGCGCATCAGAAACGATCGCGCGCTTTTTCAATGCCTTGTCGTATTTTGTGTTGAATTGCTGCTTTTTTACATTTGCAGTGTGCTCACAATGCAATGTCATTTGGATTTGCACACACACACACACACACACACACACACACACACACACACACACACACACACACACACACTCTGGTGAGGAATGGAACCTTCGTCTCTGTTCAAAGCTCTCTCTTTCCCTCTCTCTCTCTTTCCTTCCACTTCTCTCCCCGCTCATACATCTTCCCCCTCTTTGTCATCTCTCCTCCCTTTGCTAACACTTTGTCACGTTCCTCTCTCCCACTCTCACTCCTTTCCCCCCTCCACTTATCACTGCACACTTTCTCTCTCTCTCTCAGCACACATTTTCCCCCTCTCTCCCATCTCTCTCTCTCTCTCTCTCTCTCTCTTTTATTCCTTTCCTCGCTCCCTCGGACTTGTTGATTTTCACGACTTGCTGCTACAGTCTTTTCGGGCCTCGGCGAGACCTCCGCTTCTAGCCCCCCGATCCCTCCAGTGTTATCCATCATCCTCTATTGGTCCATTCATCACATCGCCAGAATGCTATTGGTTCATTCATCACCTAGCCAACCGGGGCCCTGCAGCTGCAGATAGCAACTAGCGCACGGGGCCCAGGAATGTACAGGCTCAGCTCCGCTTTGGTGTCTAATATTCTGCGGCGGTTTGAAACTGTACAGCGCGTATACCCTGGGGCAAACTCCCCCCGGGGCAGAGGAGAGTATTATAAAGCACTGAAAGTAATACTTAGAGATAATAGTCTGATAGTGAAAACAACTGTGAAACCCTGTGATATTGGAGAGCCTGTTTCCTCCGACATGCATTCCTTTCCTTCTTTCCTTTCAAAGCTGATGCAGACTTGCAGCTGATTGCTTTATCAGATAGAAAGAAAACATCTTCCATACATTTGCCAGAAGGTGCCCTGTGTGTGTGTGTGTGTGTGTGTGTGTGTGTGTGTGTGTGTGTGTGTGTGTGTGTGTGTGTGTGTGTGTGTGTGTGTGTGTGTGTGTCAACACTGGTTGGCTTGAGTATAACCTTATATCGCCTATAGAGTTGGTTTAGTCACCACAGAACAGCTGCTGGTTCGACTGAGACCCATTCCCACTGAAGATAACTGCACTTCTGACACACACACACACACACACACACACACACACACACACAAATAAAGTGAAAATCATTACAATAGGTGGACAGGCCTCATCGGCCCAGGTTCACATCCACACCAACCCACACCCCTCCATGTGACTTTAATTAAAGTGTGAGTATTTCTAAGCGTCCATTAACAGGCGTTGCTGCTCTCGGAGGAGGAGGCCGCCGCCGTCTTGACCTCTGACAAATTGCGTCAGGATCGTTGGCCGTTCGCCGTCCCCTTCGCTTTCTCGCCGGCCAAACCCCCCCCAGAGAGCACGGACGAAAGATAGACGGAGACTTATCGGTAGACTTTACGGTAGAACATAAGGTCGTACAGCGCATCCAGTCTAGGTATTTGTGGTCAGCAGAAATTCATCTCTCTTAAACTTGAGCTCGCCGGAGGAATTTTGAAACAATGTTTTCGCGATTCCCACACGGGGGGGGGGGCCTCCACATCTGAAACACTAATCTCTGACGGACGTGCGCTAGCTGCGTACCAAATGTCCAAAATAGCTTCGAACAGCGTGAATATCGCGGAGTATTCCGGGGGTCAGCGCGTTGACGTTGACGTTGACGTCGGTGAGCGCCGGAACGTTGGACGGAACACAGAGCCGCGTCTGTTCTGGTCTCCCGCTAGCGTTGAGTTCAACGGTGAACGAATGCGATGGCGTGTCTGTTCGCGTAGACCGGGGCCATACATCAGGCTCTGACCGCACAGCCTCCAGCGGTGCCGACGGCGGGGCACAGCCGTGGGGGACCGGTGCCAACGTTAACAAGGGGCCTCCTCCTCCTCCTCCTCCTCCTCCTCCTCCTCCTCCTCCTCCTCCTCCGCATTGCCACCTAACCCACCCGCAGCGCCGCACCTGTTGCCATGTGTGTGTGTGTGTGTGTGTGTGTGTGTGTGTATGGTGTCTCTATGTGTGGAGGAGCATGTAACCCAAAAGACATGCGGCGGGCTCGCACATTCCTTCCGCCCTGCTCATGAATCACGCTGCCTCCCACCTCTCCTAGTCACCAGCTGGGGTCCTCGGAGAGAAAGGGGAGAGGACGAGAGAGAGAGAGACAGAGAGAGAGAGAGAGAGAGAGAGAGAGAGAGAGAGAGAGAGAGGGGTGTAGGAGGTTGGCTGCGTGGCCTCAAATATACACCGCTAATAACAGCCGTCGCTTTATGTGCGCTTATCTGCTCATCTGGGCGTGGGTTCATCGCTTTGATACGAGGTATACGTTTCACTAGATTTACGAGGGGGAAGGGTTTGTTTGTGGAGGAGAGAGGACAATCTGATGAGGGAGATCTGAGGAAGAAAAAGGGCGAACACCGCTGCATACCCCCATATATATCTTCATGCTTGGCAATAATTTTGCCAGAGAAGGGAATAAAAACAGAGATCAAGCAATAGCGTGGAGTGATAGTCGTACAATTCTCTTTTTAGAGGCGTTTTTATGACACCGTTTGAAGTTGCTGGCGCCGATCCAACCCTCCAGCTCCAAGGTCATCTATGAAATCGCACCGTTCAGCATAACCTGTCGGACCCTCCCTGAAACGATCCGCAGCGTCGAGATAAAAAAAGGTCGGTTCACTTTGGGAAAAAAAAAACCCCCTCTGGTCCTCTTTGACACTCGCTGTATCCCGTCCGCTGACACTCTCTCCCACCGGGGGCCCGGGATCGCATAGCGCATGCCACCGGGACACGATGTCAAATTCCACATGGTTGAGCTACCTGGCCGGGGCTATTATTGGACCGCATGCCTGACGGGGCTGGAGGAGCGCAAGAGCCCCGGGGAACGGGACAAAGAGCAACTGTGGTAGCTGATTAGGAAGGTGCTAGAGACAGGCCGGACGACTGGCCACCCGCTAACAGGGACGAGAGAGAGAGAGAGGAGGGAGAGAGAGAGAGAGAGAGAGAGAGAGAGAGAGAGAGAGAGAAACAGGGATCCAGCTTTACCCATCCAACTCAGTTTACCCACCTTTTTACTAGCAGAGAAGACTTACCCTGCACCGTTTATAATCGATTGTTGTTTATAGCTGGAGGTCAGTTTTATCACCGGATCGTTGCAGACAGCCAAAATAATTTACAAGAAGTGCAGTGAGGTTCCTCTGTGTGTGTCATGCATCATACACATGTCACAAACGTCTGGAGGAAAGATAGTTCAAGGCCTTAACAACATCCAAAATAAACTGGCCACGATCGCGTACGAGTTCAGAAGGAATGCGGCTCTGCAAAATCTCCAAAAAAAAAATGTTTTTGCTCGGGGGCTGACAGACAGATAGACGATTTTTTTTTGCACTTTGTGTGTCCAGAAAATGAGAATTTGAGACACTATTTAGGATTGAAGATAATCTACCGCCAAAGGAGCATGACATCATCACTGAATCAGCAAAGCAATGATCCATAATAACCACAGATCACAGCCAGGGACTGTTGGGAGATCTCATTTCCACAGGGAAACCTCCTCTTCACTTTCAGGAGGAGGAGAGGAGAGGAGGGGAGAGGACTAGAGAGGAGGGGAGAGGAGAGGAGAGGAGAGGACTAGAGAGGAGAGGAGAGGAGAGAAGAGGAGAGGACTAGAGAGGAGAGGAGAGGAGAGGACTAGAGAGGAGAGGACTAGAGAGGAGAGGAGAGGAAAGGAGAGGAGAGGACTAGAGAGGAGAGGAGAGGACTAGAGAGAAGAGGAGAGGAGAGAAGAGGAGAGGACTAGAGAGGAGAGGAGAGGACTAGAGAGGAGAG
Source organism: Hoplostethus mediterraneus (assembly GCA_034670385.1). Classification (NCBI taxonomy): domain Eukaryota; kingdom Metazoa; phylum Chordata; class Actinopteri; order Trachichthyiformes; family Trachichthyidae; genus Hoplostethus; species Hoplostethus mediterraneus. The sequence continues at coordinate 2,543,548 of JAXDDW010000013.1, forward strand.
GAGAGGACTAGAGAGGAGAGGACTAGAGAGGAGAGGAGAAGAAGGAGAGGAGAGGACTAGAGAGGGAGGGGAGGGGAGAGGAGAGGACTAGAGAGGAGAGGAGAGGACTAGAGAGGAGAGGAGGAGGAAAGGAGAGGAGAGGAGAGGACTAGAGAGGAGAAGAAAGGAGAGGAGAGGACTAGAGAGGAGAGGACTAGAGAGGAGAGGAGAGAAGAGGAGAGGACTAGAGAGGAGAGGAGAGGACTAGAGAGGAGAGGAGAGGACTAGAGAGGAGAGGAGAGGGACTAGAGAGGAGAGGACGAGAGGAGAGAGAGGAGAGGGAGAGGAGAGGACTAGAGAGGAGAGGGAGAGGAGAGGAGAGGAGAGGACTAGAGAGGAGAGGACTAGAGAGGAGAGGGAGGAGAGGAGAGGACTAGAGAGGAGAGGAGAGGACTAGAGAGGAAAGGAGAGGAGAGGACTAGAGAGGAGAGGAGAGGACTAGAGAGGAGAGGACTAGAGAGGAGAGGAGAGGAGAGGACTAGAGAGGAGAGGAGAGGAAAGGAGAGGAGAGGACTAGAGAGGAGAGGACTAGAGAGGAGAGGACTAGAGGAGAGAGAGGAGAGGAGAGGACTAGGAGAGAGGAGAGGAGAGGAGAGACTAGAGAGGAGAGGAGAGGACTAGAGAGGAGAGGAGAGGAGGAGGAGAGGAAAGGACTAGAGAGAAGAGGGAGGAGAGGACTAGGAGAGAGAGAGGACTGAGAGGAAGGATAGAGAGAATAGAGAGGAGAGGAAGAGGAGAGGAGAGGATAGAGAGGAGAGGAGAGGACTAGAGAGGAGAGGAGAGAGGAGAGGACTAGAGAGGAGAGAGAGGAGAGGAGGAGGAGGAGAGGAGAGGAATAGAGAGGAGAGAGGAGGAGAGGAGAGGAGTGGTGGGAGGGAGGGCTGCTCAGGCCAAACACAACAGATGTTCAGTGATGGAGGTTTGGGTCTCAGCTGCTCTGGGGTGTGAGATCTCAACATGATTTACACCAACCCTCTGCTCCTCCCTGCCCTCCCCTCTCCCTCTCCTCCTCTCCTCCTCTCCTCCTCTTTAATGTACACGATCAGAGAAGACGAGGAGGCGGGGGAGCGCCACTGACAACAATGTCTGAGAAAAAATGTTTTGCATGATGGTGGGTATTTTTTCAAAACGGCACATATAGACGCATCGTTTAAGTTGCTGCATTTAACAACTGCATCTGAACTGTGACTGTTTTGGTGATGTAACTCTGCTGCATGCACGACAGATTTCGAGAGCATTTATCAAGGAGGGCTCGAGTTATTTTGGGTTCACTCGAGGCAAATAGTTTGTGACGAGATGAGATGTGATGAGAGACCGACTTCTCCCTCTGCCCTGCGGCTATAGCCGATGGAAATCATTAGGCGTGATCGGTGTCTCTTCGGTCTGAGAAAGTCCCGGCTGTCTCTCTGACTGACGGGCCGGACGACCCGCCAGGCCCTGATGGAATTTGTGATAAAGCATTCGGCCCCAGAGGATTATAAGGCTAAAGTTGGATCACTGTTACGTTTCAGCATTTTGTTGTCGCTGTTGTTGTCGCTGTTGTTGTTGTTGTTGTTGGACAGAGAGTTATCTGCAGCTCTCCGTGTTGCAGATTCCTATCAGGCAGACAGTAATGTCTACATGCCGGAGTCAGATAAGGTCTCCGACACGATAATTAGCTGTTTTCTTGTCGTGCTCTCTTGCAACCTCCTCCTGACCTGTGTTTTCCCTTCTCTTATTCTCCTCCATCAACCTAATCTCACCCCCCCATCCCTTCTTTCTTTGATGTTCCTTGTCAGCGTCACTCCTCCCTGTCTACCCCCCCCCCTCCAGACACCCTGGTTAACCCAGATTACAGGGTGATGGTTGAGGAGGAGGATGTTTCCATCGCCGTCTAAAGATGGAAAATTCCGATTCCAGCCGTGTTTCTGTGTTTGATAGTGAAAACAAGACTGACTGATCAGTGTGATAGAGCTGATCGTGGTTCAGATCTGAGCTGGCAGTGTAAAGCTGTCAGCAGAGAGAGGTCAGGTTAGGGCAAGAGGTCAGACGGGGTGATGCCCAGGAGCTGAGAGACCTGGGGGGGAAGGCAAGTGAGACATGCAGCTTGAGAATGGGAGGTGTTGTTGGGTTTGGGGGGGGGGGTCATTTTCCATTTTCTCCTCATTCTGGAAATCTCATTTGGAATTAAATCCCTAAAATGCTGCCTGCTGCCTCACCGCCCATCAGGAATTGTTTGGAAAACCCTCTACTAGGATATTTGCAGGGCTTGCAAAAGAGCAAAGGGAATTTCTTCCGCTACCATGGTACCTTATCCCCCCCGACAAACATCTCCCGCCTCCTCTAAACCCCCCCCCCCCGGCATCCTAATCTTGACCCCGGCCCACTCCCCTAATTCCCCTCTCCCTCCCTTCCCTCCACCTCTCCTGTCTCCGGGCTGAGGCCACGTCAACATAACGAACGCACCTCCATCCCGAAACCCAGCGTGCCGCCGCGCCGTGATGGATGTGCACATCACGGGGCCGCCGTTTGCCGAGCTGCCGCGAATGCAGCGCAGCCACCCCAGGTCCTGTCAGCGAAAGTCCCACGCGCTCGGGGGGGGGGCCCTGAACGCCGCGGCACAAAGGGGCTCCTTGCAAGAAACAACCCTTAAAAAAACCCCCGATAGTAAAGACTGTGGAGACCTCATCCATAAATGTCAACTCTTTCTCTCTCTCGGCTCCCCGACACCGCTTACCGCCAACAGCAACCACGGAGAGTTTAGCTCCACTTTATGGGGGTCTTACGTGGGAAAACTCCACCGTGAAATCGACGATGAATTGTTGTCACTGGAGAATGTGCTGCAGAGCGGTGGAGGGCCAGGAGCGCTTGCTTATTTTGTTTGCACTATAAAATTCTGTTGTTTTTTCCCCCCACTTTTTTTTTTTTTTTCTGTTGCAGCGTTATTCATTTTGCAGCAACAGGCTCATGCAGTTACATTGTAAATCAAGCAGGAATTTTGAGGCGGTCAGACGTATCCCTCACACAACAAAGGCTCCATCAATAACCCTGCCCTCACCTCTGCACGAACTGGCAGAATATTACTTTGACTATCTATTACATCCTGCTCCTGCCTCCCCTCAACCCAGGCCGTGCGCACCCTGACAGTAACCCGAGCTCTACCGTGATATTGCAACTCCCTGGATAGGAATCGTGCGTGTGTGCGTGTGTGTGTGTGTGTGTGTGTGTGTGTGTGTGTGTAGAGTAGGAAGCAGGAGATAGAGGGGACAGCGTCAGATCCTAAGCCCCCCCAGGATCAGCCACCTGTGTGTTATCCAGGGCAGACTGATAATCCTCCCTGCCCTGTGTCTGCCCCTTTGGCTCCCACTCTAACACCACTTTGCACACACACACACACACACACACACACACACACACACACACACACATCCGCACACACCTGTTTGACACATGTGTAGGCACATTTGTACGTACAGACACACGTTTTAGGTACACACATATGTACAAAGCCTTCTCTTCACCTCACCCACTTGCCCACACACACACACACACACACACACACACACATTACTGCCCTGCTGTTTGACCTCACTTCCCTGGTCTTTTCTCACAGTCAACACACTTACAGCACTGGAAATACACCCCAACAATACACTTCTTGATGGTTACCTTAGCAGAGAACTGACAGAGTTCAATTAGACAAATGCAGGCTATAATCATAACGCAATCAAAATATTTTCATGTGATGTTCAGCCCGCTGCAGGCAGACATAAACTTCATTTCTAATGAGGGGGACTTTCTTCTGCTGCATAATTCAAATGTACAGAGAGAGAGGAGAGAGAGAGAGAGAGGGAGAGAGAGAGAGAGAAGAGAGAGAGAGACATCTATGAAGCTGAGCAGGTGAACACTTCCAAATGCAAATGGAGAGAACACGAGCTTGGCCGTGCACTATAATTTCCTCATCAAAAGGGGGAAAGAAAAAAAAGATGTGCTGTCAGAAGAAGCTGCGTCGATCCAAACCGCATCTCAACAGGTAATTAGACATCAGTCACGCTCCCTTTAGCCGACCCTACAGCAGGGTCTCTGAGAGCAGCGACGCAGGAGCCAACATGTCAGACGCACACGCTGCTGCACCCGCGAAAAAAAACACCTCCACACTTCATTTGGAATTTTTCACTTTTTGCTCCCCTACGACCTGTTTTTGCCATTTACTCCCGCAGCCGTTTCCCCCCCAAAAAAAAGAGCTGGGGGGGGGCGGGGGAGCGGGGGGGGGACTCCGTTGCCGAAACATAGGTAAACCTATCCAACAAGGGAGCCTATTCTTTTGAAGGATCACTAAATTTCGGGTGTAACTTAATTCCCGCGTGCCTCCTGTCCCGTATCGCTGGCTGCGTGTCTCCGAGGTACAACGCCATAGTAAATAATGGCCGAGGGGCTTCACCTCTTCTTGCCAGGCTGTTATTCCTGTACAGTAGAGAAATCATAAAGGGACTGCAAGCCATAAATATACATTGTCCAACGGCTTTATAAAGACTCCACGGATGGGATTTACGGCCACGCAGAGGCGTCTGTATAAATTAAGCGCCGTAAAGTCCTTGAAATACGATGCCTATTGTTGTACTGAAGAGCGAGCTAGTATAACATTATAGATTGACTGTAACTAACATGCACTGACTAGTCGACTGAAGGAGAGAGGCCTTCAACAGTGCATCGGTCCGCAGAATAGAAACAGGAAGACACGCTAACTTAGGAACTTGCAGAGAAGATGTTGGGTAGACAAACAGGATTACACTTTGAGAGGAAACTGAAATGACTTAATTGATTAGTTTAACTTAAATGACTGAACTGATTAACACGTATGATGTATGTAGGCACATGGATTGCTGATGGAGCTGTTAAGAAACATCCTGAGTGCCAGGAAAAAAAGGGTTTTCTGGAGGAAACAAACTTGAGCACACATCCAGCCTGCTTTTGGACACTTGCCGTTGAAAATAATGATTTGGTAAAATCAGTGGAGAGTAACGTATGAACAAATAAACATGAGGAAATGAGGAATGTGAACTGACAAGCCCTTAACTGATAAGCAATCATGTCCAGTAATTTAAGGAGGTGACTGAAAGTTAACAATATCGAATCAGTTAGGGAGAGATGTTCGCTGGCACGTCGTCTAAATGAAAGTTAGCTGACAGAGGATGCATCTCCTGGCTGAAGGACGTGACACAAGTGTCCCCCCCCCACCCCCACCCCCGAACATGAAAACAAGTCCTGCATTCTGGTCTTAGTTCCACATCAGGTCCTCAGGCCCGGCCCCGGTAATCCGACACCACTTCCCCTCTTCGGGGAGCGAAAGCAGGAATGAAATCTATCGTTTCCAGATCAGTGGAGGGGGAGAGCGAGGGGAAGAGGGAGGAGGAATAGCGTGACCTTCTTTGATCCTCTCCAAAGGTCTCCCCCCCCCCCTCTCCCCCTCCCTCCTCTCGTTCGTTCCCACCCCCCCCACCCCCCCCCACCCCCGGTTCGTCTCTTCCTCTCTCACGCGCAGGTTCTGCCTTGCCAAGCACCTGTCCACAGGTATGAAATGAGAGCGACTCGGGGCTTTTAAGTGCCGCTGCGCTCTACCTGCACACAATACCTCCTCCAGTCTCACCTGCCTGTCCTCATCCTCGCCTCTGCTTATCTCTCTATCCTTACCCCCATTCCTCCCCCATTCCCCCCCCCCCTTCATACTCCCCTCCGCCGATGCTTCCACCGTCATCTGTCAGCGGCGATATCTCAAACCCAAATTACAGACCTGGAGTGGCACAAAATGGAAGGCAATGATGATTACAATCATACAAGGGGATCTGCAATTCAGAGGTGCTTAAACCAACACCGAACACACACTCCCCTTTCCCCTGTCTGAGGCGGGTTGAATAAAGGCCAGTGTGCTGCCCCGAAACACTTTATGAGATTATTAGAGATAGCTGTGGTTTTCCTCTCTCTCTCTCTCCCTCCTCTGTTGAACTCAGTTTGTTCAACAACAACTTAACTCCTTCCTCTCCTCCTTACTCCTACTCCTTATCGTCTGCCGAACGCGTAAGGAAGGACGTCCAGGTTGCTAGAGGACAGAAAGCGCTACCCGGAGCCTCCCAGAAGGCCACCGCCGTCGGTAGTGGGTAACTGCCACCGTTGCCCCCCCGGAGGTGCTATCTGTGGTCGGGATCAGCTCTCACCTCACCCTGCCTCCCCGCATCTTTCTCTAATCCCCCATATTGGGACCAGAAGGCCTCCCGGAGACCTCCGCTGGAATGTGACAAGTCATGAGACCGCCACTCTCTCTCTCTCTCTCTCTCTCTCTCTCTCTCTCTCTCTCTCTCTCTCTCTCTCTCTCTCTCCTTGAATAGACCGTGGAACGAAGCTATAAACTGGAGGATATGAGACACAATAGTAGCTGACCTGGGTCACTTGAAATACTTGAGGTGTGCTTGATTTACCACGTGGGGTACAATGGCATTGCTGTAAAACTGTGCCAGGCGGGATAAATCAAGAAAAGCTCACATACTATAAATTGAAACACATGTTCAATCCAGGCGCGGCCATATTTCAACGTAAAAAAAACAAAAAATGTAATTCTTAGTGTGTCAATTCATCCCGTATACTTTATAGATACTGGTCTATTTCTGTTATGTCACGCTGGGCTGAATGCTAAAGGAATGTGATGATTACGTGTTATATCGTTCATAAATCATCATCAGCGGTGGGTGGGCGGTGCCAACGTCTCAGGTTAGCCTGTAGAAGGTCTTACTTGGCCTGTGGATGTAATCCAGCATGACTTTTGCATGTCAAGATCCCATTTGCAGCTCAGGACGAAATCTCTTCTGTGGGCTGAGGTCGGGTAAAATAATATGTGGGCAGCTTTGGGAAGGCATATGGATCCAAATGGCAGATGACAGCAGCGTATAGGACTGAGGACTATGTGTGCATTTGTGTAAGTTTAAGTGTGTGTGTGTGTGTGTGTGTGTGTGTGCATTCCCTTTAGCAGGAGATCCATCATCTGGCTCAGATTACAAAGCAGTGGGAATCCTCGCTCAATTCCGGCTGACAGATGAAAAGAAGAACTAAGATGGCAGCTATGTCAATAACAGGCATGGCCTCTCCTGACATCTGCCATCCTCTAACCCTCACCCTCTCACCCCATTAGCTCAATTTAATACGCCCTACCAGCCCCCACTACCAACCAGATGTGACTCACTCACATCTGTCACACCCACGACCCTCACCCATACCAGGCTCGGGGGTCACTCCGCGTTTAATGCGGCAATTTCAAAACTCAATTCAGTCAATTGCGAAATAAAACTGTCATTCGTTTGTTTACTGACATAACGTTCATCTGTAACGATTTCACTCAAGATACAACATGTGTAATAAACGGTTTGAATGTTTGTGGTTTTTTTTAAGAAAGTACACTTCCTGAATTTGTTGAATTGAAAGCGACTCCAACCCTTGACCTTTGCCCCCGTACACCACTGCCTACTCCCTCTCCTCCACATCCTGTTCAGCTCCAAGTCTCGCGCTTCATCGCTGCCCTGCGTACTTTACACAGTCCCAGCCAACATCCATCCACGCTGGATCAGTGTATTGTTATAATGAAATTAGTTTTGTTGAAACGCTTTATCTAAATCACTGATCGGGCGGACTAGTTGTATATATAACAATGGTACAATAACAGAGTAAAGACTGCACGCCAGGCAGGATGAATCAACATGAAACACATGTTCAATCGAGGCATGGACTCATTTTACCATTTAACTAACAGATAAACACTCCTATTAGATAGACAAACACCAGCTATTTAACTTGATATTTGAGGATGATGTATTGAATCTCAGAGAAAGTGCTGTAGGAGAAGCGATGACGACCCAGAAGGCTCCACGGGGGGGTGGGGGGGGATTGGGAGGTGGCTGCTGTCTCATTTTCAAGGTAGCACGTTCCTGTAAACGAGCTGTCATCTTGCTATCGTCGCTCCTCTGACTGACACCAGAAGTAGACCCAGAGATATGTCACATGCCACGTGATGACCCCAACTCTTACTTAGTGGAGATGGTAGATAGGGCAAGGGAAGAGAGAGAGAGAGGTGTCGCGTCTCACTACCACCTCATCACACACAACACAAGTAGAAGGACGAGTTAATCATGGTGTTGTGTAGCTCAACGCATGCCGCTAAAATTGCCAGGGTGGTGGGTGTGATTCCCACTGTACGATAAGTATCCATCAAACGGTGCATATTACTGGTTTCTCGTTTATTAGTGTCTTCCTTAATAACTAGGAGTTATAATACACACACACACACACACACACACACACATACACACACACACACACACACACACACACACACACACTCCGACAAAGTCCGAAAAGCATTTCCTCAAAACTGAAACAAATCTACCCCCCCACCCCCCCTCCTTCTACATTTCATGAAAAGTTTGTTCACATACAAACACGTACTTTCACGTTCATACTTTGGAGTTTCACTTTCACTAATGGAGATGGAAACTGTGCAGAATTGGAGCGACAGAAAAGCTGTTGTGGCAACCTGTAGCCTGGGAGCAAATAACACTGTGGCTGATAATCATCTGTTCACAATCAGTGCTTCTGAATATTTGCTCAACGTTGCCCCTCTGCCAGAGACACTGCATCTGGCTCACACTCTGTCAGTGACACTTTGCTCCAACACACACACACACACACACACACACACACACGTACCGCACCGCTTCTCTGCCAGCTTTCCTGCATAGGGTGGTGTTTGTGTGTGTCATGCATCTGTTTGTGAAATTGTCCTTTCGCGTGCATGCCTGCATGTCTCCGTGCACATATAAAGGGGTGTCAAGTGTGAGGCGTCGAGGACACACAGGCCTGCCGTTGAGGAATCCGGTTAGCCGTGTGTGTGTGTGTGTGTGTGTGTGTGTGTGTGTGTGTGTGTGCAAGTGTCACATCCAGATCTATGCGGGGACAGATCGGTGTCAACGTGTGAAACCGACATACAACCACTCCTGCTGCTGTGAAGCTGGAGTTGCCCCATCTGCCAGCCTCTGGAGCCACGAGTGTGTGTGTGTGTGTGTGTGTGTGTGTGTGTGTGTGTGTGTGTGTGTGTGTGTGTGTGTGTGTGTGTGTGTGTGTGTGTGTGTGTGTGTGTGTGTGAAGGGCGCTTGTTTGGCCAAGCAGCAGAAGGACTGCCACAAACAACAAGCTGAAAGACTAAAGGGCTTTATAATCATCTCATCGTCCTTCAGTAGCGTCACAAAGACGATCATTAATAGAGCATTTCTGTCAAGAGACTTCAAATTCAGACATGAGACATTGTCGTGTTGATATTGTTCCAGGTTTCACTTTAACAACCGTCTGAATAGCACATGAAACAGAAGGGATTATCCACTACATCATGAAAACTGGTGCAATGCTGTAAATGAAGAGAATTGAGATATAAATCCATTTTGGATTAAAATCAAGACCTAAAGTTCATCAGGAAATATCTCTAAAATATAAACGACCCGTTCTGTAAAAGTGTTGCCATTCGGTCATCGAGAACTAAAGTTACCTTTTATTCTTCATAACATACAATCTATCATACATCTATCTAATTTAGTGCATCAGTCATTTTAGAAGAGCGGAGAGTGGATGTAACTTTTTCACTATTTCACTTCTTTGGACAGCTGACAGATAAATGAATAGACGGAGAAGCAGCCATGTAATACTGGACAGGGTGATGGAAACACACCGTTAAGGGAAAAACACAACTTGAATCAATACTGTCTGGCATCGACGAGCCCAACCCTCAGCAGACAGCGGTTCCAATGACGGTGAAGAAGTGCAGATACAGTACAGCCACTGGTGAAGGTGTATGTGTGTGTGTGTGTGTGTGTGTGTGTGTGTGTGTGTGTGTGTGTGTGTCCTCCTCCTTGCCTGTACTGTAACATGTTTGGACATCTGCTACAAGGGGGATTACAGCATCAGACTAAAACACAGTGCCTATCTTTCTGATCGGGCAAAGGGGAGGGGAACATCGCCTCACCTGGCTACACCGCCCAACACTGTCAACAAAATCAAAGCTCCCTGAATCTGATCTGTAATGAAAAGGTCTGGCAGCACTCTAATCTAGTTCCTTTGGCGCAGTGAAATTTCATGGACAAAAGGAAGTGAATAATGGGCGAATCATGTGGGCTTCATTTTTTTTTTTCCGTGTGTGTTTGGAGTCATGCATCTAACAGATAGGGAGCAGGGATGTGAATGTGTGATGATTAAAGACCCAGGTCCTATCTGCTGCAGGCTTAGTGTGTGTGTGTGTGTGTGTGTGTGTGTGTGTGTGTGTGTGTGTGTGTGTGTGTGTGTGTGTGTGTGTGTGTGTGTGTGTGTGTGTGTGTGTGTGTGTGTCTGCATCTGTGCATGAGTAGACTTGAGGGCTATGGGTGGGTCCTTTTTGTTCAGGGCAAGAGAAGAGAAGAGAAGAGGAGAGAAGAGAAGAGAAGAAGAGAAGAGGAGAGGAGAGGAAAGGAGAGGAGAGAAGAGAAGAGGAGAGGAGAGAAGAGGAGAGGAGAGAACAAGAGAGGAGAGGAGAGAAGAGAAGAGAGAAGAGGAGAGAAGAAGAGAAGAGAGGAGAGAAGAGGAGAGGAGAGGAGAGAAGAGAAGAGAAAAGAAGAGAAGAGAAGAGAGAAGAGGAGAGAAGAAGAGAAGAGAGGAGAGAAGAGAAGAGGAGAGAAGAGGAGAGGAGAGGAGAGGAGAGGAGAGAAGAGGAGAGGAGAGGAGAGGAGAGAAGAGAAGAAGAGAAGAGAAGAGACAAGGAGAGAAGAAGAGGAGAGAGGAGAGGAGAGAAGAGGAGAGAAGAGGAGAGGAGAGGAGAGGAGAGGAGAGGAGAGGAGAGGAGAGGAGAGGAGAGGAGAGGAGAGGAGAGGAGAGGAGAGGAGAGGAGAGGAGAGAAGAGAAGAAGAGAAGAGAAGAGACAAGGAGAGAAGAAGAGGAGAGAGGAGAGGAGAAGAGAGGAGAGGAGAGGATGGTGTTTGTGTGTGATGCACATGCAGGTCTGTCCCTACTGGGGGCGCTGTAAGCACGTGGAGGCCCAGAGCGGGAAACTCAACCAAGGTCTAATCGGCTAACAGAGGATGAGCGGAATAAATGGACCCAGTCTGTACTTCTGTATGAATATGCATGCCATGTGTATGTATATGTGATTATCCGTGTGTGTGTGTGTGTGTGTGTGTGTGTGTGTGTGTGTGTGTGTGTGTGTGTGTGTGTGCGTGCGCGCGTGTGTGTTGACATGTAGGACACGTGCCCAAGCAAACACGCACCACACACACAGCCCACCGTAGTTGATAGTTCATGTTTGGTGGAGAGGTATTAGTTACAGGACTGAGAAATTATTTGATTATAAAAAAGCATTGACTGTGTTCTTAGGCACATGTGCCAGCTCCTGTACTCGTGTGCCAACAGGCGAGGCCCAGCAGTGTGTGTGTGTGTGTGTGTGTGTGTGTGTGTGTGTGTGTGTGTGTGTGTGTGTGTGTGTGTGTGTGTGGGAGTGAGAGAGAGAGTCTGTGTGTTGGAGACAGGAGAGAGAAACAGGAAGGTTAGAGAAAGAGAAATATTGTGTGCATACATACACGTGCATGTGTTCACACTGTTGATGTGTGTGTGTGTGTGTGTGTGTGTGTATGCCTATATATGTTTGTCCGTGTGTGTGTGTGTGTGTGCATTCCAGAGAGGACCCTGAGTGGATCAAAGCCCCTGACACCCCAGGCAGTGTCCTCCTGAGGGAGCCAGCTGTCAGATCAGGGATCAGAGATCAGCGGCGTCTGTCCTCCCTCCTCCTCTACACACACACACACACACACACACACTCTGTGGGGTCCGTCACAGCAAGTTAGCACACACACCCCGAGGCACCGATCACCCATCAGATTAGCCTCTCCTAACGTGATAGCCGCGATGACGACGCGCGGGCGGTGAAGACCAAAACGGGACGACATCTCGCGAAAGCCGTCCTCGCTCGCCCGAGTGCACCGGGACCTCGCAGGACATAAAGAGGATACTGTGAGAACCTGCGGCCAGCGCTCTCCACGGGGGGAACAGTTCAAGGAGAGAGGATTAAGGGGAATTGTCAACTGGCAACGACTGCGTAACCAAGTTGTAATGTAACCAAGATGATGCATTACGAATCTGCCATATAAAACACTGCGCTGGCGGGAAAAAAGTTACCCAAGGCCCCGGGTTGCGTTGGCCGTTGCCTGTGCCTAATGGTGTCAGGGTGGGGGTGGATGGGTGGGGGTGGTGGGTGGGTGGGTGGGGGGGTTGTAAGCAGCCCCTGAGTCCCGGGCCAGGGTTCTGGTCAGCCCACCCGCCGTAGATGTGCTGCCAACTTCTCCCCTTGGCAGGCACTTTGAAACTCCTCTTTACCTCCGCAGCGGTCAGCAGTGTCAACAGCTCAGTCGGACCACATGTATATGCAGAATCTATGAATCAGTGTGACTGGACCGTTTGTGTATGTGCCTTTTCTAATGGTGTGTGTGTGTGTGTGTGTGTGTGTGTGTGTGTGTGTGTGTGTGTGGGTGTGTGTGGTGCTCTGCAGCTGCCACAGATTTGAGGTTAGACGTTTTCTCGCTGCTCCATGAGGTAAGAAGTAGAAATGTGAAAATTGAATTTCTCCCAGTTGAAGTACCTGGAGGCATATTGTGTGTGTAGAACTTCGATGTGCTGCTAGTACTATTTCCCCACTGCCCTTTTGCACCTTGCTCTAAAAGCTCCCCAGAGCCTTCACTTTAGGAAGTTTGAAGCTTAAGTCCCCTCCTCCACACACACACACACACACACACACACACACACACACACACACACACACACACTCTCTGAAACTTTCTATATCTGCCCCCACCTCACCTCCCTTTTCCCTCACCCCCTTCCCCTCTTCCCCTCCCCTCACTCCCTCCTTCTTCTCAGCTCAAAACTAAGAGCCAGACAGGAGCACACACACACACACACACACACACACACAACTCACGGCACATGCATAGAGTGGAACCAATCCACAGCACTACCGAGTAAGTGAGGCAACGGTGTGTGTGTGTGTGAGAGAGAGAGAGAGAGAGAGAGAGAGAGAGAGAGAGAGAGAGAGAGAGAGAGAGTGAGAGCAGCATTTACTCTCCCCCTCTCCAACTGAAGGAAAGCACCAGTGAGGAGAAGTTGCATTAAGAGATTCCAACTGAGGACTTTTCTTATCAGACCATGGAAGCCAACAAGTCGGAGTAGAAGAGAAGCTGCCGGCTGTACGGGACACGAGGGGTTTCGGCGCACGGATTTACTAGACAGTTCATCTCTGCCTCTGTGTCATGGTGATATCCTAAATGACCATCTCTTGCTGACGGGAGCGACCCGCCTGCTTCTTTGGATTTCCCCCCCCCCCAAGGATCAAAGTTTGTTTTTCCCCGAGCAGCGTGAGGCGAAGTGCGTGGAAGCAGGAAACATGTCACATGGACGTTTCGCTCACCTGTTGAAGGTAGTCTGGGCGCTGTGGCTCTGGCAAGGTGAGTGGAGGCACTGTTGGCAGGGCGGAGGTGTGTTTTTTATATGTCTGTTTAATATAATTGCTCCCAGAGATCCAAAGAATTTGATGACTTGAGTGAAAATGATAAGCCTGATTAAGTTCAAATTCAGCCTTGATATGAAGTCTGATTTTGACCAATATTTTGTCCAAGATGAATGTTGTTTAAAAAGTTTTGTTTAAAAACTTTAAACAGACTTTTCTGTGAGTTTCAATAATGGAAGTCTATACTGCTATGTTTTTTTCTTGAGGACTCTAGTGTGAAATCCAACTTTTATCATCTGATCCAAAAAAAAAAAAGAGAGATTTTATAATCCAGAGCAGTGTTGGTGTGAAAACAATGAGATAAACACTCTCCCATGTGAGAAATCAGCTGAATCCTTGGTGATTCAGCTTAAGGAACACATGGCAGGATACGGAGACGTAAAAAGGAAAATATTAGAAAAGACAAACTCATAATGACGAGGAAATCATTATGTCATTTGTCACAATTCAAATGATTTGCACAGTTCCACATTTTGGATTCCCACTTTCAAAAACAAAAACATAACCTGCGCTGACATCAGACTTATGAATAGCCTGGTCTGTTTTCAACCTCTCTCTCTCTCTCTCTCTCTCTCTCTCTCTCTCTCTCTCTCTCTCTCTCTCTCTCTCTCTCTCTCTCTCTCTCTGCATCTTCAAAGCCCCAGTTGGATCTGCGACCAGTAGAGGAGTCTTAAAAAGGGCCCTGGTCGGTGCCTTTAAACAATGGGGTCCCTGGGAGCAGGGAAGCGTGGCCCTGGAACTAATGTTGCCATTATGTTAATGGTTAGAATAACAGGAGCCAGCCATTACTGACCCGAGCTCAGGCTGCTGTGCAGAGCTGATAGCCCAGCCGCCGCAGCCTTGGCCGGGGGGGGGGGGCACGGCGTTTTGTCCGTCAGGCCTGGTTAGGGTGACGGTGGAGGGGGAGAGACAGGAGGAGACATCTGCCCGGTTATAATCACTATCCTGCACCCCTGCTGCCCGCCTCCTCCTCCCGCCCGCCCTCCCGCCCTCCCTCCCTCCCTCCCTCCCCCGCTTCGCTGCCTCAATGGTAGACTGGTAGACTGGTATCTGTGAACTGTTTTTCTTTTCCACCACTCAAGTCAAGTAGAGGAGACAGGGGCGGTTGAGTTGTCGGGCCCGAGACACGTAAGGAGCTGAGCAGTTCCTCAGACCGGGGCAAGCTTTCATCGTGGACAGAAACCTCACTGGAAATTAACCTTGATATCAAAGTAGAATTATAAATCACCAAAGGGTTTTGGACCGCAACATTTGTGTGATGGTATATTATGACAGGTGTAATATAATTTCTGTGGAAGAAAAATTCTTGGTCAAAAAAATGTCCCAACTCAATGTATTGTATTGAACATGACTCCAAATATTGATTCCCTATTGAGCCAGACTCTTTGGTTGTCATTTTGCGGTCGCTATAGTAACCGACTCAGTGTTTTTCCCCGATGTACTTTCCACCCTTTGAACCCTCACGCTACAGACTCTATTCTTAGCCGGATGCTGTCATCCTTGTTTAAGTTTTTAAGGAAGATAAAAGTGAGCAATTGATTGAGCGGAAGAGACTGCAGTAAATATTAGTGTAAGGTCTGGTGGATCTTTAGACGTGAGAAATCAGTGATGGTATCCTATCACTACCTCATCTGACCATATGTTTTGAACAGAAAAAACCTCAATCCAATTCTAAATGAAACCTTGGATGCAGTTTTCCTGTTTAGGCCCTTAATTGTCCTGTTCCAACTTGAAGTATGTGAGACAGCCACCGACTCTTCCAAAACTTCTCCGCGCCAAACCTTTGGATTAAGGTGAAACCGATGTAATCTCAGCTCTAAAACATCAACGGACCATCAACTTTCCCTGTCTGCTATCTCCATCTTGACTGCCTCAGCTGTCCGCCGAGGAGAGACGCCACAACGCGTTGTCAGGTGCTATTACAATCAGGGATCCTCTCTAGCATCTAGCGCTGTCCAATAGCCCAAAATTAGACAGTGGAAAAAAAAGGACAAATAAAGGGATGATAGTCCATCCAGTGGCTCCCTTTGAAACTCACAGAAAAAGCATGAACATCATTATTAAAAATGAGCTATGATCTGAAATATCGGGCACCATCATAACCCCTGGTAGTACCTAGTACAGGGTGGAATGGTGGTGATGGAGGAGGCGGAGGTGTTGGCCTAATCCGTTGGTTATTTTATTCACGGCGGGGGTGTGAGACATAGCGGGACGAGCTGTGTGTTGTTGTTGCGCGAACAGGAGCCAGGGTTTCCTAACCGCAGAGGAACTGGCAGCGAGGTCTGCTGGACAAACCCCTCCAGATCCCTTGTCTAAATAAACGAGGCGGCTGGATTAGCCAGCTTACGCCGTGATGAAAAGACAACAGCAGTCATCCGTGTGCTCGCCTCAGGGACCGAGGGATACTCCGAGGCAGGGAGACGCTACGAGGAGACTGGGGGTGAAAGCCCTGCAACAGGAAGGGGGACTCGGGGTTAGAATAACACAACAGACCTCATGTTCTTTGAAATACTTGTAAATCAACCTGACCCGGGCCTGACTTTGTTGTTTCCACGGGCGACAACGTTGACTGAAGGACAGGGAGGAAAGACAGATGCGGGGTTTCTGTAGTAAGCAGGCCTGAGCCGAAGAGAATTTGAAAATACTTTGCTTGTGTTAGCCCGCTTTGATAGGTGGGGTTGGGCCAGAGGGTTGCAAAGAAAAGTATTTGAAGTCAAAAGCTGTTCAAACAAAAGCTAAGAAGCACTTGCCATATTACTACTTTTTACATGCTTGCCGCACTGTTGCTCCACTCCCAAGAATCACTGGAAAAGATGGAGAGATGCAGCGCGGGTACTTCTATCTTTGCGCGTGCACGCTGACCTCCACAGTGTAGTAACAGAAGAATCTGCACGTAAGACGACAGCATCCAATATATCGCTGGTCATATTTTGTGAGGGATTATGCAACGCTTGTGAAAAAGTTGATGATTTAGAGCGTTATTCCCCTGCAAGGGATTACCTGAAATCATTTTTATCCATCAATACGTGGGCGGCGAGATCCTTCCCATTATACAACCGATCCAGATATCTTATGACACCGATCCAAGATCTGGAGGACAACTCAGCAACTCAGAGTGTGTGAAAAAGCAGCTGTGAACTGTGAATGAATTTACAGCGGCCAGCTAAACATGTGGAACAGATAGGATCTCGACTGCACCATTTCATATTTCTGCTCTCCCGCGTCACACGCTTACACACACTAAGCAAGAAATGCATGAGTACACATGGGAATGTACGTATGCTTGTGGGTGCCCAGACACACACACAGACACACACACATACACACACACACACACACACACAAACATCCTTCATCCCGGTAATCATGACTTGCAAGAGTTTGGGGTCATTATAGCACATGAAGAAGCTTTTACCCCACTGCCCTCCCCTCCCCTCCCCTCCCCACCCACACCTCCTCATCCTGACCAACTTCACCTCATCAACCACCGACAGACACACACACACACACACACACACACAAAAAAAACTAAACAAAGAAGGAAAAGAAAAGAAAAAAAAAGAAGGGAGGAATCTGAAATCCATCCAGGAGAAATGAGGCGTAAACATCATGGCTTTTTCATCAAGGGAGCAGTAATCAGGGGGAGGGTGGTGGTGGGGGGTGGGTGAGGTAAGGCGGAGCAGGGCCAGGCCGGGCCAGGAGGGCACTGGCCTCACAAAAGCCATGTGGCGATGCGTGAGGTGAAAAAACTCAGGGACGGTTAAGAGGGTTTTGTCCCGCGGCACTGAGGCAGTGAGAAGGATTGAGAGATTAGAGAGAGAGAGAGAGAGAGAGAGAGAGAGAGAGAGAGAGAGAGAGACAGAGGGACGCTATACAGTACCTCGGGGCCTCGACCATGCCAGGGACTGAAACTGTAGAAAGTGGGGCCAGGATGGAGTAAAAAAAACAAAAGATGAGGAAGCAGTTAAAATGTTTGCACACACAAATTTGCTCAGTCTTGCATTGTGCCATCATTTCAAGGACCAACCTGAACTTTTTTTCTTTTTTTTTTAACCTCGCCTACCCCCACTTTGGCAAGTTTAGTGCACCAAGCTCTTCTTGAAAAGCTCCAATGAAGCAAGGTAAGAAGCTGACAGAGGGGTCTCTCTCTAATGGACTGCACAGGGCTGGCTTAAGCGTTGAGCGCTTGATTCCCCCCACAAGATGTGGGCCGTGAATCAAAAGTGGCTGGATCTCGCTCTTGTTTGCAGAGGACAGCTCCAAATAGAGAAGTACATAAAACCGTATTTTGACTTTGGCGCTGCGGATGAGACATGAGAGGAGAGCGAGAGCTGCCAAACCCTAATCACTAACACAAACAAACAAACAGTGTGCAGCCCGGAGGTCCTTTATAAATGGCATCCCTTCTATAAATCAATGTCTCTAGTGTGTGTGTGTGTGTGTGTGTGTGTGTGTGTGTGTGTGTGTGTGTGTGTGTGTGTGGAAACAGCATGACTTTGGAAGCTCCAAGACAGGTAGATTACTTTGGCTGGTCATCAGTCACACAGGCAGGCTGGCTGCAGCGATGTCCGGTGGCAGTGGTCGGGCTGCTGGTGATGACAGGCTGGCCATGCAGACCACACGCAGGTCACAGACAGCTGCACTGACCCCTTGTGGGAGAATGATGACATTGCAGGAGGACAAACCGGTGATGAGCGTCTGGGACCTGCTTGTACCGCATCAGAGCTGACGCGTTCAGCTGCTCTCAGGGTATTACGGGTGAAACCAGGTTCAACGCGGCAGGTCTAGAGATCGCCCTTGATCAGAGAATTAGCGAGGACTGCATTAGAGAGAGAGAGAGAAAAAAGAGAGAGAGAGAGAGATACATATGTGTAATTTGTTTTTTTGCAAGATGCACCTGGCATGTGGCCCCGTAGACGCTGTGCAGGGGGAGGTTTAAGGGGCCCTGATGAGGGAAATGATTGGGAACCACTGCAGGGTAAGGCTAATGATATTTCACCGCCTATGCAGGAAGCGAATCAACTAAAATAGCTCCCCCCATCTCCTCCAAATTGTGAAGGGGCCTAGCTCCCTGTTGGATATCATCATCTGTATTACTACATTGTCTCACTTGTGGCTAGAATAGTCTCTTTTTGTAGAGGAATACTTAAAACCCCACGATGAGCAATTTTGTTTTACTAAGCTGTGTTTTTACGAGTGCAGTTTTAGTAAATGCAACCATATGCCCGACTGGAATGAGATCCAAGGAGCGAGAGGGCCTGAATGACAAGTGACCTCAAGAAACACTATAGAACTGCTCTGGCCAAAACAGGAACTCAAATATAGCAACCCAAATGATTCCACATCACATACTATAACTCTAAGCCTCTCTGTCCATTCATTGCAATATGTGTGAGTAACTATTTTGGCAGCATGTTGCATGCAGTTACAGACGGGGATAACACAAAACAGACCAATCGGATGACTCGCAAGGAGCAGTGGAAATTAATTAATCTTGATTAGTATTTCGGCTCTGAATTGTCCCGCGGGAGCTCTGCTGAGTCCGTCTGACCGGATTCCCTTGCCAGCTGCAGTGACATGGAGCATAAACAAACACATCATCACACGGGGGAAAATTGCAAACATGTTTCAATGCCTGTGACAGAAAAAAAAAGTATTACTCATATCAACAAATTGACATAAATCAAATTGCTCGAAGGAGGAGAAATGTGCCTTGAGCTTAAATCTGTCTTTGCCGAGTGTGACTGTATAGAGCTCAAACATCCCCAGCTGTAAGTGTGTGTGCATGCGTGTGTGTGTGTGTGTGTGTGTGTGTGTGTGTGTACGTGTGTGTGCGCATGCATCAGGTGGAAGGACGTTAGGAAAGGACTGCGCTGACATGTATGGGGCTGTGGTCACCACATGGGATGCATTCCAACGGTAAGGGAGGCAAGAAACTTCCTCCCTCCGACACGGCCAAGGTCACTAAATGCTCTCCAGTTGGGCTCCTCTTTAAAGGCAAAACTCGCTGGCCGCCTACGAGTCAATATACGAGTCCCCATTTCCCCAGGGTTGACTCTGCTCCATCTGTGTCTCCGCGAGCAAACAAAGAGATCTGTGACTGAACCGGACGGCTGAGCAGTCAACACTTCCATGTGCGCTGCGAGAAGAGGGGAGAAGTGAGCGTATCTAAGTCAAACAAGGGAGAGGCCCCTCCAACTGAACCCAGAGTACATCCATAAAGCTGTCCACCAAAGGGCCTATGATGAGACTCTGCAGCCCCGAGTAGGGAGTGTAAGAGAGAGGAGAGAGAGAGAGAGAGAGAGAGAGAGGGGCAGTAAGGGGGAATAAAAGGGAAAAACAGAAATGGGAAGATAGAGAGGGAGAGAGGAAAAAACAAGATGGATATGATGACTTAAGAATGAAAGAGTGGGAGAGTGATAGCAAACAGATAGAGCCACAGAGAGAGAGAAACAACGTGGGATGGTAGACAGAAGAAGAAAAAAAAAAGACAATATATAGGAGATGGAGGAGCCTGTGAGGACTCATCCCCCTTGCTGTTTGACATTTGTTTTGGGAGGATGAAACTAAAGCCATCATTTTCATCATACTCACACACACACACACACACACACACACACACACACACACACACACACACACACACACACACACTAATACAGACACATATTGCCCAGATCCCAGTGGCTTTTCTCATGTTCCAACCATCGGGGTGCAATCAGACAATCCGCTAGCCTTTTGTCTGAGCTTGAAACCAGATCGTAGCTGTTGGCCTCGCTCCGTCAACGGTGGACAGATCTCCAACGCTGCAACAAGTAGGATACTAGTGGAGTGTGTACTTATGGCTAATGACAGGCAGAGAGACTGCAGATGTGCATGTGTCAGATCAATAAGTGTTATAGGATGAATAATGTTTTCATTTGGATTAACTGAACTGTCAGTGTTTGGGAAATCCTAAAGGAGACCATTCATCATTGCAAGTGTTTTTGAATCATATTATCAACAGATGTTTTTGGCTACGTTGGGCCTGCTGCTGTCAGTGACCCGCTGTTTGCTGCGCCCCGATGACAAGATGCAACACACGATATACACGCGCACGTACACACACACGCACACACACATACAGGAGACCCCGAAAACGAGACGTGTGAGCTGCAGCTGCAGGGCCGATTGAAGTGACAAGCCAAAACCGTGTGCGCCGTAGCCAGCGTCCTGATTCAGAACCATGTACGGTTTCTATAGCACCCGCTCACCGCTCATTACATGGAAAATTTACAGAAATCACAACCCTCCAACTGCATGCAGTCAACCAGAATTGTGTTTAAATGTGAAGAGAGGAGAAGGGGTGAAATATCCCCCCACCGCCACCCGCCGCGGCTACTATTTGTTCCCTTCATTTTCTGATGAACGAGGCTGATAATCATCTCTGAACCGAATCGCTCGGCGTTCCTGTTTCTCATGAACGCCACTGAATGGTCAAAATCAGGCTGGGAATCTAAATGATTTGTAATGGAGCCGTCTGAGTTTATCTGATCGGAATACAAGACAAATGACAACTGGAGATTATTTACTGTTGCGTTTGCTTTCTCCCATAGCCGTGCTCGTGGCCGGGACGGGGAGTGAACTGTGGGACGTCCCAGCGGCCCCCTTCAGCTCTTCTTCCAACTACAGTGAAAGCTCACAGTGGGAGCCCTACTGTCAGTACCGCCACCTACAGGACAGGGTGAGAACCACAGCGGACGTCCCCCCCAGGCTGGAGGGCACTTGGGTGTCAACAAGGTAAATTGTCTACACAGTTGTTGTATTAAGTAAAGTAGTAAATGTAGCAGGGAGACATTAAACTTTAAGATCCATTAATTTAACCAGATGTTTAAGGTTCCTCTTGACTTCCCCTTTAAATTTCCCTTTTTGTGCTGGAACCTCTTTGTATTTTGTGGGTTTTTTACATTTTATCACTGGAGTTGACACCAACAGACAGACACCAACTGTCACAAGTGTATGACACACTCCTTCTTTGCCTCT
This sequence comes from Hoplostethus mediterraneus, assembly GCA_034670385.1. NCBI lineage: Eukaryota > Metazoa > Chordata > Actinopteri > Trachichthyiformes > Trachichthyidae > Hoplostethus > Hoplostethus mediterraneus. The sequence goes on from JAXDDW010000013.1 coordinate 2,565,200, forward strand.
TATGTAGGCCACCGTGTCACGGAGGGCAGGGGGGTTGTAACTGATAGGGTCCTCTAACCTTCCCCTTCTTCACTGCATGTGTGTGAGTGTGTATTGCATCTAACCTTTCTCCTGTGCACGCTGTCCTGTGTGTGTGTGTGTGTGTGTGTGTGTGTTTGTGTGTCTCCTGGCATCCCAGTTCTTTGGTAGCAAACAGCTAAGTTTTTACAGTTGCGTCTCAGTAGACTTACGTAGTGTTTTAACTGTTAAATAAATGATTGTTATTTAACAAATATGTTTATTTTGCAGCCATCTTTTAATAAACCGACTTGATTTTGGTTCACTTGATATCTGCTGCCTCATTTCTCTACTACAATTACAGTACCAGTGTTTCAGACTCATTGGTAGCCAACATATGTGGTGAAAATCCCAAATATATCTCATATCTTTACCTGATCATAACATTATATCAGAGATAGAAATGTCACCAGCCTGTCTGTCTGTCTGAGATTTTTCATTCCAGGCTACTGCAAAAGTATCAGTAAAATCTGAAATGAGGTTACTAAATGCTACTCACTACCGGGGGCAATTTAGTGGAGAGAATATGGGTACTACTACTCAGGGCCCCAAGAGGAGGAGGGAAGTGTCTCGACTAAAATGCCTTTTGTGGTTCCTCAAGTGTAAATATTTGATACTTGTGTGTCCAACAATTCAGTTCATGAATGTGTGGAGGTGTGTTTGAGGTGTGGATGGGTAGACGCTAACTGCTTCCCTCTTCTTCTTCTTCTTCTTCTTCTTCTTCTTCTTCTTCTTCTTCTTCTTCTTCTTGTGATCAGATGTGAGGCTCGGCCTGGCCCGGAGTTCATAACCCGCTTCTACACCTTCCAGTCCAGCCGTCAGTTCCGGGCCCTGCAGCACTACTACACCGACAGCGGCTGCGAGGACCCATCCTACTCCCTGATGATCAGGGGGAAGCTGCGTCTGCGCCAGGCCTCCTGGATCACCCGCGGGGCCACCGAGGCCGAGCACCACCTCAGCAAGGTGGGCGTCGTAGTCCACAGCCCCGTAGCCATGCAGAGGCTGGCCGCCCGGCTGCCTCCGGTGTGCGTGGGTCTGGCCCTGAGTCGAATGGTGCCGGGGAGGCTGTATGAGCTGTACAACGCCCGGGCAGGGAGGGCCTGTCTGGGGGCTCTGGGCTTCTCCATGATGGAGATGGACCTAGTCCGGGTGGAGACACAGCACCACAACCACGGAAGGAAGGTCCAGGAGCTGTTCTTAGGTGATATACACACTGACTGGACACAGAGAACGCACTACCGACCCACAGGGTACCAGCAGCCCCTGCAGAACGCCATGGTGAGACCACTGTACTTTCTGCTTTCAATTCTCTTTAACAAGGCAACTTGACTATAAAAACGTATTTGCAGAAACAGCCTGGGGAGTGTGTGCACAGGGAGGGAGGGTTACACACATTCACACACTCACACTACAGAGTACCACCACAATCTAGCGCTGCCGGCCACCGATTTATTGTGATTATTACACTCTTAGGTATCGATCATCAATGTTCATAAAACTCTTCTGACAACGTAACATTTGTGAACATTTGTCTGTGACCCTCTCCAGCATCACGTCCATCCCTGCCCCGTGTGTGCCCTGGTGTACCGCTCCTCGGAGCAGCGCCCCCCGGTGTTGCCCCACACCCCGGCGGCCCCTCTGTCTCTGGAAGGCCGCTGGGTCAGCCAGCGCTGCGAGGCCCGACCCGCCGTCCTCTTCCTCACCCGGGACTTCACCTTCGATCCCGACCAGCACGCGTGGGAGGGGCTCTACCACCACTATTCCGACCCCGCCTGCTCTCAGCCCACGTTCACCCTGAGAGCCTCCGGCCACTACGCCCAGGGAAACCCCTCCGTCAAGGCCTCGGGCGCCACCGAGCTTGTTTTCAAGGTCACCAAAGTGAGGGTTACAGCTCTGGAGGAGTCCACGGCTAAGGTGCTGAACGGGACGAGGCCGGGTAACTGCGGCCGGGCGGGCGGCTGGGAGGTCGGGGTGGAGCAGGACTTGACCTCCACGGACGGGTGCACCGTGCTGGGCATCAAGCTGCCGCACAAGGAGTACGAGCTCTTCAAGATCGAGCCGAACCACAGGAAACACCCGCTGCTGTTCGTCGGAGAGAGGCCGACCGACGGATCGAGCCCCGACCGACCGCAGAGGAGGCCCACCTCCTTTCAGGCTCCCATGGTGCTTTGCAGCGGGGGGGAGACGTCGCCCTCGCATCGTCACGGTTCTAACAGCAAGCAGGTCCAGTTAGCGGCCAGCGGGACGGAGAGGTTGGCACAGCTGGCGCTACTGGTGCTGGGATCGGTGCTGTGCAGCTGGTTCTGTGTGTATTAGAGACGCAGACAGAGCCATTGACGGACATTGTCGTTTTGGCAGCTTTCTTTCACTCTTCTTCTATGTATTATTGACCGCATGACTGATGGTCAAGAAAGCTCACAAGACTTTGAGGACAGTTGAATGATTTCTGATCGGAGTGCCAAATGGCTTTCACACCTGATTGTATTATGATGCTGTTAAATGACTCTTATTTCAGTGGTGTATGTTCCATTTCTACCTAAAACTAATCTGTATATAAATCACCAATATATACAAGTGCCATCATTTCATGTATGTACAAATGTATTCTTTTAACCGTGTTTCTTTTGGTATAACGATCAGTCGAAACGGGAATTCTCGCTTGGGATCATTCGCTTTTTTAATATTCTGAAGAAAAGCTGTCGAGTTTCCACTCACGCCGTTACAAATCAAGATCAAAGCGTGTGTGTGGACCGGTTATTTCCACATCAAACTTGCAAGCAATGGACATTCCAGAGGACTTTGCGCGTGAGCTCGGCCAGCCAAGACGCAGTATAAGTTAAGCACTTTGTACAGAACATTGTTTTCTCACCATATGGAAAAGATGGAAGCCACAAAGTACAAAATGTGTAGTCACAACCTTAATAGCTAACATCTTCATTGGTCCAATGCCACTGTAGTATGAAATGTTTTGCTTGGAGGACAGCAATATTTGATTTATTCCTCTAATTCTCTTTCAATTATGTACAGAATTTCTTCCTTTTCATGCATTACACGTAATAAGCCTACTTGTCTATCAACAGTCTCATTCAATCTGTTTTTTCAAAAAATATTTATTTTTAACCAATTATACTGGATCATTTTGATAAGGAAAAACACATTATTTTTAACTGAAGTTTGTAGCTTTGCCATTTAGTTTTTTTTTCTTTTTGTCTATTAAAAATGGCTTTTCATAACATCTCGTGTTGAATTACTAAATCATTTCTTGGAGAGATTTCAAATATGGCGCAGCCCTCAGAAAAGAATGAAACTTTTGCTTTTGAAATGTCCGAAGGATGCTATTCTGGCATGTTTTATTGCAGGAATGAAACAGGAATTCTGGACTGTAAGAATCTGATCTCTCTCTGGTGTTCATCTGTGGTCTGATTCAAAGCCCAGATAGTGGGTTAGTGTACTGCCGTTTGATAAATAACTGTCATATGGCTCACACATTACACAACGCGTTGCAATGCAGGTCCAATTGCTGAAGACACACAGGGGGATATCTGAATGAATGTACAGTATATCATTAGAACACACAACCATCGGCCAACAAAACACATTTCACAGTTGCTCTGACAATAAATGAGCCGAGAGAAGCAGCAGTTAGGAGACGAGCAGGACCGGCGGAGAAACACTATAGCTGGGCCCTTCTCAAATGAACCCGAGAAGCTCGAGCTCTAACTTTTTAGTGTTATGACTGAAACAAGTGAAGCGTTGTGTTTCAAAATGAGATATCCTCTGTTTGTAAAATGTTGACACCTGCCCCTATAAAATGACTGCTGGCCTTTCACTTAAACCCAATATGGAATATCACTGAAATTGAACCATCGGCTAAATTACAACTTCCACAGTAGCTTCAAATTAGAGGATGCATCTGTATTTTTGAAACAGCGTGGAGGGAAAATGACACGCCAACTGTTTTTTGTTTTTTTTAATGGAACAACTGACATAATAATTGACATTACGCTATTCTTCAATCTAGGCTAAGGCAGCATTAAAATTAGGAAATAATAAAAAAAAAGTGTGCTTTCTGAGAAAAGTTTTTAAAAAAGAAAAATGATGTTCGTTGGCTCTCTAATGTTGAACTGGTGGGGACAAAGAGAGAGAGAGAGAGAGAGAGATACAGAGAGTAAGTGAGAGAGATGCAAGTCCTGTTCCAGGGGCTACATGCTGTTCCTATTAACTCCTGTGAGAATGGTGATGGCAGCTGCTAGCCCCATGAGGTCATCCTTTGGGGCTGAGCGAGCAAGTGTACTTCAAGCTTGGATGAAGAATATAACCAAAAGGCACGGGGGGAGAGAGAGGGAGTTAGGGGTTGACGAATGGCATTTATCTGTTCACTAAAGTGGAGAATCTGTCATTAAACGGACCCCAAAGCTGGTTTAAATCCTCGTTCCCTCCAGGGGTCCAAGAACAACACAAGGCTCCGCCCAGGTTGTGCATCGGAGAGGCCTGGGTGGTGGCGACTGAGGGAGGGTGGGTGGTTGGGGGGGGGTAGCGCAGTTTTTCATAGTCTGTTTGCGGTTTCTGTTGCACGCCATAAAGTATAGACCGTCAGGCGGAGAGGAGCGCAGGGCCAACCTGTTAGCAATCATGCCTGGTGGCTCGTTAAAGGCATCCGTTCAACAGAAAATTATAAAACTGCTGCTCCAATTTGGTGAAACAACGGAAAAGCAAGCACGACTGCTTCCAGGATGGGTTTCTGTGTGTTTACACTGGGCTACCAACCTAATGCGTTGAGTCAGTATATGGAACATAAAGGCAATCTCTTGAGCGAGTGGGTAGACAGCGGAGCATCTGCAGCCGAGATGATCAGTCCTTGTGTCATTTGAGCAGTTCAGACACATAATGAGAAAGAATACTAAAGATGGTGTGAAATAGTTTGAACTGTTACATGACTTAATATTTTTTTTACAGCAAGCCAAGTAGGAATTAAAGGAATCTCTACAGGTCACATGCAGTCATACATGAGCAAATGGCCAAGCTTCAGCTCAAGCCAAGAAGTTAACTTGGTGTCATTGGAGTTGCTAAGAAACATAATCGCTACGAAACTAGACATCGTGTCAGGAATGGTTTGAGATTTCACATGATTTTTTTTTTTATTTTTTACATCAAGCCGGCAACAAATGTGATGCGGAAATTACAGGAAGGGCCACAAGCAGCGAACAAAGGTCTAAATGAACATCTGTGTATTTCACATCTCCCACATGTGTGCTGCCACATATGTTTTAGCCGAGATAAAGGAGATTTATACCTTATAAAACCTGAAAACATTTAAATGCATCTTATCCTTTGTGTTTTTTGTTATAATATTTTGTGTTTTATAAATCTTTCAGCATTACACAAACAATAATGTGCAATAACTAAACTAGAAACTAAACTTGGTACTCTGTCAGCTTTACCTGAGAACTGGGGAAGAGCCTGTAGTCTGAACTGCAATCATGCAAGGCGCATATTTTCAACATGACTTTAGGAAAAGAATGCTCCTATAGACTGAAAAAAGAAAAAAACAAAACAAGCCCTAAGGATTTTCCTTTCAGCAAAACAGAGTTTCCAAACCACAAACAGTTTGGTGGGTTATTCTGACAAATGTTCTGGTAAGAGAAAGCCCCAGTGCTGCTTTTGGACTGAGACGCGTATGACAGAGGTATGTTCTTCAAGCCATCGTTTTCTCTCCCATCTCCACTCTGCCCATAAAAATTCTTGCACATGCAGTTAATGCACACACACACACACACACACACACACACACACACACACACACACACACACACACGCACACATCATGGGGTGACATCACCGCAGTAGTACCGATAACTTCCAAATTGGCCTTCTCTGCCACTCATTCAAATTTCAAGCTCTGTTAAGAAAATCCCATTATTTCCATAAGAATATGAGTTACAGCTGCCCCATAAAAATAACATCAGCCACGAATTGGCTGCCGTGGTTGAACAAATGAATTCCTATTAAACAATGTGTGCTCCTCTTGGCTCTGAAACAAATGAACCATGCATTGTGTTTGACCACAGAGCTGCAGCACGGGGCAGCAGCAGCACTCTCCTGCTTGATCTAGCGCCAAGCACAAACAGGCCCCTTTCTGTCATGACCTCATGCTCATCTGGAAAAACACGGCATGATGTTTGGTTATCCTCAACCAACTACTATATATATACATATACACCACCCATTCAACATCACGTTCCAGTCCATTCCTTTCTTTTTCTACATTGTTCAAACTAACTCTTCGTCTATCGGGTTGCCCCAGATCCCAGGAAAACCATCAGCCCTAATCTATTCCGTTATTCTCTCTTGCAACACTTTCTTGATTAGAAAAACATTTTGGATGGACAGTAACTTGCAACATTCCACTAGATGAGACAAGCTTTCTAACATGCATATTGCCTAGGGACCTATTTTGAAAGGAGGATTCCCAAAGTAGCTTTCTGACAGTTCTGGTGGCTTGTTAAATCAGGTCATGTTCCTGTTCTAAGGTTAAGATCACACAAGTGATTGAAAAAGTTATTGCTGGAGAGAGCTGCCACAAAGCTATTCTCCCAGACTGCATCGCTCTCCGCCAGTTGTCATGCCTCCAACCTTTCTGGCTCGCTGCAAATCCTATTCAAACAGTTACGGCCCCAAATGTATCAGGGCTCTTACATGGACCTCTTGGCTTGACCGTGCACATGGACTAAGTAGAAAATTTGCAAGATATTTGGCTTATTGATGTGCCAAACAACTCTGCCTTGAGGGGTATTCAGTGTTGCACTTGCTGGAGTTTGAGAAGGAAACTAAATAGATTGTCTCTAGGTGCCAATTGTATTTCAAAACTGTTGATGAGGAAGAAGATAGATTAGTTTCTCCAGGTACTTAAATAGTGTAAAACAATACTCATCGCTTTGCCAAAAGCAATTATGGCACACAGTTAACACCAAGAACTCTATTCTGGGGGTTGGGGCGGGGGAGTGTGTCAGCTTGATGCATAGTTGAATACAGTGAACTTGTGCTGCAATGTTTTATATGTTTTCCAACTTCGAAACACAGCCAGACACCAGGTTTATTGTACAGACCTCAATAAAGACCAGACCCATTGAAACGCAGGGTGGGAGAGAAGCAGAACAGTTAAAGATCAGTCACAACCTCTGGACAGAGGATGAAAACCACTGGAGGACATCCAGTCTAAGGGGCAGAGATCAACATCTGACGTGGCTCTCTTGCGGTCATTGTTGATAATGAGAACCATCGGCTCCAGTGCAGTCATAGGGCAAGGTTAAAAAGGTTAACGTCCACTTATTAAAATCTCCCAGTCTGGGGAAATCTGTTCTTTGATCAGCTCTCATCCCGATAGTCCTTCCATCTCTCTCCTTGGCTCTAATTGTCTTTTCTGAGCATTTATCTCAGGGCACTAGTTCAGGCACTATAGCTCGGACCCTCGCCCTCCTCATGATTTGCTGCTTGTTTAGTTGTCATTTGGGTGATCTAGGAATTTAAGTTTATTCGTATTCACTTGTTGTCACTCTCGATAAGAGCGTCAGCATAATGCCTGTGGTGCAACACATTAAGATAAAATGAGCAGATGGTCCGAGTCCAAGTGTGGCACGGTTCACCATCTTGTAGAAATTAGCTGTTAATGTGAAGGGTGATGATGCAATGCAACATCAGTAAGCCAACTGCTGTCTGAGGTGCAGTATTTACATCATAGCGTGGCCATTTTAAATAACAGTAAAAAACATTAAAAAAAACTCTGGCTGTCAGTTGCTGACTCTATGACCTCTTCTTCAGGTGAGTGGCAAACCCCAGGACCCCTGAATAATTTTCACCCTCTCAGTATTTTGAAACATTCCTTTGTGATTTACCTTGGAAATGGAATATTTCCCAGCTGGGTGTAAAAATGTAAATGAATATTGGTTGGTTTCCACCGCTGAGTATCCAGCTGCGTCTTACCTTGGCCAAGCCAAACAGCTGAGGAGCTACCGGGCCCAGGTGCACGCCAGGGGGTTCCGGGCAGAAACCCCTCCAGCAGCTCCGCTCTGCTGCCTCCACCATGAGGTGCAGACAGAAACAGTCCCTGGTTGTTACAGATACAATAACACTGGATGAATCAACATGATTTCATTTGACACCACAACTGCAGATGTAAAAGCCATGGGGCAATTAATTACCTGCTAGCTATATATTTTAACACTTTTATCCCACTGCAAATATTACTACTGCCAAATCAAGCAAAGGAGCACGAACTAACAGGCCAATATGGCTTTGGATCTCAGCTGAGGCGTCTTGGGCTGTGATGCGAGTGCTAACTGCAGACTGGTAGTTTTCTCTCTCTAACAGCCAGTGGCTATTATTTTGTGACAGGGAGAGTGCTGTCCTCACATTACTGTCGCACAGAGACGGTAATGAGACTGACAAATACCAAACAGCAGACAAATTAGCTTTGCCTTCTGACAAGCTAATGTAATAAACAAACCCAGTCTGCAAGAATTGACATTGTGAATAGAAGAATAGTGTCTGTTGGTATGTATATATGTGTGTCTTGGTATGAGGGTGCGTGTGTCTCATTAACCAAACAGGAAATGACTTGACACAGAGTTAGGTAGGGGCTTAATTCATTTAATTTATTAAGATGCTACATAGTCCAACCAGGTTGGGTTGTTTTTATACACCAGAGAGACTACTTGACTAGGAATATTAATCTTCTTCTCAGATAGACTTATTTATTTATTTATTTATATACATACAAAACAGTTGCCCGACTGCTTACATTGATCACGGTGATGGTCAGAGACTCCAGGATAGGTCAGTGTAGTGCGTTTACAACCAGGCCTTGATCAATTAGTATCTACAAATAATTCTTGGTGTTTGTTTAATCCAATTTGGAGTACCAAATGGGCGGAGTCTACTGCATCAGGGCAATTCAGACAGTGGTTAAGTAAATATTCAATCACAGAAAAGTATATTTCATTTTCAAATACTTTGAAATACTTTCCTGCCATTGTCTAAAACTTTCTGATACACATTGTACTGTCCTTTGTGGCAAACCCCGCCCATCTGGTACTCCAAGCAGGGTAAAATAAAGTACTATTTGACCCAGGTCTGATCCCAAAACCAGGATGGGATTGTAGCTTGGTTCTGCTCTGCCCTCCCTCTAAGCAGCAAGTCATCCTCAACCCAACAACTTTACAGAGATACAGTAGAAATACACACTCCTATTTTATCTCTTACCCTCCAGTCCTATCAATCCTCTTCCACTCCACTCATGTAGATACAATAGATTTTATTCATCATTTCATTTTAACAGAGGTGAATACACTCCTCCCTCTTTCCATCCTTCACTCATCACTTGTAGATACAGTAGGTTACAATACGCCCAACTTCTCTCTTTCACTCAAATAAAGTAGAATTACAACTCCTCAGCTCTGAACGTTCGTCATTTTTTTTAACTTTTCTTCAATATGCAATTGGTGAGATGAAACAATTTGAGAGCGTGTTGTTTTTAAATTTTTGACAAAAAAGTACCCATTGGCTCTAGAACAGTACAATGTCATCATATGGTCCCTTAAGGATAATAACTAGGCTGAATGCTTTTTTCCCCTTTGCTTGCAAAACAAAAATGCAAACAGAAAATAAGGTCTATGTTGTAGGGAGATAAAACTGGAGACACTCTTAACCTTAGTGTATTAAAATGAACACAACTTCAAATGCAGTGAGGATATAATGTTAATAATCAACTGATGAATGCAAAACAAACAGGCAACACACAGGTCTGCAGCGGAGTGAAAAAGGAGCACGCTTACTGACAGTAGTTACATGGAGAGCTGGAACAGGGCAGCGTGAAACACTCAAATGATAGCAGACATACATTTGCCCCAACATAACAGAATGTCAACAAATGTATGGCTTAGTAGGAAAATAAGACAAGACAAAAAGAGGGGAGAAGACCAATGTTCCTTTCTTAGGACAGTCTGCGATTCTAACAGCAGTATCGCACCTTGCTATAGTTGATATTGTCATTCCATTCACCTCTACATACACCTTCTGTGCATTTGTGCTCTCTTGCTATATATATATATATATATATATATATCTCTATACCTCTTTCTTGGCCCGAGAATAACTTGCCCAAACAGGTCACAAGGCAAAAGGCTTACATCCAGATAACATTTAGATAAATGATCCAACCCTACCAATCTGGAGCTCATTTTAGTGAGCTGTGATATTCTTATATGCTTTCATTCTAACAACAAAAGATTGTTAAAATCATAAAAATGTAACAAAACAAAAAAAATTCAGAAAATTCAGTTGTGCAAATCTACAGCCAAAAAGACATTATTATTACACTGATAAAAGTAGTTAAATTATATCCAAAAGTCCAAATCCAACACTGTCTGTGGACGCATGCAATCAAGTATCTCCTCTGCCAACTGGGGAATTGGTGAGCACTGAGTGATAGGGGAAGGGAATAAGGTAGAGGGGGTCACTTGAGAGGAGAAAAAGAAGGAAGAACATATCTATGGTATCGTGTAGGATATATTGATCAAGGTTGTTTTCCAATCAAAGACAAGCCGGTCTATACAAAGCCTCTGATTGGAGGAGTCAGTTTGATTGACAATAGCCCTGTGTGTAACCCCTAGCCTCTCTCTGGATCATCTCTCTGGTAATCCCTTCCTTAAAGGGGGCTTAGCTGGAAGGAGCACAGCAAACCTGGATATACTGTACAGTTGGGGGTTTACATATACATATACATATACGTAGGCTCTGGCCTCCATCATTTAGAAAAAGAAACAACAATACGCTAAAATTACATTCACACAATGCAAACTGACTCAATCGCACCACCACTACCTTGCCAGCGTTAGAAAATCCATTGGTCTGAATCACTAGCATTAAATCATGTTTCCATTACCCCCCACCCCTAGAACTGGTCATCTGTATACATGAGACTTTGGGAAGAGGGCCAGAATGATTATGTAATGATTACGTAGAGGCAAGACCTGTAACAGTTGGTTTGTTCATAAGATGATTTTTCTTTTTTCTCGTACACTTCCTTTGAAATTTTTACATAAATGAGACTGAATCAAAACTTGTATCACCCCCCCACCCAGTTGATATGGCATTTCTGATCCAAAATCCCAGATCCCGTGTTTGTTTCATCCCCCAAAAGCATGCTGCGGTCGACCGAACTGTACTGCGCTCTACAAGACCAACTTGCCCACGATGATTCCCACCACAAAGAAGAGCACGATGAGGGCCACTGTGCGGGCGCTCAAGCCCTCCTCTTTCACCACGCCGACTGGGGAGTGCTGAGATGACATCACGTTACTCTTCCTCATCCGCAGACCATCATCCTCCTGAGATGGGGAGGAGTTGTGGACAGAGAAATGAAGAGAGGGGTAATTAGTAAAGAGGGATAGGGGGGTGAAAGAAAAGTGAGAAAAAGGATGTAGGGGTGAAGTGAGTGTGGGGAAAGAAAGAGGGGTGGTAGTGGTCAGAGAGGGAAATATAGAGAGGGAAATTTGAAGTAGGAAAGGGAGAGACATAAAGACATAAAACATGAGGACAACATGGGGAAAAGAAACGGTCAGGGTATCAATCAGCCAGTAAGATAAGGCCGCATTCATTCATTAATTCAAAGAAATGAGATATGCTTAAATCTCCATCTGACCCAATCCCCCGAGGACTGCAAAAGGCGCCAGGCTTTAACACACTTCATTTCCCAGCAGCGGGTGGGGGGGGGCTCTCTGTTAGTTTAATCTCAGCCGCAGGAGCAGCCAACAGTCGCTCTCTGCCTCTGGCAAGAACTTAAAGGGGAGGTGGTGTGGTGTTTGGGGGGAGGAGAACTCTCACTTGGCTGTCTGTGGCGTATACGTGTTTGTGTGCATGTGTTTGAGTGTGTGTGCAGATGTTTGTGTATATCGTGTGACTCATCGCCAACCAACCCTTTCAAAGCACAATTCTGAACCCTACTTCAATGATCGTTGTGATTGATGGCATACTCATTCATTGGGCAAAACTGCCTTATGAGCTTAGGACCCAGAGGTCTGCCATTGATGGATACGAGTGGTTACACTTACCCCAAGCCTCATTTTGAGTTCACTGTCTATTCAAAGTAAGGCAGGGGAGGGTGGATACGGCAACATCATCGTCCCACTCAACCTCCGTTTTAATTAGCTTGTATTGTGAATATGACTCAATGCAAAAAATAATCATGAAACACAAAAATGATGTACAGTGAGGGCATCTGCTAAATCTGATTTGAACTGAGTGGTTGGACTGATTGATTGACCATTGCTATGATGATTTCTGACTAATAACACCTCCCCCTTGAATTAGATCAAGCAAGTTTGTTTTGTTGTGTTAGTCATTATATCGTACTTATTTTATGGACCATTTATACCTTGTATTTCCTATGAAACTAATGTGATACTCATTCATTAGCCATTATTAACGTCGAAAAAACAGTAAAGTAAAAGAGAAAAGAACTGACTCTCTTCCTTGAGTCATGTGACCCACCCTAATCTGTTTGTTTTCTTCCCGTAGCCTCTGAGCCTCCATCTGCAGCCTCTTGCACTCCTCCATGATCTTCTTCACCTCCCCGTCATCCAGGGTGGAGCTCATGGACTTCATAGACAGTGTGGAGGACTCAGATTTTAGCAGACTGGACGACATCATCTTGTTGGACTCCATGTCGTGCTGTTAGTGGATTAGAGAGAGGCAAGTTATAATGGATGAGTGGACTGTTGCTAATAAAATGTTTCCTGGGCAATTGTGAACGAAGGCCTGGTACAGATAGTTGCTTAGATTTGGTGATGTTCAAAGTAGCGAGTACACAAACATGCACACGTACACAGGAACATATATAGACGTACGTATGCACACATATTAACCCACACACATGCATGCACACACACGTAAACACACACACACAATCTCTCCAGCCTCCTATCTCCATGTTTGTGGGAGAGTTCATCCAAGGGTGCCCTAAATGGATCAAGCTGGTTCCTATCTGTAGTGTCTCTGTCTAACAGACTCTGTGGTGCATTGTGCTGACTGGGAGCCATGTCTATGTATCTCACAGCTCATAATGAATTGAAAACAACAACAGGCCATTTTCCCTCCAGGTGTTCAGTCGACTGGGCTTATATCATGAGGAGATAATGTCTCGACAGCTGTTTGCGGTTTGCGAGGAATCACAACAATAATAAACTGCATGTGAGAATGGAGAGAGTGGCCCACTGATGCCTGAGACTGAGAGCTGGGGCTGGGGAAAAGCAGGACAAGATGGAGAAAGAGATGAAGAGGGAAAGGAAGATTGAGAGAGACAGGGTAGACAAGACAAAGAAAAGAGAGAGAGAGAGAGAGAGAGAGAAAGAGAAGGAGAGAAAGAAGGTAGGAGAGTGTGAGAGGAGAGAAGAAGATTGAGAGGGACAGGAGAGGCAGAACAGAGAGGAAGAGAGTGATAGAAGGATAGAGAGAAAGACGCTTGCAACAAAGCAGTAAAGATGTGGGGTGTTGGGAGACAGAGAAGAGAGAACAAAAAGGAGGGAGGGAGGCAAAGAGAGGAGAGGAGAAAGAGCATGTGCTCACCGTTTTCTCATTCTCCACTGGCAGCTCAAAAACACACCTCAGCTTGGAGTCCATCAGCTCCTCTGGTTTGGCCTCCTTCCACTGGAGAGAGAGAAACAAAGAGAATGATATGAAATTTTGATTTGGAGTACAGACACATTATTATTGTATTGTAAGACAAGCCAACAAAGAACAGTAAGAAAAATCCCAAACCAAAACAACACACAGTTCTGGGCAAGATTATTTAGCACCCTTGCATTTCATGCAAATAATGTACAATATCTTCTGAAATAATTATTATTCACACCCTTTTCTAATATTAATAACTAATTTAATTTTTTTATTCTTATCATTTGATCATGTGCTAAACTGCATAAAATGCAAGGGTGCCAGAAATCTTGGCCAGAAGTGGAAATATTTGTATATTTTATATTGTAATGACATGTTATTGTTGTTTTTATACCCCAATTTCCCCTGGGGATTAATTAAATTATCCATCTAGATGTTAATCTATGCCCATTAAATGACTGGTGTTGATAAAAATTACAGCATTAGATGATGCAACTGATATGGCATCAATGTAATCTGCTCTACAGTATCTACAGTATATTAAGAAATAAAGACATAGGAATGCAAGGAGGACAGAGGTTATCAGACAACCCCCTGCTGTTACTGGTCTCATCCTCAGACCAGTGAGCAGGAAAACCAGGAAGACAAGGGATAACAGCTGCAACCTGTCCAGTTCACTGCAACGCAGAGAATCTCAGGCAGAAAACTACTGCTCAAGAAGATTGCTTGATTTATCTTATCTCAGGAGGTGTTAAACCAGGCTCCAGTGATTCAAATGGGGCAGCAGCACCATGACGGTTAGAGAAACAAGGTTGCCAGTTTGAATCTCGCACCAGCTGGGAAAATCTGGGCAGAGAAATGATTGAGTAATGCTTTCCCTCAACAACTAGGCCCTGGACCTAAAACTACTCCTGTGGAACTGTTAAGTGACAACCAGTACAATAATGTGGTGGCAAGTTGAACACACAGGCTGTGTTCAACTTGCATTTTCAACATGTTTGTCAAGGCGGGTCAGTTACCAGGGAGATCAGCTCTGATTTACCATCATCAGGAAAAGTTATCTCCTCTGTACTCTTCCTACAACCCCAGCTCTCCATCTGCTTTCAAGTGTTTCTCTAACCTCTGTCACAATCACTGGCTTGCACAATAGCCCAGTGGGTTTAAGGCTCTGTCTCCGCACAGTGTTTCATTTGTAACCATTCCTTAGAGTCTGTGAGTGTGTGTGAGTGTGTGTGTCACAATATCACACCAAATTCTCAAGACACTTGTCAGCATGTTGTTGATAATTTATGACTGTACATTAGCCAATGATAGCAAGAATGAGAATGAGACCACACACACAGTTATGACTAAACCATGCTCATTGTGGTTGTTATTGCTTTGTGTCATCACCATGACAAAGGCCCTTATCCAGGCTGTGAGTTGCCAATCAGCTGCCTCTCCCTCACAGTTATGTTCAGGGTGGATTTCCTACGTTAATAAGAGCAGGGTTCATCTGAATGTGTTTGTGAGAATATTTTGTAGTATTTTTGCGATACAAATAAGTCAAGTATATGCCTGCAAACACTGGCTTAGCTGAAACATTTTGGTGGTAGAAGATATTTTTATGACAATGGGGTGCACTCACCACTCCCTCCATGTCAGTCATGTCAGGTGGTGCCAGCAGGGACTGGACCATGAACTTGTGTTTGCTCTTCTCATTGGGATCATAGTCAAAAGGCTGCAGCATAACTGAAATACAAAAAGACAGTCATTGTCAGTGCATGAATGGAAATATTCATCCTTCACATCTAAGGGGATAATTTCAGCCTATATTCATCCTTGAGCAGACAAGACACAAGTCACTATAGGAATATTATAGTGATTTTGTGTTATGATACTCTCATCTTCATTCTCCTTAATTCAATCTCGTCCTCACTTCTCATCCTCAACCCACTCTGGAATTATTATTAAGACTCTCAGGAGAATGTGTCAGAGTGATATCTTGTGAGCATCATCCAAATCACAGTAGACAGGCAGGAACACTATTTGATTTGTGGGAGAAGAGGAGCAATAAAACTCTGCCTTCACAAATGTGAGCACTTATGGAATGCCAATGATTAGGCCCTTACTTCTCTTCGTCAGCAACTTTCACTCTCTTAACACAGTGTTCCAGTTCAACTCCTCGGATTAAAGAGGAATTAGTGAGTATCAAATACCCATATATTTGTCAAACAGTAAACTAGGGCCTCCACAGCTTCAAGGCTCTGTGCTCCCCCCTGCTGCTCAGAAATATGGTGATGATTTGCTTCCATGTTCATGTTACCATGACAGCGAAACATGGATGGATCTACAAAAACCCCAGGGGGTAATCTTTCTAACAGCTTCCAACCCTGTTGTTTTTCATCTCAACATTACATGTTGCCCTAACAAAAAGCAGGTGTGGGGTTAGAATACTACTTTAACCACATCAGTACTCTCAGTCAATGGTGTGTTATTTGATGTCATTCCAATGACTGAAAAGGTATTTTAAAGCTGTAACTATGATTTACAATGATCACTTTCTTATGTCAGCGTCTAAGTTAAGGGGGCTGGCAGTCCAGAGGGACTGGAAATGGCTATTGACGGGTGATCTTTTTCTCCCTTCATTACTGATTTTAAAAAGGAGCGGGGCTGGAATTCAAAGGCAATTTTTGACATCAATGCCAACTCTGTGTGCAATACATGCGTGATTCTTGGGCTTTCATTAGAAACAAATGACCTCTTAATTTCAAAGCCAGTGTTGGTGTTCTCAGATGTGGCTACCAGGACGGTTCTCATATATGGCACATGCCAATTCTCCCCAGAGTGGAAAACCTCAGAGTTGTAGTGCACCATTACAGCAATCAGGGCAGTTCAATATCGCAAACCAGAACCAGACGGCAGGAACAGATTGAGAACGTCCTGTTTCAGTCAGGCCCAATTTGCACGGCCATCCACCTTGGGTCCGAGGGGACAATACTGGAGAATGGAGGCAGGAAAGCATGTAAGTTCTTTGAGGAACACTGAATAACATGAAAGGGTCCAAAACCAAAGCCTTGGTCAGATGGGGAAAAAAAACACAGCCAGTGTAGGGGGGGAAAAAAGGAGCGCTAAATCGTCTTTGATCTACAGATTTTAAACAGGCCTTGACAAAAAGCTTCTTCTGCTAATGCATGGTTTAGTATTCTTACTTCACACTAGGCAATCATTCATATAACTCATACAGGCTAATTGCAGTCAACATGGTCAAGCAGGATGGTGATCTGCATGTTACCCTACCTGTTTGTTGTTGAGTAGAACTATTAGAAGGGCAAGGGAGGGAGGTAAGAGAGTTTCCTTTCCTTTCACTAATTAATTGCGTCCCGTGAGATTAGATGTTCACTTCAGCATTTATTAAATATCTACCTTCAAGTGGTCCACCAATGGTTCCATTCCATTCACAATGACCAAAGAGAGAGAAAATAACTCTACTAATAGGCCTCTAGGTGCCTATGGGGAAATCACACTGGGCCAAGGTAAGAATCTCTATAACAGTAAACTATTCACAAATCTTTTTAGAGCAGGGCTTAACGTCATGCCCTCCCTGTCCACTTTGTTCATTATTATGCATAAGGAAAACGTGTCAAAGATCAGCAAACCTACTGAAACAATATAGCTTGGGAGTGGGAAAGAAACTGAAATCAGTTTTGTGAGACATACTGTAGACCCGGAGGGAAAACTCACCAGCTATAGTCATAAAATGTCTTTATATTTAGGCTTCTCAGAGCAGCAAAGCTGATCTCAGACTCCTGATTGTGTTCTCCTGGGTCCATCTTACTCAATATAATCCAGTAGGAAAAAACTGACCATAGACCTATTCCTATTGCTGGGTGGGAAATTACGATCAGTCACCAGCACTTACTCCACCACACTTTGGCAGGAATCAACCATCGTTTAGAGGTCCTGTTCTGTTCTAAGGATCTAGTTCACAAGTAAAATAGTGGAGAGTTGCTGGTGAATATTAGAACAAACCAGCCACTGTGGCATGTGGACAGAAAAATTAGTTTCCTGCCTTGCTATTCTGATATATTTTGTGAATATTGACATAGTTGTTGAGAATCTGTTGATGACGAGTTTCCTGTCATAAGGAATATTGGCAATGGAAAGTATAGCTATTGGACAGCCAGGCTAATGAAGATAATTGCAACAAAAGAATGTTATTTGGCTTTCTGCTTCCCTAAAAATGTTGACATGTCCAGAGAGCTTAACAGACCCTCTTGAGACAATAAAGTACATACTTTGGGAAATACTCCCAAAAGAAGATCAATATTTGTTGACAGAAGGATTTTGAGACATTCACACCACATATTTTTTCCACTGGACGCTGCATAAGACCAATCAAGCTCAGCAACATTCCTGTGGTGAGGGCTACATTTAACATATAAAGTTTCGGCTGGGTTTAGCTTCAAAAGCGCTGTGTGTATCCTCAGCTAAGCCAGCAAATGACACGTCAGTGGTTTGTAGGTATCCTGTGGCAAACCATTCCCTTTCATTCTGACTCCGACATAAGTAAAGATCTACTTAGCTTTTGTGTGCTCTGTTTACAATTACAAGCCAGAGACCTGACCATAGACAAACTGGACAGCAAGAGGCTACAGCTCTTACAGTGCCCTAGGACCTAGGCTACTTAGCATAAGCATGGGTTTTTCCTTAAAGTAACTTAAGCGGGTGTGCAATTTCGATGCACACAACCCCTCAAGGGCTTGACTTGAACCTATGACCCCTTGTCATCCTATTAAGTGTGCTGCTCTGATGACAATTAGAGAGCTGGATCTCTCCCTGTAGACAGATTGGACATACAGAGGTTAAAGCTCCCTTTGTCTATAGTCACTACATTCTCAACACATAGGCTACTATTCTTCTGGACTCAAACCTGTGACCTATCTCAGCCTAACGAGGGTGACAAATGATGGTGGGTAACAGATTGGACTGTGCTGAATCGTCGCCCCTTACTGACCGCTGTTCCCAGTCACACAGCACACAGGCAGTGACACCAGATCCGGTAGGTTGTAAAATGAGTCTGTGGCTGTAAATGGCAAAGGTGGTGTAGCCTGGAAACACTAGCCCATACCTGTCTCCTTCAAAGAGCATGGCTGGGGATGAGGCCTGCCAGGGAGAAGGACTGGGAGACAAGAGGGGGGAATACTGGGGAGGAGGAGTGGGAAGTCAGTAGTGTGTATGGGATAAAACTAGTGTGTGTTTATGTAAAAAGAGAGGGAAACCCTTCTGAATTCTGGGGTGACAATGGTTGCATTGTGGGGGGGATGATTATGATCAGGCTTAACTTCCTTACAATATGCTGTTCTCACATATATGCCTAAGCCTAAATCTCATAGCCTCTTTTTCAAATTAAGATAAAAAACAAAAATAAAAACACAGCCGGGAAGATCTAGATGGTCTCACAAGGCCGTGCAACACCGACCACAGGCTACTTTAACATGGCCTCTCTCCTCTCCCGCTCTTTCATTTATTACCTGAGACGTTGATTGAGGTGCCTGCATCAATGATGCCGCTGTTTGGCCGAACACAGTACCGGCGCGGCGCTGTCGTCTTCACCTTGAAACACACATTCCTGTCTGTAGGGTTGGAGAGCTTAAGAGTTGTGGTGACCACGTCTGAGAAGGGACCTGTGGAGAAGGGAGACATGGTGGGCAGGTTAGTACAATTCTCTAACTGACAAAATATACTTTTTCAAAACTATACAATAGGATCACAATGGGCGTCATGGGCCCCTGGTGGTCATGAAACACTCTCAGCAGATATAGAACTATATAAACTTAGTTACAACTAAAGTAAAACAAAAAAGGCAAGTCATGAAAATCATTACAACATATCAGAATTTGGCCTTTCATCAGTTTTTCACATGATAGTTTAGTTTATGTATTTGCATAATGCTCTGCATAGCCTAATACACAGAAGTAATAAAACACAGTGATGTAACACTGAAAAATCTAAGGATGAAAGTTATCTAAAGATGCTACTCAGGGCTCCAATGTCAGAGCACATGAATTACAAAATACCTTATATCAATCAAATTATGTTAAAGTCAGATGGTTAGCAAGAATGAGGATA
Organism: Hoplostethus mediterraneus; assembly: GCA_034670385.1. Classification (NCBI taxonomy): domain Eukaryota; kingdom Metazoa; phylum Chordata; class Actinopteri; order Trachichthyiformes; family Trachichthyidae; genus Hoplostethus; species Hoplostethus mediterraneus. The sequence goes on from JAXDDW010000013.1 coordinate 2,585,036, forward strand.
TACTGACTACTGGAGTATGAAACTGCCACTGTCATGCAAACTGAGTCTGTAGCTCTTGTAAACTGTGCAGTGAGAAAGCGACATAATCAAAGCAAATGAGTGTCTCTTAGTCAACTGATCAAAAGACATCAAAACGCAAATCCATCATAATCCATCCATCGCTGCTGCAGAAGCACCAGCTTGAGAAAAAGCACTGACAACAGTTAAGAAGAAAAAAAAAAATCAACCTTGGGAGACAACCTTGGGCAGGCAGGGCATAAGATCAAAAGAGATTTACAACATCGTGTACTGACTTATCAAGAAAAAGGCAGAGTGGGAGCTTTCTTTTTTCAGTAGTTCAACCATTGGCAGTTTCTGCCAACTAGACATAGGGGTGTGCAAGTTTTGAATATTGTACTGTAATATGCTGTAACATTAATATTTTCAGACAATTAAACAATCAGACAATTTATGTCACAATATAGGTCACATCATCCATCTTACATTTTGAGAATCGTGACATGTTTTTGGCAAAACTGCTAAACACTGAATACAGATTTTTACAAAAATAATGTACTATATACAACCGAACCTAGCCAACCTGCAGGAATGGAGGTTTTTCAAACCAGTGAAATGATAACTGAAAATGGCCTGTCAACTGTTGGCCACGATCAAGATAATTATTTTGACACATACATTCTTCATTTGACATCAGTTCAATCATTGCAGACTTTTAATAATTTTGACTGAATGTTGAATGTGTCCATTACTGAGAATCAGAATAATATCAATATTACAATACCATCATATAATGCCCTATGCATCATGACATGTAGAATATTGTGGGCATGGTTAGGATGCTTAATAAGCCATATCAAATATTTTTGTCTGGATTACACCACCTTCTGTATCATTGACCACTACAAACTAAAATGTCAAGAGCACAATTCTCCTATCAGCTCATCAAAACCCTGAAATGTTGAACTTGGCGCATACAAATCCATGCATCACAAGCTTCTATGTCTCCATCATTATAAGTAAATGTAGTCAGGCCTTAACTCATTACAGCTAGCATTGTTGATGCAGACCACATCTCTGAGGCTTTTGGAAGGAAAAATGCATTAACATCTAAGCAGCACAGATTTGTCAATAATGCTAAAACCCTCATAGCTTTATGTCTTGAAATAGTAGGGTATAACCCCAACATTTGGCATATGTAATGAGACTGCTTGACCTGAATTCAAGCCACATTTCAAGGTTCAACAATAAGGAATACCAGGGACAATAAGGACATTGACTTGGGCCAGTTGATTGGTCAGTCAGTGGCCCAATTGTGCCAAAGAAGTTTCTGCTCTTACTATTTCCCCACCTGGTGATAAGTCTTTTCCTCTCTGCTCTGCCACTGGCCCACTCTGTTATGCTTTTTCCTTACCACCTCAAGAGTTAGTAAGAGTGTGAAGTTGACATGGTGGCGGGTCATTAAAATCATGAAGCGATAGCAAAAAGGCTGTATTTTTTTGTTGTGGAAGCAATAGTTCCCTGGTGTAGAAAATGATTCAACAATTGCGTAATGTTTGTACTGTTTCTTAGTGATGATTTTCAAGTAAGGCAGATCGGGCTGGCTTATCTTTTTTAAAGGTATTGACAATAACTTCAAACACACACTTGACAAGAGCCTGCAGCCTGTTGACAAAGCAGGTAGCTAAAAACTCCACATCAGTTCCCATGAATGTAAGATGGATAAACAAAGATAATTAATTGAATTTAGGTTTATGTTATGGCTCATCCATGAATAAAATAAGTGTACATTATTAAGGCCCAATTATATTTTGGAAGTTTACAGAGTTGTTAAAAATTAAATGTATTTGCATGCTGGGCCAGTAGAAATATTGCAAGGGCAAGTAGACTTATTGAGCCGACTGGGCCAGAAGAAAAGTTAAGTTAAAGTTAAGTCCTGCATTTGTTCACCAACTTTGAATTATGCAGGTGCCATTTAAACTGGTCACGTTATGCTAGTATTATAAACCCCAAACTTCAGTGTTGGCTTTGTGTTACCCATTTGAGAAGAGGCTCCAAAAGGCTTTTAGAGCAGGGAAAGCTATTTGACATTGAGCAACAACATAGCTATTTACGGTCGACATAGTGACTGTTCCACACCAAACTAGCCTTAAACATTCTGTGAGCTCTGCAAATCTTGGAAGATTTAACTTTGTCTACTGATAAAATAACACATTAGCCCATGACAATAGCAAGTACAGAAAATAAAGCATTGCATTGGGGACAGAGAGGTACGCTGTGTGTAAAAACACAGAACAGAGCTATTTCAGAATTAGCACATACACCAGATTCTAGATAAGGTTTCACCTCTGCATACATCCAGAGCAACTGACACTTCCCTTCCCTGTTGAGCGAAGACAGAGAGGAAATTCAGACCCTCACAAGCTTGGCTCAACATCTAAGGAGTTTCAATGAAAGGGACTCACGCCACTGACTACTGTACACCTGATCTACAACTTCCTGAAAGTACCTTGGGATAGTGTCCAACTCAGAGAAACCACAAACACAGTTAAAAAGTATTCTGAAGGGCTGATATGTGAGCCTGCAATCTTTGAAGGGTGAGATTTAATAAATAGCAAATCAAGAGTGGGGAGTTGGGTGTGTTTTTGGAAATATTAGTTAGCATTAGCCTTGACAAGGAAGAAAAACAATGAGGGATGAAAAATCCATTCCCTCACCTTAGATAGTCTTTGGTCCAAAGCTAGTCTCAGCCTCGATATAACAAGTTGCCACTGACAGCCCTACTCTATTCCCTGCAGTCTCACACTGCATGCCTATTCATTATGCCTGAGACCCGAATGACCACATGTGATTCGAGGTATCAGCCGAGATACTGGCCAAGGCACAGACTTTCTTTTGTTCGGTTCTTCTGTTAACATCCATGAATCAATAAGCCTGACTAATGCAACAGCATGGCAACTTACAAGCTCATGGTGGGTCCTATTCCAACAGTTCTGGACACTTGATTACCCTCTAGAGCACACAGACAGGTAGCCAATGCTGAACAAAATTGGGCTGAATGCAATTAAAATATACCATTATGCTGCAATTACAGAAGGACATAGTAAATGCAAGTGAGCAAGCTAAATCCTTAGCTACAAATGTGTGCACTGGATGTATGGTAGTACTAAGTACTACCATAAGGCTGTTAGTAAGAATTGCAGGTCATACAATATTCTTCATCATCTGCAGTCATTTAAATTAAGTAGTATTAATGAGTAGAATTACTGTCATTTGTTGTAAAATAGAATAGAGAGAGAATAAAATAATATAATTTGGGCCTGAAGCAACGTGTTCAGTGATTACAAAAAAATAATGTCATAGGTTATTCATGGATGAACATGTTAGTTTGATAATAGGCCAACTCCTTCAGTCATATATCTGTTAGCTGCTATAAAACCAAAATAATAACGATGATGGTCATGATGATGTCCTTCAAAACAAACCAAGAAGCAATGGTTGCCCAGTTAGTCCGTCCTGGAAACTGTCAAGTTATTACATGACAGCTGGCTGGCCAACAGAGCGAGACAGCCAATCAGTGAGCTAGCTAATGTTAGCTAGCTAAACCTGCTAAGGATGTTGCAGCTAGTGCGGACTGAAAGGTTAACTATTTGGAAGGCAATTATATTGTTATGTATTTATTATATTGACTGCTTTACTACGAAATATACTTTCATGTCTTTCGTTTGCACACTGCTCAGCAATTGTGCCAGCTGCTGCAGCAGAAACGTCTGACAGGGCCTGGCTAGCTTAGCCAATGGAAGCTAATCCAGCTAACTAGCTAGCTGCCAAGCTAGCAGTTGACCTGTCGTCCTTTTGATATATTTTTCTATTGTCGACATACGTACTGCAGCTTATCCTCGACTTGGTTAGCGTAACATTGGCTTGTACCCCCCACCCTGCAGGAAGAAATAGCTCCCCCCTCATGTCAAAGCCGGGCCCTCCCCTCTTACCTCGGAATTTCAGTTCGTGCTGAGGCTCCAAGAGCAGAACCTGTTCTGGCCTGGCCATATCCCAACAGTTCGAGTGGGGTTATCGCAATGCAACCAGTCTCTGTAGGTTACCCCTTGTTATGATGTTGTTGAATATTGCAACGTCTAAAGTGATTTCTAAAGATATATAGCTACGAATATCTTGCCCCCCCCGTCACTGGTGCTACTCGAGCTACTAACGGCTGTTGTGATGCAGCAGGAAGGGAGTGAGAGAGAGGCTGGTGACGTCACTGCCTCTGCATAGCCACTCAGCGGGGAGGGTGAAGGGGTGATGCCAGAGTGCATCTAGGGCTGGTAGGGCCACCAAGCTAGGGAAACCATAGCCCAGTGGTTGTCCCAGGCCAGGAGTATGCAAGTTTTCATTCCAACCAAACAGTAGAACAGCTGATTTCACTAATTAGTTCCCCCTGTATGGTTGAAGTTGTGCTAATCACTGAAATGAGTCACTGTATTGTTTGGATGGAGAGAAAACCTGCATACTCTTGGCCCTCAATAGCACGATTGAAAACCACTGCCTTAGCCATGGATCACCAAGGTGCAACATTAATCCTCGATTGCTGTGTTATGTGTTCTGCAATAGCATGGATGCACAGAATAGCATGACATTATGGCAATTTTGCATGACATGAGACATACATTGAAACTCTGCCACACTCTCCCTCTAGATGAAATACAGCTCCATGGCTTTATATATTAAGTAGGCCAACACACCAGTGGTCATTCACAACACTAATAAATTGCTACTTGTATTAAATTATTCTAATATTGATACCTCAAGGAAAGGGGATACAGCCAAGCCCTTAATTAGTGAAGGTGTCACAATTTACAACCATATTATTTTGGATTGCTCACTACTTGATTGGAATAAATCAAATGTACAGGAAAAATGTTGAACCGGATCACTGGACTATACTTACAACCTTACTGGGGCTGTCTGAGTGTGGTGTTGAGAGGTTGTCAAACCAATGTTCTGCCCTCTCAGCACTATTCAAAGTGCAGTGAGAAGCCCCCTCCCAGTCAAACACTTATCTCAAGTGTCAGATTTATATATATATAGCCATGGGGCTGGCTGCCAGTGGAGCAACACAATCAATTACTAACAACATTGCCACTGTATCTCCAAGGAGCAAGTGAATACACATTCCCCACCTGCCCAACATAAGGGCAACACATATACACAGGCTGCACTGCACGTAAGACCTTGTCTCACATAAACACAGGGAGAAATATTTCTGTAATTTTTTTTTATTAGTAAACAGGTTGACAATTCCCTTTTAACACATTCAGAAATACACTGCCAACAAGTGTTTTCAGGCATTTTTGTTTACAATCAATATGAAACATAATAAAAAGCTAAATATGACAACTACAGTGCTGATGGAATTACTGCAAATGGTGTACAATGGTCTATTGTGGTCTTACAACTGACTAGAACAACAGAATATACTTAAATCTATTTGACAGATTAGTAATTAATTTGTGTGCAACTTGATGGTATCTGTCTACAGTGGAAAATATATACAATTAACATAGATTCATCACATTCCTAGGGCCAGCCCAAGACTATTGGTATTTTTCTCCACATTGTCAATGCAAAATTGGCAGACACTGTCTATGTATGAGGGATACTCTTTCAAATTTATGGAAATAATCTAGTCACAAACCAGTCATCATTAGCAACTTTCAGACATTTTAAAGTAATTAAGTGATATGCCACTTTGAATCGTTATATTACATCAACAATAAAAAAATGATTAATGATGCATGGTGCAGTAAAATGGAGTTGACGTGACACATTATTTGGCACCATGTTCTGCATGGCAATAACAACTGAGCAAACACCCAATCTAAAATAACAGGAAGGAACATTAAGCATTCTGACACCATTACAAGAATGTCATTTCACACAGATGATAAATTACTGTAGACTGAATTTTAGGTACTAATGTGGGCCAATCAATACAAATAGTTTGTCAAAGTGCAATTTTCCAAGTACCAGAGTTATTCCCTTTTTGATGTAATGCATTGCTGAAGCTATAGTGAATTCTAGGCAGACATAGCATTATGATGTAGTGTGGGGTGACTTATAAGAAAGACAGCAGAGTGGATCAAAATCACATTCACAGACATAAGGTTTTGATCTGCAATGCTACTCTGGCTTTCAAGGGATTTGTTTTACCCCATCACACCGCTCACGCCATCAACTATGAACGATTGAAAATGTCATAAAATCAAGTAACTACAAAACGAGGTCAATGCCTGAACGTATTACACTGTAATTGACTTCTGGGATTTTAGTCACCATAGTTTTAGGTCACATTTTATATTCATCGAAATGACAACTATTGCACTCTGTAACAAAAATCCTGAAAAAAAATCGACAGCCTTGCTCAGTACACAACTCATCAATAACCGTACATTTAAAATGCGTAAAGGCAAAGGTAAAATTGTAATTTGTGTAGAAAGAAAAGCACACAGTCCATATTTAAGAAGGCAGAACACATTTTGGGGGGAAATTTGAAGAGAGGCATTGCAGCAAAAAGAGCTCAAGAGATATAAACAATAGTCAAATTACAGATTATTAACAAGTCTGTGAGGGTTTACAAGTCAATTACCACTGAAAAATCAATTAGGCCAATACAAGGTCCTAAATAAAACTACTGTACTATGGCATATGGATTACAGAGGAAAACTATTTTCATGAATGTGAACGGTGATGATAGAGCTCTTTCTTTGCTGCATTGTAATCCACTCATTTTTTAGACAAAATGGAAGTTGGATCTAATTGCTTGGAGCAGAGTGATGAGGAATGTGGCTGGACTGAGAGGAAGGAAAGACAGAAACCGGTCCCTGGAGCCGTAATTTAGAGCAGAATGGAGACCCGGTTCATTAGGGGGTCAACATGTCAATGCAGCGCCATGTCTGATTCTGCACATAACCTTTTCCTAAAGAGAGATCTAAGCTGCAGAGTAAAATCTGACTTTCCCCTGAAGGAGGTCTAGTTTCCAGATATGATTCTTTTCATCACAGGCCAGGTAGTAAAACTATATTGGATGTGCTAGCCAGTGCTTATTCTGTAAAGAAAAAAATATATATATAAGAAAGATGAAAAAAATGTTTATGGGACAATTAAAGAATTTGGCAAGACCTTACAAAATCAGCCTCCCCTGTAAAACTGTTGTAAAATAACAGCAAGGGATTGAGGACAAGCAGGCTCGCCAATGAACACAAACAGTTAAAATGAAATTACAGAAAAATGAAGCACAATTAATATTGCAAACCAACTGGCAGAATACTCTGGGTACTGTGGGATGATTCATATGCGGAGGTCTGGCGATACGCACAATTCTTCAAATATTACAAGTGGAAACGTGGAACACATGAGCAGTTGGAGCTGTTATCATATAGTAAAAATGGAGACAGCCAGCAGTGTCAGCATTATACAGCCCTATCTAAAGCTCCATCACTGGGAGATGCTGATGGTGGAGTTTTTCTCATCATAGACATGAGAGTTTGCAAAACTACGCTACTGTTCTCAGTGATAAGTTGACAATCACAATATCCTTACAAGACCAATAGAGAGGAACAACATGCACATTACTGGACTCCTTCATAGAGCAGGGAACCAAATCCCCCAAGTTCACAATCCATGTAAAGGAAGAAGGTTCCCACACACACATATCACACTTTTATTGTGTGGTCGTGGTATGTGTCAAAAAACCTATTTGATCTGTCTTGAAAAAGGTCTTGACGGAAACATCGACCACACAATAAAATGTTTACATGTGCGCACGAACATTCATTCTTTTTTACTGTGAGTGTGACGAGTCACAATCAATATATTTTTCCAAAGTGCATACAGTGAGATGAGATGGTGGCTACAAACCAAAATCATGTAACGAGTTCAAACTTAACCGAATAAATTACTGATTACATTGATTAATTAAAGAACTGGGTCCTTCAAGAAGTTGGAAAAGACTTACTTGTTTGAGCACAAACAAAACAAAAGGCAATAACTTAAGTACTATCTAAATCATTTGGCAAAGTTTTAACCCATATTCAACCTGTCTTTGGGCAGAGGATAATGCAAGTACAAATGACTTCTAGGAGGGAATCTAGGAATTTGTGACTGTAAATCTCATGGTCTGTCTATGCTGCCTGATATGAGCAGAAATGTGGGGGGTGGATGTAGAACTCAATGATTCCTCAAGGCTATTTCACCAACACAATGCGAATAAACTTAATAATTATTATAATAATAATAATTTCTGCCCAAAATTTGGACAAAATGCTCCATAAACGTCCAAACAAGTAATACATGACGATTTGCTTTTGCTGTGTTGCCTTTTTTGTGGCAAAAATGTATGTGCAATAGTGTTTGGAGTGGTACTGTTGCACCCCAGTCTCAGTGATGTAGGGGTACGGCATTGTTGGAGGGTCTGTGGTAGCTATAAGCTGAAGCAGGCCGGGGATAGAGGGTCAGCGAGTGTCTGGGCACGGATCATGTAGGGACAGACACTGGCATCATCAGCAGCACGTCCTGCGGGATTCTGAGGGCTGCCGTCCCAGTTTGAAAGCCTTTCCTGCTGCTCCTCCTGCTGCATCTAGAACAGGGATGCGCTGACCTGTGAGGACACACACACACACACACACACACACACACACATAGACATAGATACACAGAAAAAAAATCCTCTAAATAAATTTAGAATCCTTTACTTACAGGCAACATTGTTCAGTACACAAAGGGAGAAACACAAAGTTATATATCATGTCAATAGTAAACGTACCACTGCATTACACAACAATAGGGATCTGAGGATGCACAAGCCAATGACACCAAATGCTCAAGACACACACTCACTTATCTCTATAAAGACTTCATTGATGTTAATGGCATTCTTGGCACTGGTTTCTACAAAGACGGCATGTATGGAATCGGCATAGTCCTTGGCATCCTTCAATGAGACTTCCCTGTGAATTCAAGAGAAATGTCAAAATTATTACTGCAATACGGAAGACTTTCCAATTTCATGGATGACATAACCCTCAAATGTATTTCGACAGCTACCATCTGGAAGATTTCCCAATTTCATGGATGATCTCAGTACCAAGTATTTCAATATCTGTATTCTGGGAGATTTTTAAATTTTGTGGATGATATCAGCTAACCAAAAGGAATTTTTAATACTGCTTCGCAAGAATAGAAAGCAGAAAAAAAAACAAAGAGAGTGTTGACACAGCATTGTTGTTTACATAAATGATCTCTAATGGAGACCAGCAGAGGTTTACCTGGCATCCGACAGGTCGCACTTGTTGCCAGCGATGGCTACCACTATGTTGGGAGGACCGTGCTGGCGCAGCTCTTTCACCCAATTCTTCAGTGTTTGGAAGGACTCCTGATGATAATGGCATGCAACATGTAATATTGAACGATACAGGAGTACATAGCTAAAAGCAAACAAGATTTAAATACTTCCTATGGAACATGAACTGGAAATAAAGGAAAGAGACAAGGAGGGACAATGAAACTATCAATTGCATTTAGGGGGTGAGGAAAAAAAAGGAAGCCATAAAATGATACCCAGACATTACCTCTTTCGTGATGTCATAAACAATGATGGCCGCCGCTGAACCTCTGTAGTACATCGGCGCCAGAGCGCGAAACTATGGGAAGACAGCAGGAGATTGAGGATGAGAGAAACAATGATGAGTGATGACCTGGAGACATTCTTCAAAGAGAGCAGGATGTCGAGTGGACAGGGAGGAGGATTGCCTGCCTGAAGCCTCCTGCTGCATTTTATCTCTGTTTAAACCAGTTCCGCTGATACACTGAGGTTAAGGGACATCAAGTCTGCATGTAGCTTTGGCTTATGTGTTAATCTGAACATGATGATCAGAGTATAGACCAAGAATTTAAAACATCTAATTCAAAAGAGAATGTTAATATTCTTGTACCGTTATAAAATCTCCACCTTCTACACACTGTATAGCCTTTTGATAAATTATGTCTAATCCAACAAGTAGGCAAGCACAGAATATGGTGATGACATCACTGTGTACTGGACTGAATAATGGAACACTAACCCTCTACTGAATTTAACACAAACTTAAAACGGAGCATAAAAGTAAGCAAAAAAATATGCCAAGTACCATTTTGAGAAACCGAAAGGCCACGCGTTTTGAGCCCATATGCCAAGTGGCTTCATTTTAAATGGAAGAATGGCAAACCTTTCCACCAATACCTCACACATGTGGTAGCCATCAGGAGAAAGATGAGCAGAATGTGTCAAAAACTGTTAGCGTTTTGATATTTATGGAGGACTATACATTTGGTCCTAACCCAATACATCACAAAGCCCCGCATAATCAAAACAATCTGTACAAAATTTCCAAATCCATAGTTAGGAGGGGGTGGGGGGTGTGGGGGTGATGTTTGCCAGGTCTTAGTATTTTTCTGGTAAAATATTTTCCAATGCTTAGTGAGACCTGGCCTCAGCAATTAGCCTGTTGTCATAATATTTCAAACCCGTTTTATGTTGTTTTAACAATGAATAGGCTGGACCAAGTTTTGAAGCAGTTACGTTGAAGCTGAGCCTAACTATAACACAAGATTAACTTTTCCAAAGCAACAGCATCTGAGTTGGCCTAATATCCAGGGAACTTTGTCAACAGATAGGACCGCTGAAGGACAGCTCCAACCTAACAAAAGACCACTGCTGACTTTGTTTTATTTCATTATAACGATATATGATATTATTTTCACTATTAAACAGATTTGACTGCTGATAGAAATGCTTACTATCAACTCTTGATATAAATACTTGCTTATCAACTCTTGATATAAAACAGTTCCTAATGGATTTTGAAGTTGTATCGGTTTAATGTTTATATTTTTATTTGAGTTTCAGCAAAACCGACCTATACTTTGAGATCGGAAAGTTGCAAAGAGATTATTTTCCGTCAGAAAGTCCTGCCCTTCAAGAATTTTGTATATTTTCCAAGAATGTATTTGAATTTTGGATTGGGGCTTTAACATGCTTATTTGAGAAATTCAGACTAATAATTGCACGTGTATTAACTAATGAAATTAAACTTAAACTAAACAATCCCAGTCTCAAAAGGATGTTTACTTGGAATGACCCTGCCTTTGCCGCCAATTCTATTTTCCTTTACAATAAGATGGAATAAACTATCCATCTTGGAGTGACACAGTTACCTCAGGAAAGCACACATTCCACATAATTATAGTTGTTACTGGCCCAAAGTCCACCAAAGGGAATCCAACTCGGGATATTTGGCAGAGGCACTGAGGAGAATGCTGTCTGTCTCACTGGCTAGCGCTGGGCTGTAGCTCGCTGCACCACCGCCAGTCCTGTGTGGTCTCTCTCAGCCTTCACCCAAGGAGCATTCACAGCAAGGCCAGACCAGACATCTGGCCCCACAGCAGCCCTGAAAACAGCTCCAATGATGCCCAGCGTGTGCTGATTAATTACTGAAACCATGAGCCTGGTGCTCAATGAAAGGCACCCTCCCATGCGAGGGGATGCAGAGTTTGCCGTGCTTGTTTTCTGTGAAGAGGACTGGTCAGCAGGGAAAGCCCGGATAGAGTGTTGACAGCAGTGCTGTGATGTACCCATAAGGCCCCATATGGTCTAGAGATGTGGATTGTTGATTGTGGAAATCACAGAGCTCTCTTCCTGCCCCGGTCTCCCCTTCCATGTGCATTGGCTGGCTCCATGTTCCCCTCTCTCAACTCAACAGGTTTTGATAGGCCAAAACTCCACAGAGGTTAAAAACAAGCCATGAATGGCTTCAAAATACCACAGCAGCTTAGTATGAAAACATACACACGGCCTACCAAAAGAATGCTGCTACTTTTTCGCTCACAGATGTGAACCACTTGGGAAAGTGGGAGGCCACGTGGGATTGAAAAATAATTGTGGGAGTGAAAATGTAGACAAAACGGAGTTACAGAAAAACAGGGTGATAGTTACCAAGAAGAGAAAGAGATGGTGCAAAGAAAAAAAAAAGAAGAGAAGGGCACTTTGACACCGAGTGGCAGTGACTCTCAGATAAGACACAGCGGCAGCAGGCTCCAGTGGGCAGAGACAGCTTGGGTTTCATCCTCTCATCTTATCTTAAACGGAGCTTCGTTTATGTCCCCTCAAGGCCGTGGTGCAGCCGAGCCCCGGGGGAACAGGACAAAGACAAAGTAGCGTTTTATCTCACCCCTCTGGAGAGGACAGCAGCAGAGAATAGACCATTGTGACAGCAGGGGATTGAGCGTGAAAAAAAGGGAAGGGCATGTATAGAAAAAGGGAACTAATGCGGACAGCTAATGCAGAGAAATGTAGGATACGAGACCAAGCTGGGTCAAAAGAGAAGGTGGTTTCTCACACTCCAGTCTGGGCCACGGTGTTGTTTGCACAAGCTTAAATGCTCATAATATACCTAGACACATACCCTTATCATCTTTCCTTATCATGTATCATCTGAGAGTGTGCATTTCAGTCCCTCACCATGTGTGGGCTACAAGGCATTTCATTTCAGAGACAAACGTCAGTGTAGATTACACACCAAGTGCCCCCTATCATGTCATGACTGCTGACAAACAAGTCCTCTTGACGGTTCAAATGCGTATGCAGCATAAAATACACACAAAGGGATAGCAATGGCATACCTTTGAAGACGCAATCAAGAGCAAGTCTGTTTGTGTCTTAAAATGTATGCGTGATGTGAGGGAGAGGGAAGTAGAGGGAGGGAGAAAGACAGAGAGAAGGAGAGAGAGCAAAAAGATGGAGAGGGTGAAACGGAGACTAAATCATGACAGACGTATTGATGTCATCCACTAGACTAAACAGACAGCACTGACTGATCTGGAGAATCCAAACCAGTCATATCATTCCATGCCATTTAAGCTGTGGAAAATGGGCCTCCTGAAACAAGGACACTAAAAAAGTGGGGGCAGAACTCTACCTATAGAAAGGTAAATATTGCCCCCTATCAGAAATAATGAATTACTGCACAGAACAGCCCCTTTCTTTCCCTCAGACTGGATCAGTGAGGATCAGTGGTTTGTCCCTGCCGCCTTCTCACTTTCTTTAAAGCCAAGTGATAGGAATAAGCAGACTTTTGAATAAGCCAAGCCAAACTAATCTGATTACCAATCAAAACAAGCTCACTATTGTGGTTAGGCTGTAAAAAGCATACGTGAATCCTGCTCTTTAATATCAGGTTTTATAACCACTAGTCTATAAAAGCAAGACTAACTGTAGTGATCGCTGGGCCATTCTGGCCATGGCTCCGGGAAAGCGTACTTCAAAATTAAGTTGGTAACATGCTAAACTCCAAGGCAATGTAATGCTAGAGGTTGGGGCTAACCCCGACTGGGTACAGTCCCGAACCAGGGACTGCATCTCAATGGATGTTACTAACCCGCTCTTGTCCTGCCGTGTCCCAGATCAGGAACTTGTGCAGCTCGTTTTGGTATTGCACGGTCTTGGTCATGAAGGATGCCCTGGTGAAGAGAAACACCTTCATAGCATAGGTCACATTGCAACAATGGAAAAATCATTTCACCATTTTTCAAAGTATAGCCTAACTGAAACTTTCATGCTTCCAAGTTGCTACCCCAGACAAAATTTTCAAGATCAGGGGATTCTGAGAAAGATACACATCTTAACTTTGGTCTTTAATTGGTTCAGGATATCTTGTAGTATGTGCAACCATTGGTAAACAATGATGACATCACAACATGTCATAAACATTCAAACAATGATGATGTCAGCATACACAGTTCAAGAGTGAAATACAGCAGGGACTTACCCAATAGTTGGGTTGATATTTGGGTCAAAGCTGTCCTCTACAAATCTCCAAACAATACTTGACTTTCCAACCCCAGTATCCTGGAGAGACAAAATAAAGACAATGCTAACTAAACATGGTCAGACAAAATGACCATCACTATTCAATCCTGGAATGCGATTGTGAGAATAAACTTGGTCTCACTGACTGAAAAACACATTCTCTGTCAATAGGCCTAGACACTATTGCTTCCTCTATGGCTTTCTCTTCTCCCCCCTCTTTTCCAAGACCTGTAATTTAGTGAAAGTTAAAAAGAAACAATGTAGTTCACCTTAAGAATTCAAGCTTACGTGGTTTAACAGGTTTTGTTTGTTTTTTAGCTTATTGGTAGATGATGGAGGGGAGTAGACATGAATTGGTTACTCCAGGAGGGTACTGTAATGCTAATGTGGGCAATGGTGGCTGATGCTGTTGTTGTTAGCAGGAGCCTATCCAGCCCAGATATATATGTGGAAAATAACTGTCCTAATACAAAAACAACAGATTTTGGCGTAGTGCGTGTGCCCAGTCAATCAATATGGCAAAGCTTGAAGCAAGAAGGATTAAAGCTTGATGCAAGTATAACTTGATCAGTCATTTCATCCTCAGGTACAGTCAGAGGTACAGTAGGGATTGGAGAGAAACATCTGGCAAATTATAGTGAACATTACTGACAGATAAAATCAACCATGACTTACCCCAAGGAGACAAACTTTTAACTCTCTCAACGCCATATCGATCTCCTCTCAAAATTAGTTTGTGATGAACATTGACAGTTTCTCCTTCTGCTACCTCTTCAAAATTCTTCAGGTGGTCTGTGTTTACAAGCAACTTCACTTCACCGTGGTCAAAGGTCTCCGCATGCACATTTCGGTGAGACAATAAATCTTATCAGCGTTCAAACGTGTGGTAACTGGTACTATTTGCCATATTTTGATTATTGTAAACATCTAGCTAGCTAACAGTTAGCTACCAAATCGCATCGTCTCCATCTTGAACTACGGTGTGTGATCACGTGACAGCTTTGGCTCTTTTTGTTTGGAGATACACAAAGCCCAGAGGCTGTGTTTCTGCTTACTTAAGCTATATTTATGCCTGGGTTGATGACTATTTGTCGGAATTATTGTTTAATAGTTAAACAACGCATGAAAAGGCGCATCAGGAAGTACTTTCAGGAAGTAGTTTACTGTCCTGTTTGAGTGACAGCTGTGTGGTGGTGACAGCCCACACGGTAGCCCGCAGAGGAGAGGCGATAATCAAGATGGCAGGTAATGGCACTTTCTTTCTCAATAACGCTTTATTCGACACTTTGTCAACGTATAGTCTTTTGTAAAACACCACATGGGCTTCGGTTTTGAAGTAGTTAGATCGCGGGGCCCACTTTCCTGCATTTGCGGCATTTTCAAGCGAACTGCTATGGCGAACCAAGTCAAGCGAAAGGGCTGGACAAGCTGTGTTAGCCAGCATAGCTAGCCAGCTAGCTAACGAAAGCTTTTAAAGAGTAACGAATTGTTGAATTTAAGACTAAATTGAAAAGAATAAATACTTAGTACTTATAGATTAATCTTTAGTGTACCGCTTTATTTTATAGTTAGCCACTATAGCTTGCCCACAACTGTGTGCAACATCGAATTGTTGTCACAGCGAAGGTTAGCGAGTTGTCCTAGCTAACGTTAGCCTACTTGCTAACGTCATTTTCAGCCATAAGCTGGCCAAATCCTGCTCCAAACCATAACAAAGGGATAGGTCGATTACTTAGCCAACTTCCTTATGGGACATTGCAATTAACCGGCCCTATTTAATGCACACGTTCAACCATAGAGCTTTATTCAGTGTCTGTTTTAGAGATTGAGCTGTACATTTTGGGACACCTTCCCTCGCTTGTTCAATGGTAAACATTCTTACTCCTGTATGAAACGGTGTCACCCCTGTCGATCCCCGACTGAAAGTCATGTTTCAAGTCCACGTGGGTCAAATCTGTATGTGGGATTCAGGGAAAACATCGTGTTCTTTACTAATTTCTAATTTCACACGTCCTTAGGCCTACATATTGTGTGAATGCATGAAGTTTCTCTAGTGTAGAGTGATAAATCGGCTAGACCACAACATTGTGATTGTGAATCTTACTGAAGCAGACTTTGTCCTTTCTTAATAATTATGAGCCTGTAAGCCAACCTGGAGCTCCTTTCATTTTGTAGGGGGAAGTGGTGTATAGAGTGATGGTATGTTGATTACATGTTGCCACCATGGTTTCCCTCTTATTGTCTTATTCTTACAGGTCTGTCTTTATACTTTGAAGATGGCCATGATGATTTGGATGACTGTGAGTATCCCAGTTCTCCCATATGTTGTTCTAAATTTTTAACAACACTGTATTAAAGCATACCCTACTTGAATGGTTTATTTCAAGCATTTTGTGGAACTTTGTGTTCCTTTTCTCAGCACCAGTGTATGTGGCCTTGAGGAAGCATGGTCTTTCTGGTCAACCCTCGTTGCCCTTCTGAAATTTAAAGCTGTCAACAGTTCTCCCCCGTAACATTATGTTAGATGATTCCTTCAGGGTTCACACCATGCTATTATTAGCAGTTATACATACTGTCCTATCCCTGTTGTCTGCGTTAGCCAGGGTGATGAAACACCACTCCAGCTCCAACTGCAAAGCCAGCATGTATTCATGGTTAGAATAAATGGAGCAATTAGTTGGAGCTCTGCTTTATTCACACATTCGAGGTAAAGGCTCAGTGTGGTTAATATATCATTTTGACTACCATGGTTCCTTCACTATCAGTTTCCTCATTTAAGTGTTTTGTTTTTGTATGTAATGAAATTTGATATTTGTGTTCTCATGCATTCAGACAAAAATTGACTTTTTCCCCCATTCACAGTTGGATTTGATGACTATGGTTCAGAGTGCGATGGAATACGCATCACAGCCTTTCTAGACGCGGGGCAGGACAACCTAACTCCTTTAGGGAGGCTAGAGAAGTATGCCTTCAGCGAGAATGTCTTCAACAGGTACGTGGAGGCCATAGTTAGGCTATTGACCTATGCAAAATGAGACAAAATTCAAAATATCATGGATGTTTATGATTGACACAGTGGTATGGCGCGTTCTGCCATGTGAACAATGTCCTTTTTCCTAATCATTTGTAAGGCTGTCTGTATTGCTGTTCATTTACAAGGCACATACCCAGGCTAACGCTATAGTGCAGGAATGCCACAAATCTTGATGTAGAGCCATGGGCAGATGGACAAAACATGGACCGAAGCTGCCTAAAGCAGCGCCAGTTCACTGGGTTTTAAGTCATGAACTGTTTACCCATGAGGACACAATCTGCTTTATGTAGGTGTGTTTTCTGATGTGGTTCTTTCAGGTTTCTGTCTAGTGAAAGATGAAAGTAGGCACTATTTTGCCCAGTTGAATGCATTGCCTTTTGCATATTTTTAACACTGCTCTGCTGCCCCCACACAAACTCATTTAGGTCCTGTTTTCATGCTTTTCATGCTCAGCTCGCAGGGTTCAAGCCCTCCTGTCATTTCCAAGTACATGTGTGTAATGTACTTGTCCGCTCTGGCAGTGCTATGTTATGCAGTGTGCACTTGTAGGTTTTGGCAGGCAGGCAACTAACCTGAGGCTCCTGTTGCTTTCTAGGCAGATCGTGGCACGTGGCCTGCTTGATGTGCTTCGAGAGTTCAGTGACAATGAAAATGACTTTATAAGTGTCATGGAGACAGTTGCCAGAATGTCAGAAGATGGAGGTAGATGTGTTCTCTTTTCTTTTTGTCTATTTAATCTTCTCTTATGTCTCTACATGTTATGAGCGGAATGATCAGAGTGATTCCTTTTTAATGTTTAATTTAAGTTTTTGAGTGCAATATAACTTCTTAACTCAATATAACTTAACTTATAATTCAAATTATGGAAGCTTGCATGGAACTTGACCCTTTACACTGTTAGTGTGTGTGTGTGTGTGTGTGTGTGTGTGTGTGTGTGTGTGTGTGTGTGTGTGTGTGTGTGTGTGTGTGTGTGTGTGTGTGTGTGTGTGTGTGTGTGTGTGTGTGTGTGTGTGTGTGTGTGTGTGTGTGTGTGTGTGTGTGTGTGTGTGTGTGTGTGTGTGTGTGTGTCTATATATGTGTTTATGTGTGCGCATATGCTAATACTTGAATGTATGCACTCAGAGCCCACAGTTCGAGCTGAACTCATGGAACAGGTCCCCAACATTGCTATGTTCTTACATGAGAGTCGGCCCAACTTCCCAGCAGCTTTCTCAAGATACTTGGTACCTATTGTGGTCCGGTATCTCACTGACCCTAATAATCAGGTGGGTTCTAAATACGCAACTACGTATATCTTTTAAAACTACAAATTTGCCGATAAAAATCACAAATGGTCAGTGGAGGTATAAGCAGTACTTGTTTGTGTTTGGAATTATTTTATTACAAGTTCATTTTTAAAGCCATTACCTGAATGTAAATTTTCTGTTGCCTCCTTACACTGTTTTTTTCTAGAAATTTCATGTAGAAGAAATAACTTGATACCCTGATCAAACTGGCTCACACCAAGTGTGTTTTAATCTGGTGACACTGTGTGTCCTCATCTCATCAACGTGTGTATATATATCCCCTCTTGTGTTTTTCAGGTGCGGAAAACCAGCCAGGCAGCCCTGCTTGTTTTGCTGGAGCAGGGCCTCATCTCTAAAGCTGACATGGAGACCAAAGTTTGTCCAGTTCTGCTGGACCTCACAGAGCCCAGCAGTGACGATGACTACAAAATAGAGGCAGTTGCTGTAAGAGAATCCCCTTTTATTAAGAATGCAGAAGGTTTTTGGGTCCGCTATTCATTATCATCGGTAGATATCGGTCATAAGGTTGTCTGAGACCTAGCTGAAAACTACGTAAGACTAAAAGGTATAGTGGGAGGCTCAGCTGTAGCCACAGCATTTATATAAATACAAGCTCATACAGTCAACGAGATACAGTGGTTTTCTTTCTTTCCTTTGCTTTCCTTTTCATCAGTCCGTGGCTTTATCTAATCCAGTCACCAGTCTGAATACACAATGGCCTCTCCTACTCTTACAGATCATGTGTAAACTTGTCACCATGCTGAGCAAAGACACAGTGGAGCATCTATTGCTGCTGCGTTTCTGTGAGCTGTGCAGTGATGCCAGGCTCTTCCAAGTCCGCAAGGTAACCATCCCCAAACCCTTTTCACCTCCTTACCCCCCCCCAAGCTCAAGATAGTTAATCATAATTATACATGATAAACAATGAGAGATTCCCTGTTTTAGACTGCGTTCTATATAATTGCATATGAATGGGATCAAACAATTCCAGAGTTGGAGTGGAATTATATTCAGAGTCTTCCATAAGGACTAATGCAATATTGTAAGAGTCAGCGTTAATTCTGTTTT
This sequence comes from Hoplostethus mediterraneus, assembly GCA_034670385.1. Lineage (NCBI taxonomy): Eukaryota > Metazoa > Chordata > Actinopteri > Trachichthyiformes > Trachichthyidae > Hoplostethus > Hoplostethus mediterraneus. The sequence continues at coordinate 2,604,321 of JAXDDW010000013.1, forward strand.
GCGCATCAAGCCAGCCTACACTGTGCTGTTTTTCCTGTCTGGAATGTTAATTCCCTGGTGTAATTGGTGCCAGTTGGGGGAGGGTGTTTAGGAGTAGAAAATATGATCAAACCTTGTGGATTGTTTTTGAGCTCTTGTTAACTGAGTGTTTTTCTGCCATTCTGTGACCCTCTTAGACTCCTAAACCAGTGGTTCTTAAAGTTATTTATTGTTTTTCAGCCAAGACGGCAAATTAAGTAAATGTGGCGTCCTGTAGGGCCAAAGCCTCAGTAAGAAATATAAGAACAACTGAATGAGCTGTCACCAAAACATGAATGCTTTATTTGGCATCTTAATTTTGCCCTGTTGTCTTTCATTATGTTATAGGTCTGTGCAGCCAATTTTGGTGAGTTCTGTTCCATTGTAGGCCAGGAGGCCACAGAGAAACTACTGGTGAGAGGCTTTGAGACTCCTCTACATGAATCTATCATTACGTAACACTATGTTTTGATATTTTGTCCTTTTTTTAAAGTGTTTCTTGAGGCAAATTACATAATGCAAATTTGCCCAACTGCTATCACATTTTGCACTTTACAGTTCAGATATTGGATGTTAGATTCATGTTGTACTAACAATTTTGTTTTTGATCTAGATGTCCAAGTTCTTTGACCTATGCTCAGACAGTCTGTGGGGCATCAGGAAAGCCTGCGCTGAGTGCTTCATGATAGTCTCCAATTCCACCTCCCCAGAGGTGCGACGGACTAAACTGTCCCCCCTCTTCATCAGCCTCATCAGTGACCAGTCCCGCTGGGTAAGATACACACTGGCAAAAACTTCTTCATATAATTATAAATATGATTAATATTAGGAAGGATATCAGCAAATATTTAGAAATGTACATTGTATCTAATGTATCTAATGTATCTAATTGTGGATGACCTTTGTAGATCATGTCTCTGTGACCAGATTGAACTTACTGGAAGTTGTTGCCATGAATCTAGATAAAATAATTGATTTTGATTTTCCCATGTCATCTTATGCATGTTCTTGTTGTTCCTCGTTTTCCACCGTGTTGTGTTCATCATGTTTTACAGTATATCCTGTTGTGCAATTAGCTTCTGTTTTGCTTTTGTTGGTCACAAATCTTTCTTTAGTTTTGGGGCGAGTGGTTTTTATCTCCCTGTGCAAATTATTATTCTTTTTTTGTGTGTGTATTTTACCACTGCTTTTATCATTGCTTCTATGTTCTATCCCTGTGCAAATTAACCGGACTAGAAAAGCAAGAGAAACTAGCACACTGAAAAGGGGAAGAATACCAAAAGGCGAATCGATGCAAAAAAGACTATAATGTGAAACAAATGATAAAGAAATTATGGAGAACACATAATTATACTGCAGCAAAGACTGAGACATCTCTCCCCCACTTCTGTTCAGGTGCGTCAGGCTGCCTTCCAGTCCCTGGGGCGTTTCATCTCCACCTTTGCCAATCCCTCCAGTACAGGCCTTCACTTCAGAGAGGATGGCACCCTACTAGAGGTCCCCAGATGTACCTCAGACAGGTAGGACCACCTGGTCAACTGCTTTTGCTTCACCACAACAGAGGTTTGATTCTGTGCTCAAACCAGTTCATGTCTGATATGACACAGAATTCAGTGTTGCTCACAGATTGCCAGTTGCAAGGGGGTGGGTTTTTTAGGTGTATGTGTATCGAAATAGCGAATATTTTGGCTGGGCTTTTATTGACATTTAATTTAACAAGCTCAGTATCTTTCTTCAGGCACTACATTCTCTTACTCTCTTAACTATAAGCTAATGAGGATAGCCTTGGCTAAGTTGCTATTGCAACATTAGGCGACTACTCATCTGATTATCACAAGTTTTGTGGAGCAAAGGTCAGGTCAAGCTCTGATTTTTCATTATAGATATATTTTAACTTATTTTTGGGGGCTACAGCAGTAGATACACTCATTTGAGTGGGATTTTAGTGGACACCAAAGTCTTAATTCTGAATCTTCTCTATCCAAAAAGTTGTGTTACAATACAGACACACATTAATAAATGATCTCAAATTGCTGTCCTGCTGCCCACTTTGGCTTTGTTTGGACTGGACCTTTTGTAGCTGGGCTTAAACTTTTGTGTCTGATCAAAACTCAACAATGGTATACCCAAATGCGTGTGGAGAAATTGAACAAGTGGCTTGTGCTTAGTTTTCGGAGTGGGCTAAGGAAAGGATGTAATTTACTCTGGTCTGTAAATTAACTTGGTTTAATAGATGAAAGGTTCTCGTTAAGTAATCCGGTACATTTTGTTGTCTATCTCAATGCAGCGATTCCTCCCTAAACTCCCTGAACTGCTCTGAAATCAGTGGCTGCCATACAGAAAGAACCATCACTCACACGCCTCCCAACCAGGATGGCCGTGCCACACCATCCCCAGAGCACTCGATGATGGGAGACCATGAGGAAATGCATCCCTTTGGTGACAACCCCACGCTTGCTGCAGGAGAGATGCACGAAGGCCACACTCACACCGCCTTCAACAACAGTGACAGCCCCACAACCACAGAGAATGTCAAGAACACAAAAGAAACGGAGCAGGCAGATGAGAACTTTAACTCTTTCCACTATTGGAGGCCTCCTTTACCAGACATCAGTGGGGAACTGGAGATGCTGAGTAGTCAAACAACAGAGGAGGTGATAGAAATGGAGGACAAGAAAGAGGAGGAGGCTCAGGAAGAATGTCCAGCTTCAATGGCCAACCCTGGTAAAGCTACCAGCGACCAGATCCAGAAGGTCTTGGACTGTTTGCAACCGCACATGGATGACCCTGATGTACAAGGTTAGTATGCAGAGCCAGAAAAAGGCTCTCAAATCAGGAGCATGGTTTGCCATGAACATGCAACACAACGGACCTTTCACTTTTCAGCCACTAGATGCAAACTCTGTCGCTGTATGTATTTATTGACATGACATGACATGGAATCTTTGCTTGTGTATTTACCTCTAGCCCAAGTCCAAGTTTTGTCAGCTGCTCTAAAGGCAGCCCAGCTTGACAGTCCAACAGACTACAGCCTGAATGAAAGCCAACCTGAGAACGAGAATGAGAACGAGCCTGATAGCCCGTTGGTGGAGAGCAAACCGGTGGAGAGCAAACCTGTGGAGGTTCAATCAGAAAGCGAAGCTAGTCCCACTGAAATGGAGCAAACAGCGGATCCTCCTCCAGCCTTGGAGTCATGCCCCATCCAGGAGCAAGGGGAGAGAGAGACCCAGACGGAGCCCCAGATGGACCAGGAGGACTCTCCTCCTGACACCCCTGTTCTAGTACGGGACGATTCAGACCGCAGCAGTGTAGTAAGTCCGCCCATATATATATATATATATAGAATATACTCCATAAGCAAATATATAGGACTTGGTATAGGCTTTGTGCCTCGCTGAAGGATTAAGAAAAGAGCGGCGAAAGCATACCGCTAAAGAAGTAAAGATTGTTTGATTGTTTCGTGTTTTCCTCAGGAGTCTGAACTGATTGAGAGTGTGGAGGAGGAGGGGAAGGAGTACTATGCTCCCAGCCCAGTGCCTGAGGAGAAGCCCAAGATCCAGGTCAGTCAGTCAGTACTGTCTGAGTTTGACGGTTGCAAATTCTGTCATCCAGCCAGGGAAATATGAGGCGGCTTTTAGATTTGCATAGAAATTGATTTTTAAATACACTCTCCCCCTGTATCTCCATTCCTCTTTGATCTTGTGACCCTTTCATCTCCCTCACCTCCCCTTTCTCCGTCTCCAGAATGTCATCCCCCAGCAGCTGTTGGACCAGTATCTGTCTATGACCGACCCAGCGCGGGCCCAGACAGTGGATACAGAGATAGCCAAGCACTGTGCCTTCAGCCTGCCTGGGGTGGCCCTGACCCTGGGACGGCAGAACTGGCACTGCCTCAAGGACACATACGAGACTCTTGCTACCGATGTGCAGGTAGGCAGGGAGACGGGAAGCCATGAGGGTGGTGCAAGTTTACATTTGAGCGATCCATACAACATGACAAAATGTGACTCATATTCTGACAAAATGATTGCTGGTATGAAGGTAAAGCTGACTATTGGATTTTTTTTTTTAATTACTACATTACTAGCTATCTTCAGCCTTTTACTAACAAAATAAATAGCAAGATTTTGTTTTTAAAATGTTGAGCAGTGAACATCAGACACCATTTTCTTTCCAAAAGGGGTTTGTAGCATTTGGGAAGGAAGCCCTTGTGCTTGGGTTTCATTCATTTTATGTTTTAGCTAATGCCTTTTGCTCTGATAACTTGGAACAAAGTTATCAGAGTTATCATGTATTAACACATAATGTTTCTAACAATCTGATTTATTTCCACCCATTCTAACAGTCAGAATGATTTCCATCCCTTTTTTAAATAACGATGTATACAGTTGTACTGTTCATTCTGAAAACACCGCTTGTGTTTTAATTTCTTCCCTTCTCCCTTTTGTCACTCAGTGGAAAGTACGCCGTACACTAGCATTTTCCATTCATGAGCTGGCAGTGATCCTGGGGGACCAGCTGACAGCGGCTGACCTGGTGCCAATCTTCAATGGTTTCCTCAAAGACCTGGATGAGGTCCGCATCGGTGTTCTCAAACACCTGTACGACTTCCTCAAGGTAAGACTCAGTTAAGCTCAGTTATTTACAAATTCCATTTACAAAGTTTCTGTTCAAGCAGTGCACACTTTGAATAGTCCAACATGACCTCTTTACCAAAGGAGATAGAATAATTATAACCAGCAAGCTGATTCATGCACGTCCGTGTGTTGCAGCTGCTGCATGCAGACAAGAGGAGGGAGTATCTGTACCAGCTGCAGGAGTTCATGGTGACGGACAACAGTCGCAACTGGAGATTCAGATACGAGCTGGCAGAGTAGGTCTCCTTTTCCTCTTCCAGTAGGGATGAGAATTTTGAAATTATTACATTTGTGTTTTAGGCATTTAGTTGACACTCTTATCCGGAACGACTTAAACTGAGCGAGCAAGTGGGGCTTCAGTGTCTTGCTTGCGTGATGGTTGTTTTTGGGATTGAACCTTCGGCTACTTTTTTTTTTAACCATTTGGCCAACTTGCCACCCTTCACTTAAAGATTAAAGTCATGTAACCAACTTGGCTAAAAATGTCAGCAGGTCAAAAACAGACGTATTTGATGTCTCTTTTATTGTGCATGCCGAAAACATGCAGCCCCTTTGCCCCCACTTAGTTGATAAATATAAAATGTGTGGTTTGGACATTTTTTTGGACTTGGTGAACCATGAGTATTTAGTATTCTGTGGCAACTCCATATATGGGTTACATTTAATTTACCAAATAGTGTTTCTGCTCTCAATTAGAATCACTCAGCAGTTTTCAGCTAGTCATGTAATCATTTCCAGCCCTAACAGGCAAAATGTTTTAAATTGTGGTAATTTTGTTTTGTTGACTGTACTGTTATTTACAAGACAGTTTTTATAGGCCTTTTGTATGTCTGACTTAAGCGCTGTCTCTCTGTCCCCTGCAGGCAGTTGATTTTGATCATAGAGTTGTACAGCCACTACGATGTGTATGACTACCTCAGACAGATAGCACTCACACTATGCTCAGACAAAGTCTCAGAAGTCAGGTGGATCTCCTACAAACTGGTAAGTCTGTAGCTATATATGTGAATGTAGGTGTTGCTGGTATGTGGGAAACTCCTTGACTGCTTGTGACAGATGTTGGGGTCAGAAAAAACATTGTGGAAAATGTAAGATAAAAAGGGAATATAAGTCACTGATGGAGGATGTTGTGTACAATAGGATCCTGAACCTGACTGATTATTTTAGCTAGACAATAAATACCCACTTTGGAACTATAACTAACTACTCTTAGGCTTTCTTGTCAGCTCAGCTGTGATGTGTAAATAGAAATAGGTGTGCTCAGTAGTCTATGCAGCTAGTGATAAAGCTTCTACATTGTATGCAGACGAGGGGATGATGGCTATGGAGAAGTGTTATGTCCATCCCTGAACTTAGAATTCGTATATCATCTTATTAACATGGTTCTATTGTTTTTCTATTGGAGGTTATATTGTTTTATTTGTAATTTATTTCTATTGTTTTTCTATTGGAGGTTATATTGTTTTATTTGTAATACAAAATGCACAAATGTTTCTTGACATAAAACTCTTCTAATGAAGATGCATCATTGTCTCCTATTTTGTCAGGTGGTGGAGATCCTCCAGAAGCTGTATGCATGTGGAGCTCATGATCTGGGCTTGAACTTCATCAACGAGCTCATCGTCAGGTTTTGCCATTGTCCCAAGTGGGTGGGGCGACAGGCCTTTGCCTTCATCTGCCAGGTCTGTACGGCTCTTGCATTACTCAACAGGAAATGATGGCACAGCAGTTTCCGCATATTTGGCTACCTGTTTTTCTACTCCATAGAGAGATTGTTCAAGCTATTGTTATCAAATGCAATGCTTGTTTGCAGTGTTTAACATACTTGCACGTAGTGTTAATGCATACACTCGGGGGTAGTGTCGCATTTACTAAACCTAACCGTACAGAAAACGAATCCAGTTACGCAAACCCGTTTTAACACCCAGTAAAAGGGTAAACAAAGAGATGTGCTCGTTGTCGATCAATTTCTATTTTTAATTATTTTGCAAACCTCGTCTGAGAGTCGCTCCTCAAACTGCTCAATCTCTCTGTCCCCATAACCTTTTGAAGGACAATCATACACATGTATACCTCGGTATACCCATGTATACCTCAGTTTGTCAGCCTGTGCTTTTTTTTCTGTCCTTTACACCAGCCTGTCTGTATGTCTGCCTAACTCCGTGTTGTATGTTCTCTTGTATTTCCCTTAGGCCATAGTGGAGGAGGACTGCATGCCCATGGAACAGTTTGCCCAGCACCTCCTGCCCAGCTTGCTCAGCCTTTCCTCAGACCCTGTGGCCAATGTCCGTGTACTGGTGGCCAAGGCACTACGGCAGAGTGTCATGGAGAAAGGTAAAGTGCAGTAAACTTCCAACACGCACTCTGCTTCTTTCTCTCATACACACTATGTAGGTTTTGGTTTATAGGGCTTTTTCCCCCATTAATTGTGTCTTTTGTTTTGTCTGCAGTGTACTTCAAGGAGCCAGGCTGTGCCTACTCTGATGAGCTGGAAGAGACCGTGATGGCTCTGCAGTCCGACAAGGACCGGGATGTCCGCTTCTTCGCCAGCCTGGACCCCAACAAAGCCCTGATGGACACGGCTCCCTTAATCTAGCCTCAGCCTTCAAGTCCCCTTACTGCCCACCTGCCTGTCTACCTGTCTGCCTGAGGCACAGTCAGCTAACTGCATCACCAGCACCTGACCAGACCTGACCCTGACCACTCGCCTGCAGGACAGACCTGTACCAAGGCACTGATGACCACTTGAGAAACACATGTTCTCACACACAGACAAACATGTTCACAGATGACAATAGACAAACATGAGCATGCTCGCGCACAAACCAGTTTCTGGATGTGTACTACAAAATGCACATTACAGCCATGCAACGCAAAACTACACAAGAAACTGTTTTTTCTGAATGTTTGGGAAATGAGCAGGACTCAGAGGTTAGCTGGACCCCACTGTGGTAGCAACCATATCGTCACCTTTGCCCCTCCTTCTCCACACTAGCAACATCGCTGTAATGACTCAGTCATCACAGACTTTTGAATCTGCGAAGAGCTCACTCTCCAAAGCTAATTGTAAACTTGTGATATAAATTTGATTTTTTTTTTTTTCTCCTTTGCTTCTTTTTGTGGATTTCTTAACGAAGAAGCAGACGGCCGGTCTCTGACATGTGCACTAACTCAGGGGGACTGATCTGAACCTAAACATTAGCTTAAATGATTAGCAGCCGCTGCTAAAGTGGTTCCCAGATCCCAGGTGAAAACTCTAGCTGTCTGAGCGACAGACCAGCCAAACCACCAAGTAGCTCTGCTGGTGTCTCTCGCCTCACCTCCTCCTAAACACCTCTGTTTTCTCAGGCTCCTGAGATGTCCTCTGGGTTAATGTCTTTCTCTCTACAGTCTCTCCTTCACTTTCTTTCAGTCATTCTCCACCTTGTCTTCATGGGCCACTGAAACCACTACTACTGCACAGAAGGGAGAGTTTATGCCATACAGCGTAACTCTTGATTAGAACCATATCTTTACATTTCTGAAAGAACATCTTAATGAACTGTTGATTGCTTCCCTGTGTGTGTGCGTGTGTGTGTGCGCGTGTGTGTGCGCGTGTGTGTGCGGCGTGTGTGTGCGTGCGTGCGCGTGTGTTTACCAAAAATGTGACACAACACGTCTCCAAAACGGCAGGAGACTAATGAAATACCTCTTAGGACGCGACTCTGGCCAGTGTGTCATATATGGAGGGATGTCCAGGTTTCAACAGGCTTTGAATGTCCTTGATTTGTGATTCTTGTGGGAAGTTCTCTGTGGTGTTGATGAAAACCTCTTCACAAGGGCTTATGAAGTGACACAGGGTGATGTAAACCTCAGAGAAGAGGAAGAGCAAGCACACTTGGAATATGCATGTTTCCTCACACCCCCCCCCCCCCCCCCAAGTCATGTGTATAATCTATTCCAATCCCTTTAGGTTGACCTCCTGACATTGTGTGACCATGGTAGCTTTTCAGTGGATCTGACTGACCAGTTGTACAGTAGCATATAGGAATGGCTGTGTGTTTGGTGAGTTTGTTTGGAGACTGAAAGACAACTGACCAATATTTCCCTGTATTGGTGAAATTAATTATGAGGTTTCTCAAAATTTTCCAACTGTGTACAGCTTAAACCTGTGGAAACAGTACGTGTTTATGGAACCAAGGCCAGTTTAGTAGGGTTTTTACCTAATGAGATGTATGTGAATATATTGGGAGCAGTCACCAAGTCATTTTTTGTAGTCTTTTTCAACTCTTGTTCCCGTGTGTAAATGTTAACCCATTTTTGACAACTTGAGAACTTAAGCTGATTGTGGTGTGCTGTGCATCTCAAGTCTTTCTTCCTTCGAAAGGAGAGCTCACTGCGGTAATGCAGTGTCTACTCATCTCATCTTTCTGCAATTTGTGCCCATCTCGTTTTTATGTAGAACTGTTAATATATGCATTTTATGAAAAATATTTTTCTTTTCAATTATGCACCACTGTTCAAAGATTTTATATCCTAACTTTGCAAAATTTACGACCTTTGTAATATTCAATGGTTTCTTTAAAAAAGACATTTTATGTAATGTTATTTTTAGTATTCTGTAATTAAAATGATGATGAAAATTACACTTTATTTTTTTATTTTGTTTTACAGTGTTGCATTTTTGACCCCTATGGTTCAGTCGGCACTGGTACAGCTGGGAATGACCCCCTGGATACTAGACAACGGTACACAAATCTGACTGAGGGTTGCATTAATCTAGTACAGCTACATAAAATTAGTTTTATACAGTGAGTAGTTGTATAGCCAAACAATGATTTTTTTTTTTTTAATTTCCCCAGGGTATAAAGCCTAAACACCATTCAACATAGATGGTTGGGTCAGAGGTTTTATTTCAAGTTTTTAGCCGCAGTTTCCATTTAAATGTGACACAGCTCCTCATCTCTGCTTTCCCACATTTCTTTCTTTCATTAGTTATCCTCCTGATCCTATCCCTGCACATACACAGCCAGATCTTCACTGCAGTAGAAGCAACCATTGCCACTGTTCTGCTCATTTCCTTTTGAAGAGCAGCAGCTTACGGTCCCAAGTAGTCCTGCCAAAGCTCTGTATGAGCTCCATACCACACCGTCCCTCCAAGTGTCTCCTGGCTTGCTCTGCCATGTCCCCACGGATCTTCAGTGTCTTGAAGTGGTCAAAGTCAGAGCGGCCCAGCTTCCTCAGTCGACGGGCTGCAGAGCGGTAGCACTTCCAGGGCTGAGCCTCAAGAAGGAGATGCTCACTGATGGAAGCCAGGCGAGAGAGCAGCTCCAACAGGGCTGAGTCTCCATGATTCAAATGGACCCACATTGTGACAGCCAGGCACACGCACAAATGGAAGTGGGAGCAGCCGTGCTGTTTAAGGTAGTCTTCCAGTTGGCTCTGGCTTTCAGTGTCTTGAGTGATATCTAGAGGGATGAAGGAGACGTTCTGGGGCAGGGGGTTGATCTGTTGAGCCCGCTGAATGAGGTTCTCGTCCAAATCGAAGCCCAGGAGGTGGAGAGTCCCATCTGTGCTGGACTCTTCCTCACACTGAGGCCTCTGCGCCAGATGTTTGTACAAGGCTACACTCAATTCCTGTCATTCCAAAAAAGGAAAAGGGAGGAAAGCTTTGATGATGATGGCATTTTAGAACCTTAATACAGACAAGACTATTTTTGCGAGAAACATTTTGATCAGTGAGAATAAAAAGAAGGTGCTTGTCTCGAGCCACATACCCCTGAATTACATCCCACGTCGAGCACCAGTGTAGTGTGATGACTGTCGCTGTAACCTAAGTCCTGGAGAAGTGTAGTGGGAATAAGACTTAAACGGTTCTCGGGTGGATTAAATGTGTAATAGTTTATAAAGTTCCCATAAGGAGCAGGCGCCTGGATCATTTAGTTCATCGAAAATGTCACACTCTATATTCTCCGTCCTACACGCTGCCATTGTCGTGTGTCTTCAAAATAATTCCGGTAGGAAACATCGTTACACCGGATATATCTGTGCTATCTAATGATGAGAGATGTTTCACTTCTAGCTACTTCCGGCTTCGCTTAAATATCGTCTGTCCGCCTACACATTCATTTTTGTCTGGGGGTCAATGAGACTATCTCAATTTCTGTCCAGTGTGTTTTATTTGATTTAGCCAAACAGCGTATTGTAGCATTGTGCGACCTTTCTACTTTCTTTATTTCACCTATTTTAAGAAAATACGATTGGCAGATGAGATCCAAAAATCCCACTCATTTTCACCATAGGCAGAAGAAATGGATCCATATATAATCCGAAAGCCCCAAAATGACAACATTGAGAGAACTTTGTCATAGCAAACTGCGGCGGGAAAAAAATGCATAACGGTGTTTGCTCTCAAAATGCTAGATATGGCTTTATGTTGCAGATATGTTTTTTGGGACCAAATTAATTAAATTAAAAGTTAAAAGTATTGTTAAGAACCGGAGCTAAAATTTATGATTTTGTGATGAGTAGTTAAACACTAATAAACACTTTTTACAGGTCGGTAGCATATCGGTTGGTAATGGCTATGGTACCGTCTCTGATTGAGGCCAAATGCACGAGACAGTGAGCGCGAGAGCGCATGCGTGAGGTTAACGCCCACTTTTGCAGACCGGAAGGTAGGATTTGAATTCATCTTCTAAATGTATTATCTTTGATTACACGCCTTTGTCGTAAGGTAACTGACCCTTATAGTTTTCCGTACCTTAAGAAAGCAAAGGTAACTAGCAACACTGCTAACTCGCACGCTGTGCTGACATTGAGGGCGAACTCGAATATCTGCTTGTGTTATCACCTTTTAAAACAAAGGTAAGCAAAGTTAATCTCAGTCGCTTCGAAAGGACACGTCAGGACACTGATATAGTTTGAGGTCGACAAAATAGTAGAAATCTTTGTTTGTGTTAGCTAAATTGACAGCTAGCTTCCCTACGTTGACGACGAAGGGTAAACATTGACTTGAATATGGCAACAGAATACATTTCAGCGACTTATGGTTAATTTGAAAGCAATGAACTTCCGACTTTTATGGACATAACACCGAATGCAATGTATCTTTGGATTAAACATTTCAAGACAATATGAGGGTTGACCTTTGGATTACAAACAGCATAGCGTTGACTATCAGTCCTATTATTCGGATGCTATGATCTTAGATAGTTCATTGACCAGTGTGATTTTACAATAGAGCCAAGATTCCAATCTGTAATGCCACTAACGGATAAAAGTAAAATAAGATGTCCAGTTGACAATGGATGGGAGGCTGACATTGTAGCTTCTTGGTACCCAGGTTGATATCTTAGTTTAATTCAATTATCTTTGTCCCGTGAGGGAATGTGTTGTGTAGTCAGGTTAAAACCACAATTTGCTTTGCTGCAAGTATATGTTGCTTCTTCACTTGCACTGATGATCCTTCTGGTCCCTCCAGGATCCTCACCATGGTGTCTGGAAAGCGCCTGGCTGACATTGGTTATCGGGCTTTTTCTGCCTCAATGATGCTGCTGACCATGTATGGGGGGTACCTGTGCACAATGCGAGGATACCGCTATATGCAAAAGCAAAAACAGCTGCAACTCGCAGCAGAAAACCAGGACCCTGAAGTCATCAAAGACTAGATGGACTACTGTACAATATGCACAGAAATGGACATTTTTCATTCCGTCTTTTTGTCCATCAGTAAATCATGAAGATATTTATTCTTCCCTGTGGACATGTATGATGACCTTATGTGAGTGGGGGTAGTGTGTCCTCACAGAAAATGTTTTGTTTATAAAAACTAACTTCACCAGGCAAGTTAAATAAAACTTTTACAGCAATGGATGGCAGAGCGTGTATACTGTCTATAAAGTCCATGTTGTGAGCAGAGTGCCCTTTGGGTGGGAAAGATGACTCAAGTGTCATTGGATCATTGCTTGTAATATATTAAATGCCTTTTCAAACCACCCAGTAGTACAATGCAATGTTTGTACAAAGGACTGAAATGAGAAAGCAATCTTTCAACAAATGAATATATTTTTTTACAAGACACTCAATTGAGAACATGATACCAGACATTTAGTATAGTCCTCACACCTGCATTCCTCTATAGGCAGTGGTATCAAAGTACAAGCAACATTGTACATTCAACATAATAATTCCATAAACATTTGGTCACAGAAGTAGTAAAAAACAAGAAAAAAAGTTGTTAAAAAAACAATCCCAAAACATTCAAGTTCATCTGACCAATAAAACTGGGAGAGAACATTGAAACCAATTCTCTGCAGCAAAACTCACAAACACACAAACAAAAATAAAACATCAAATCACTTGCTTCAATTGGTTTTCATCATCAGCTTTTACATGTCACCTCTTGAGTACATGTTATTACTGTGGCTCTGCATAGCCTTAGTGTCTGCGTATCCATCATATTGGTCACCATCACATCTGTGCGCACTCCTCGTCAGTGTACTGTGTGATAAGAGATGATGGGTCTGTGTGTGAACGTGGGCTGGAGCCGTGAATGTCCAGGAAATATGATAAGACAGAAAAGCTCTTCAAGACATTACAAAGGACAAACTGCAGGGGGCTCCCAGCTGCCACCTCTGTGTCACCAGCTGCTGTGGTTCTGTGCCCTGGCTCTGGCAGCAGCACAGTGGCCGTTGGTCCCATTTTCTCCCTTGGCAGTATGAGGGGAGGCTCTGGGCATGTCCGACTCTTCTTCTGAGCTGCTCTCAATGTCGCTGCGGACATCGTTGCACACCTGGCGGGCAGACGGGGGAAATATCATTTGTTCTGTAATACTAAAGAGACACAGTTCAATGTTCTTAAAGCTGCGCCAGGCAACCTTGCACGTTGTCAGCTCCAAATGGGAGCGAGACGTAACTTCCATGCCAGTGACCATGCTGACCCCAGAATTTCATTTGGGTGAATCTGTAGCTTTTCTGTGTTGCAGCACCGCTTTGTGATTTAAGACAATAAAACGGGTGTATTTGACATAATCTTACCTAGTGCAGCTTTAAGGAAAGCTGTGATTTCATATATTCAGACTGCTAATGTTGCTCTGTTGGAAATAAGTTCTTACTATGAAGAAGTTTAGTGAAAAATGCACTTCCACAAATGAAATTCCTGCTATTCCTGCAAGATTGCCCGTGTGCTTTATAACCACGTGGTGGAGGTGTGGGCCAATTTCAACTTGCTCCTGACTAATGGGAAACAGTAGGACATACCTGACATTCAAAATACCACATTAATCATCATTTGTCAGCTCCAGCAATTGTTTGGAGTGGAATATAATAATAGATCTAATAATTACACCGCAGTAAAACGTCAATGGATGCTAATGGGATTTGGAAAGGAATGATGAAACTAGGACGTCTGAAATAGAAGGAATGAAGAGACACTTACAGCAAAAAACAGAGAAGGTAAAGTTCTCAAGCAGACAGAGCAAACAAAGAGACGCAAGAGAGAAGTGGAGGAGGGCTCAGTGGGGAACGAGAGAAAGACAGGATCTCTCATTCCAGAGGGAGAGGAAACAAACTGCGTCTGTAGAAAGAATGAGACACAGTCAGGAACAGCAGATTGAAATAAAGTGTAGAGGCAACAAGTTATGCACAAATAGCTCCAGTGTTGTGGCATTCATTTGTGTCAACGTTCTGTGGCCATCCATGGATGCCTGGCTTGCAGCATCATTATGTGTTCGTGGGTTTGACTGTATAACCATTGCAAGATTGTTCTTACTCTGTGTTGTTAGAAGCACAATTCATCAAGCCAGTGCTTCTTTTGGGGCCAAAGGTGGAACATTAAAGTCAGTACAGAAATGACTGAAGAAATCCGAGTTAGCCAATAGAAGAAAAAGAAGAAGAAACAGAAGAAGAAACAGAAACAGAAGAAGAAGCAGAAACAGAAGAAGAAGAAATAGAAACGTTCGGTTGAGTAAAACACTTGAAGGCCAGTAGGTTTAGTCCATTTTCTTAAGCTTGGCTCACACAAAACAGTGTGCAAAACAGTTCTGAATCATGTGAAAAGCTATTTTTAAAATCTGGGTTCCTTGAGAAAAGATGAAAAAAAAAAAAAGTTTGAACTGCGCCAAACCTCAGGGCATTCCTCTAATGTACAATATGAGCCACTAGCCTGGACACAGTGGGCAGTCCCAGTCCAAAGCTTATAGGCATTTAACAGTGCTACTGTAGAGTCCTGCACCATGCAACTGTCCTGACACTGACTCACGCAAGTGCTGCGCTGGCTGCTGCAGCCTTTTCTTTCTCAAATGTAGTAAAGTGGAGCTAAACTGGCACTTGACCTGTTGCCTGTGTATTCTGATTGGTGAAAAGAGAATAGGATTCAACTTTTCCAAATAATTCCTCTGTGCAGTAAAACGTGGGACTTCGAGAATGGCTACCACCTCAGCACAAGCTCATACAATATCTGATAGTGAACCCACCTTGCCCCGCAGCATGGCTTTGATGGCAATGCGGGCTATGAGGTAGGACCAGATGATATGCAGCACTTGGAGGATCAGCAGTAAGGAGTTGAAGAGCCACCAGGACGGGTACGGCCCGATGATGACCCAGCTCTCAAACAAAGTGGTGTTCAGGATCCTGGAAAACAAGGGCATCACTAGGTGTATGCATGAAGGCACAGATTGACATAATAGTCTCACTAAGGCTTGTAAGCACTCGTGTTCTCTCTCTGTCACACACACACACACACACACACACACACACACACACACATTCATCTAAACACCATGCACACAGATAACACACACACACACACATAATAATTCATCCCAGTGGGGGAAATAAGTTGGCAAGCTGTTCTTTCATTATATTATCATGCTCTGCTCTCCTGATGAGGCCTATCAAAACAGTGCAGGGTGAAATCCCCATTTGGTCACCAGGGGCAACAGCGCAACAAATTTATAGCAGGTGAGTATCACAGATATATGGTAATGTCAGGTGAGTGGAGGTAAGGTCGCGTCTTCTTTTAAAACCAGTTCAATGACAAGAGGTTGTCATCGGACCTACCACCCACCCCCCCCTCCCCCAAGTGGAGGTATGGATTTCAGTGCAGGGTAACCGCAAGAGCAACACTAACATTATCCCTCAACCACACCAAGACACTGAATATAGCTGCTCGGGTTACCTTCACCAGTGATAGGCTCCCTATTGTCTGTCTCTCTAGAGGGGGAGCTTCCACATCCCGGGCTCTGTTGAGGAGTAATCACTATCTCAACGGCTCCCTAGAAGACTAAGCCCAGACATTTGCGTAGGTCTCAGGACACAGGGGTTGAGTTTATCGACAATGATGAATCGGTCGGTCGGGCAGGCTGGCTGGAAATTACACCATCGGATTAACATACTGGTCTTGATTACACCACGTTGCAGTTATTTGTAAAGAAGAGAGGCTGGTGGTTTTCCATCTCACGTGTCACCTGGAATACATTTAGGGAGCAGGGTATAGACGGTGTGCTGCTCACCAGCGGAACCCATCGACTACGAGATATGCACTAATATTAGAGTACTTTTTAAAATGAGGTCGAATTACTGCAGTTACGTTTTTCCCATGTAAAGCAGAAAACGCTCAAAGGGAGTACCAGATACACATTTAAAAGCTGAGCTGTTTCAATGTATGCTGCAACTCACTTGCTGCTGTTGTAAAGTGCAAATCACAAGGAAGGTGGCAGCTAAATTGTCACCTTACTCATTTCCTTGAAAAAATACACACATTCCTTTGTGAAAACATAAACAGATTTTAGCCTGTGCATTACTAAAGTGATGGATATTATTGTGGAATGACTAAAATATCCATTCCAGCTCTGCGGTTGTCATGGGGCACCTACCATATTGGATATATAACGAGGCGTGTGATGAAAAATACCACACTAAACACAATGAACAGGAAGTCACACAAGTGTTGGTACTTGGCATAGTTGGCCAGCTTGGCTGCCTGCACAGAAACAAAACGAGAAAGACAACACTTAATTGAGAAGCTTTGTGCTCCTGTAATCTGCAGAATTTTTTTTTCACATACATCAGCCCTGCCTAAATTCCTCGGCTCTTAATCCTTAATGCTTTTTGGGTTTCAGCCAAGTGGAACTGACTGGAAACACAATCACAATCACAAGTCATTTCAGTTGTTCAAGAAGCCTGCAGATCTGTTTCAAACGCCCTGTGGCACTAAAAGGAGACTACCAAACATGTAGGGCTGCACAATGAACCATGTATCGTCGTATATTGCGAATCGTACATCATGATTTAGTTCGTCGAATAATCGTAGAATACTGGCACTAGTCATTCATTTAATTTCCTTTAGAACGTCTGAAAATAGTCAAGACGTTGATATAAGTGCTGTCAAATAACCCACAAATGATTAAGACAATTAATTGTGATTAATACTGGTGTCAACAACATCTGAGAGCTACCGTAACCATGTGAAAAGTAGGTCAGCAGTAGTTACCCGTATGGTCAGGCTTGTTTAGTACTATTTATTTTGGAGTAACTTCCATTTCAAATGGTTTTGGTTAAAGGTTAAAACCCAACTCTGGTTTCCTCTCTCCACTGTGTCCGAGGGTGGAAAAACACCGCAGAGTTTCTCGAAATTATTAATTACAAGTTGCTACCCGGGCCAAATTTTAAGGTCAGGGTACGAATGAGACAAAACGCTGCTGCAGGACATTAACACTGAAAGGAAAATGTTTATTTGGGACTAAATCAGCTGATCTTACCTGGCTAGCAAC
The DNA here is from genome assembly GCA_034670385.1 of Hoplostethus mediterraneus. Classification (NCBI taxonomy): domain Eukaryota; kingdom Metazoa; phylum Chordata; class Actinopteri; order Trachichthyiformes; family Trachichthyidae; genus Hoplostethus; species Hoplostethus mediterraneus. The sequence goes on from JAXDDW010000013.1 coordinate 2,621,727, forward strand.
CAGTTACTGTCATACAGTTACTGTTCTGACTAAATATCAGAATGGGCAAGACGTAATTTCAGTGACTTTGAATGACTTTGCGATTTGCAACAAAAAACATTCAGTCAGCGGCTGTCCTGTGGGCAAAATTGGCTCGCTGTTGAGAGAGGTCAGAGGAGAATGGCAAGACTCGCTCAAGGTGGAACAGGATGTTCGTAGCATGAATGTGCTGCCAAAAAAACGAGATCCCTGTGGAACGTTTCCAGCACCTTGTTGAATCCGTGTCGCCAAGGATTCAGGTTGTTCTGAAGGAAAAAGGGGGTCCTACCCTTTACTGGCTAGATGGACTTCATGATGTTATTACTGGGTGTACAGTTATACATGGTTAAATGTGCAGCCCTATCACCGTTTGTCCTTAAATGCTATTCCCAGAGCATCCCGATCCCGAACGCTTTTTCAGTCACCACTACGTCTAACTGACCTCTAGCAGGAAGTCAGAGCTGTCGTGGATACACATGACCAGGCTCCCCACTCGCAGCATGTTGTTGGCATAGGAGAAGCTGATCAGGCTCACCGTGGCCAGATGATGGATGAACATGATCAGGAAGTCCTGCGTGTAAAAACAGAGGTGGCAGATCAACATGCTTGTTGTGCCTGTAATTCTTGTCATGTGTTGTGTAAGCGTATTTTTTTAATGATCTCCTTCCTCTTCGTCTTCCCCATCGAGGGTAATAATCCCTGGTTTGGCTCTGTATGTTTGTTTTGAAGATAAATGCGCTAACAGCCCTTGGTAACAGTGAATACTTATTCCGACAAGGTGATGTAATGTCAAGGGCGACACTTTGCAGTTAGAATAGGAACAGGGAATAAAGTTTGCATTAACTGCAAAGTAAAATGGTTCCCGTTTTGTGCCATAAAGCAATCCAGCAGATTTCCTGTGAAATACGACCCAGTGGCACACACAACGTACACAGCAGTGTAGATTTGGATTTGGATGCAGTGTAGCTGCCAATATTCCTGGCAACGGTCTTGTTTGTTTACGGTAATCATACCAATGTCCAATGTACCAATCAGCAGTGAGCATTTTCCCCAGAGCATGACCTAGGCTCATGGTATTTACCCTAGTGTAGGATGCAAGGGGAAGGGAACCATTTCCAATGCAAAAAGAAAACTATTCAAGCTGTCTCAAAGATAGAAATGAGTAAATAAGCCACAAAACAGTAAATATGGATATACAATACATGTGCACAATACTTTTTTGCATTTTTCTAGTGTATTTTACACTGCTGTATGAACAAAAGTATTTCATGCATGTGCCAAATTTCGTCTCTCTCATTTCATTTCATTTCATCTCATGTATTGTTTTATCATGTGACTCAACAGCGGTGCTGGATTTATGCAGCCAGACACATGGACCGAGACGGAGAAGATTCAATCTAACACTAACACTATAGAGACAAACAAAGCAAACAAACAAAGACAGAGGCTTAAGAGCCTACAACACTGACAGGAGACATGTGCATGTGACGGTTGAGCAGCACAGGGAGGTGACAATGGCACAGTGCAAGGGTGTCATGTGGAAAACCACAGGTTTTACATAAATAGAAGGCCTGTCACAGTAGATCACTGTTTTAGCTCATTTCACAGCCTACTACAAACTTGTTAAAAAAAATGTGTATATTGTTTCAAATATTTGAATGAGTTGAGATGCTTGCTTTATCTTTCCAAAGGGTTTCAAAAGTTCACACATCACTTGCATAATGAGCTTTGGCCATGTCTGTTACAACAGAAAGAGTACCAGCATAGTATGTAAAACAAGGATGGCCACAGACACGTTGGTGTTTTTGTATAAGCCTTTTGAAAGGTACTTGCCAATCCAAACACTGTGGACCATTTCGTAGAGGCTATAAAGTTCCTACTACAACGACTGAGTTTGGAAAACCAGCGCTGCGCTATGTAGCTTCCATCCTTATGGAACTCATTGTAAGGTCTTGAGACTTGGCAATCTCACTTGGCCAGTTTACACTTGAAATTAAAGCCATTAACCACAGAGTTGCTCTTATCGCCGCTGCTTCCTGGAATGCTGTCTGCTTTACGTGCCTGGAAATACCTTTATTATCCTGGATCTGTTATGTACATTTTGTTCTTTGTTTAAAGTGCAAGTTTCCACACCACCTGAAAGGAGCCACACCATTTGAAAAGGAGATGTTCATCGCAGTGTGACTACCCCGGTTGAGCAAAGGTTAAATAGTGAAAAGGGCTAGACCTACTGGAATTTCTGATATGAATAGCAGCCTTTCGCCTTGAAAGACACAAATCTAGCGAAAACAATCTGTCGAGCAGGAACTACCTGCTTCATCTCAACACCTCAACACACAAGTGACACTGGACTACTCATCACACTGAACTGGCTGTAGATGTGAAACATTAAAGGCAAGTGTCTTTGGCCCCTAACCAGCCCTGGCTCCAAGCCTCTGGTATTCTGTGGAATTTTCTGTAACTCTATTAGGGTCAGGCTTATTGCATCCTGCCATCACATGACAGTTAGTGCGACGAGGCATTCACAGATTGAAAAAACTCAACAGATCACGTGACCGTCGCAAACAAACACCATTGTAATAGCTTGTCACCGAGCAAACTAGAAGAACTTTAGTCTTTAGTCTATCATGGCATACATGAGGAACCTTTGCATCGACTTTGCATCTCACACACACACACACACACACACACACACACACACACACACACAGACACGCGCTCTCTCTCTGTCACTGCCAGATGAGGAACAATAAGCGTATTAACAAATCAGGGAGTGGCAACTAACATCCACTGCAGTCTAAACCTCAAAGGGGCTTTCCATTGTTGTTCCTCTCACCTTCCTTTTGATATCGGTGAATTGGGAGAACATCAGTGACCAGTAGAAGGCCAGTTCTGTTACATAGTAGTGGTAAAGCCCTGGAGTCAGGACCTAGACACACACACAGAGCGAGAGAGAGAGAGAGAGAGAGAGAGAGAGAGAGAGGGAGGGGGGGGTATTTTTTATGGATGATTTATATAAGGTATTTCTGCTCTGCCAGATATCACACAGTTATGCTTTTCACACTACACTTAACCCCGGGCTAACGTCTTTCTTAACCCTGGGTTAAGGACGCATTTAACCCTGGGCTAAGCAGCGTTTCACACTTGCATTTTTGAAAGAGGGTTAACACTGCTTTTAACCCTGCTACGAAGCAGGGTTAGCACCGATTTAGTGGTGCTATCTCCAAAACGCGGTGCTAAGAACAGTAGTGTGAACCGTTGTGGGGTTAGAATGTAACATGGGTTAGAATGTAACAGGAGTTAGAATGTAACAGGAGTTAGAATGTAACATGGGTTAGAATGTAACAGGAGTTAGAATGTAACACGGGTTAGAATGTAACAGGGTTAGAATGTAACAGGAGTTAGAATGTAACAGGGTTAGAATGTAACATGGGTTAGAATGTAACAGGAGTTAGAATGTAACAGGGTTAGAATGTAACAGGGTTAGAATGTAACACGGGTTAGAATGTAACAGCGAGTTAGACATTAGCATTAAACGTTAACCCGGGGTCTACAAGCTTACAGTGTAAAATCCTGAACACTGAATACCCGGGGTCAATTGTTAGCCCAGGGTTAAAGAAAACTAGTGTGAAACGTGTTAATAATAATGTTATTATGTTAATAATTTATAGCCCAGGGTATGAATATTGAATATATATACTTGAATATGTTAGCCCAGGGTTAAAGTTAACCCTGGGCTAACATATTCAAGTGTGAAAAGCCTAAGTGAAGATTAACGGGAAAGATTGGAGAATGAGGGGATGACGTGACGAGCACTGTGCACCGAACCTGAACCCACAATGTTGCGCATCAGCACAGCATGCATCCCAGCATGCATCCCAGCCCACTGGACCGTTTACTTAGGCAATGAGACGCCATGTTTACAGTGATTGGTGTCACGCCTAACAACACCCCTTATCTGTTCTAAATCACTGAAAGGCACGGCGTTGAGCGGGTTATCGCTTTTATAAAAACAGGAGCAGACAGAATGCAGAAGTTCAATACATGTTTTATTTTTAAATCTTTTATATTTCATGAAATAATTGTTTATCTTCCGCCAAACAAAATAGTTGAAAAGTATCTAAGCAACATGGTTGCTAAGGTGGGTTGGTCTCAGCTAATCAGAATGGAGGATAAGAGCTATTATAAATTGAATTAAATATAAATGAATAATTGATGCTATAGTGTCACCAACCCACATCCCACGCCCAGGGAGAAAGCAGGGGAAACATGGATATGTGCCGTATATTAATAATACATTACATAGCAGACACTTTTATCACAATAAGTGCATTCAACGTAGGCAGGTAAGAGAATTAGTCACCAAAATATTGGTCAGATTGAGATTTATGATACAATATTATCTACACAAGTACAGGAAAGAGGCAGTGAAGGCAAACAGACTCCACTGTCAAACAGAATTGATACCATCTACACAAGGAAGGGAAAAAGTCATGCCAGTTTTCTGTGCAAGGTCAATGATATAATATGATTAGGTTTATTCTGTATGGGAGAAATTTGCCCCTTCATGTATGGGAGTGTCCAAAAACACACAGGGCTTATAAAACAACTCACGGCTATTGTGTGAGCGCACAGCCGCATCTCACCTGATAGGGGTAATTGTACCAGCAATGCCGTGTATCCCACATCCAAGGCGACTGTGCAAAAACATTAACATGAACACACACACACATTAGTCCAGCAAACAAATACTAATGCTACATCTATGAAAATAAAACAGGCCCATCAAATATCATCTATGAAATAAAAACAAACAAAGCAAACAGCAATTTTCTTCTTCCTGATTGTCACCGCACCCCTGCCAGACCTGCCGATGTGCTCACCTGCCACAGAAACCGGATACCATAGGTAAATATACCCAGATAAAATGTAAACCTCCACCTAGGAATAAAGGAAAGGTCAAAGATGTTACTAACCAGATAATACAACTGATCAGAGAGAACAACAACGCATCAAATAGATCATGCATCATGCACTACAATTATACCACAGAAAACGCTCTCAAGCCTGCAGAGAGGTCAAAGGTGAACGCATCAGGCAACACCCACATGCTCTCGCAGAACTTGGTGTGTGTGCTGGGTTTATCTTGGTTCCTGCGCTGCCTGAACCAACGCTGGACCTTCCGCACCTCCCAGTCCAGCTGCTTGGACAGCCCATCCAGGTGCCGCGAGTCTGGGTTCTGTCGAGAGAGGAGAAAGGGTTCAGCAAACAGGCTGGTCTGGACGAGAGAGGCCAACAAGGATGACCAAGGCGTGCCATTATATACATGTTCTGTCTGCAGTTTTGGCCTATTGCAATTTTGCTAATAATTCTGATAATAAATAATGATAATTTGATTAAAATTTATAATAATAATAATAATAAAAGTCTGTGAACTAAGCAAATAGAGAAAATTATCTGGGCAATTTTGTTGGCACTCAAGGTTTCAGTGAAAAGTGAAAGCAGCCATAAAGGAACAATCCAGGCAGAAATGTATTCTTGCATAATTGTTTCATCACACACTGCTCAGTTCAGTTCCTCCGATGCAAGTTCCACCCCCACACACAAAATCCATGTGACTCTCTTTTCGTCTGGGTTGCCAGCAAAGCTAATCTGTTTCATTACCAAACAATTCGTTTTATTGCTTGGATCCAGCCCCCTCTGAATCACATGGTAGGCCCCTCCTCACCCCCCTTTTGTTGGGGGAAAAAATCTCCAGGCAGCAAAACGAAAAAATGCAAATTCAGTATCAGGCAAATAGTTTCAAATAAACTACCGCCTTTCATTTTGTGACAGTTTTGTGTTTGATCCCAATAAGCCCCATCTTTTGGGTGGGGGGTTGGTGGAGCGGGAGTGGAGGGTAGGGCTGTAGAAATGTCTATTGAGACTTGCATTTACTACGTGACTTATTATAAAACATAAAGACTTCACAGCCAAGTGTTTCTGAACACACATAGGGACGCACATAGCAACATAGCAGAGCTGTACAACATAGCAGAACAGCAGCATGGCATAGCTAACCCCTCCTTGGAATGTGCAGCCTAAAGCCAATGAAAGAGTATGTGAGCTTAGCGTGAGAGGTGGTGAAAGAGACAATTCACCGTCACTGTCATTAAAACTACTACCTGATGTCAACTCTGGTAGTAATTAGACCTCTCAATACATGTGAGAGAGAAATAAGTGTCATACCAATAAAGTAAACATCAATATGCTGGGGGTAACCACAGGTGACACTATAGTGTGATTGCAGACTGAGCCTTTGAGATAGGTAGGCAGGGAGGTAGAACCGGACCAGGGTTGGGGTCAGTGCACTGGATTCAAAATGTAAATGAAAACTGCAATTCACTTTACAGAGCCAATAGAGGAAAAACTAAATCCATTTGTGAATGTAGAAGAAAATCCATTTCATGAAGTGACAGAAAATACATCTGCCCCATGTGTGGTCCGACCTCAAATGAAGATAAAGGGGGACAAACAGCAGTCAGAAAAGAAACCAAAGTCAACAGTAAGTACAGGTGTGGTACCTTTGTGATGGATGTAAACACTTTCTCCAGAACTGCATTGGGCTGAGCTCGTCGTCCACCGTCCCCCTGGATGTGAAGTCTCTGGGCACAGGTGCCGGCGATGAATCTGTCACAGAGGTCAAGACGTCAGAGATGAACAGTGTCTTGCTGGGATACACAGTAGTAGTAAGGAAAACTCACTGGAGCTGCTGATAAACACTGAAAAGCTTCTTCAGATTTCATGGCAAACAAATACATCCCACATGCAATCCCAGATCAGACAGAGGGAACGAGAGAGAAGGGCTTAGCAATAACTTTCAAGGTTTTATTGGGTCACATTTTAACGCTCTGTGTGGACCTATTTTTCCTCCTTTTTTTTGATCTTGTTAAGTTGAATTAAAAAAAGGTCAACCATTAATTCTAGATTTGTGAACATGAGCACGCCTCTCCAAAAGCAAGACAAGAGACCCAAGACTTTCTCGATGTCATCTCAAACTGCTCCAACCAACTTAGCAGTGCCCAGGGTGATTTTACATAAGCAGCTCGCTCCGGTTCAGACCTGTAAACACACTACAATAAAATAAAGCTCATTTGGATGTAATAGCTGCACAAGGTCAGCGTCCCATTCATTGTCACAGGGCAGCTCAAGCTTTAATCTCTTGTTGACGTCACAGATTTAGAGCCAGTTTGTTGATGCCAGTGTTTCCACCTTCCACCTGGCGAAAACCATCTATGACTTTTCCACGACTTTCCATGACCATTACGGAGCATTTCGATGACCTAATTTCAGTTTCTTCATGGCATGTCATGGTTGCATTGTTTTGCAATGATCCTCAAGGCATAAATCTGGTTTGATTCAATTTCCTCCTATTGCACAATTTCCCCCAGAACAAAAATTGTGCCATTCTTTTGCATCGTATTACCTATGAAAAGGATTCAGGAACTAAAAATAGTAATAGTGTGTTTCAAACATTTTGGGTTGACCCTGGCACAGGGAAAAACTTGTTGGCCTTGCTGTGGAGACATGACCCTTGAATGTAAAGAGCTGCTGATCAGTCTAATGTAGTCAAAGTGTATTAAACAAGCTATAAGACATATTCCAGTCGTTTCCTGTCCTGACTAAAATCCCCTGATTTGCCATGACTTTCCTGCCTGGAAGAATCCTACATTTCTCAAAATATCATAGTATTCCAGAAATTCCATGACCTGCTATGTTGACAAACGTTGATTTAACTGAGACTGCATTGTGTATTTAGGGTGGATTGTCAACCCTGTGGGTGTTTGTGCCCCTTGGCTTTAATGAGGAATGCAAACCATGCTAGCAAGCCTTCAGGGAAGATAAAACACCATGTATGTGACAAGTGACCCTACTACAATTCAAAAGGTCAAGGTATTATTTAAGCATGTTGCCGTGGCTCTCCTCATGACATGCTGATGGTCTAACTCCTGCAATACAAAACCTACAATTTCACATCTATGTAGGTGCCATTTTTGCTAGGAATTTCAACACCACCCATCCCAGGGCTCTATGGTGACATTTTCCCAGGGAGAACACGTTTTGCTAAACTGAAAACCTTAGCGCTGTCTACAACAAAGAGATTTAGGATTATCTGTGAAACTAATTGAAGATTCCCATTTCTACTTTGAATCCTACGGCATCCATTGTGTGCCAGCAGCTCAAATAAGATAATCCAGCATTGGGGCATTCTGGAGGGTCTGTTGGCTAAGGTGTGTACCACGTAACTACTTAAACTGAAGCTCAGACATTTTAAATTCATCCGGCTTCAGCTGTCAGCAGATGCTGCGAAGTCGTATATGCATTCAGTGATTCTACCACATCTGTCTGCATCACACTGCATCACCAGTTGGTCTCACGCAAGAAAAATCTTTCTATGTTCTGGACAAAGAGGAGCCAGCAAGGTTTCATCATTGTCATAAAGTATAATCATCTGACCATTGCTATTTTTGTTTTTCTAGCAAAAACCTGTTCAAAATAATCCATAACCTTGCTTAAATGTTAGGTGGGTGTAACCATCGTCTCTGACATGTCATTGGCTAATCATCATTGTCTAGTCTGCGGCTGCATTCTAGTTGGCCACCAGGGACTTGTGAAGGAAAAAGACTAATTTTCGCCAAGCTGCCAAAACTTCTAGGTAGCAGATAAACATGCTTTGTAGAATTCCGGATAATAAAAAAAAACTGCATTCCCAGGGCAAAGTTTTTCTTCCTGGGTGAGTTTTACACAGATATGTATCCATGCAGGGTGTGGCATAGGTAAGATAGCTACTGATTTAAATTAGTCTCCCGGCAATTCATTTTACCTGGGAATTTCTGCTCCAGTAGGTCTGACGCCTCCCACAGCATATCCAATATCTTGCAAAACCATTCTCTGCCCTGCACAACACTAGGCACAGCCAAATCCACCTGGACCTGGTTTTGTGATCTATACTCGATGCTGTTTGACTGACAAACCTCATAACAGCAATACAATACTTAATACTTAGAATATATATGCATAAAATTGCAACAAAAATTTTTTTGCATAAAACAGCCTAACCCATCAAATAAATTGATAAATATTTCAACGCAAAGGATGTAAATAAGAAAATCCCAAAGTGGTGAAATAAAATAAATAAAACAATAAATGGGTTACAGTTCTGATTTGTGAGCAAAATAATGAATAAAAACAGAAAAACTATTACAAAAGTACAGACAAATATATAATATAATTTATTTGTATCCATTTCATCATTCTTCCACACAAATAAACTGTATTTGATCCTCACTGAAAATTCAACTCTCTATATACGTCCACATTCAGTTCTTACAATTCAATTTCAGTTTACTGAGATTCGCAAGTGTACATACCTGACAAAAGTTTTCATTTGGGCACATCTACAGGGCGTCAACTGGGGTGGATGGGACACTCTTCCTTATCGCAGCCTCACTTTGTGATTCAGGCTGGTGAGACAGGTGTATTTAAGCCTAATAGTCTCATAAAATCAAGCTCCTGTAGTATTAGTTCACTAACAATGAGCACGCATTACAGCAGTGAACGCCTCCGTAGTCTGATGAAAATTTCATTGTGTGAGTACAAGGAGAGGGTTTCCCAGTGATGGGAATCTAACACTCACTACAAAATAAAATCAGCCATTGTGTTTTATTATGAAAGCAGAAAAAGAGGGGGAAAAAACAAATGTCTTTTATCTGAGTGAAACTCACACTTCTTGTCCTCCCTGTTCTTATTGTCTTTCAGCCAGAATCAGCTTCAGCTTTCTGTACTTCAAGGTCACCCTGCTCTGAACTGACACTCTACAGCAATGAAAAGTATGTGGCTTAAAGGGCTGGGTCACATCAAGTTCAAACCAATCCAGAATGTGGTTGAAAACTTGTTTCCCTTAAGGTTTATAATATAATATATATATAAGTTTACAACTCAATTAATCCATTTTGGAAAGACTGTTGCAAACCTGAAATTCATTCGTCAATTTCAAACCCACAGATGATTATATACTCCAAAAAGTTTTACGATGACTCCTAACAGTAAAACATGTTATTTACTTTCATGCCAACAATCACTATCTAATCATATCCTCTACTGGGTGAAATCATTTGAATGTATGTTTTATCAATAACCTGTAACGGGCAGTTTCACTTCACATACTGTATTTATTGAATTGAACTGGCCCAAAAACCTGGGCATTGAGGTGCACAAAAAAAAATCATTCAGCAGAGGAGAGACTGTTAGGCGAGACTGTTCAGTTTCACTTGGCATCGTGCTGTTAAACACTTACGCTTCACTGTCTGTTTGAGTAGATGTTGAACATAAAACACTTAACGAGCAAAGAGCGGGGAGGAGCAACATGCAGACTCCTTGACAACAATACCGCAGTGATTTGTCTCCTTGGCACTTTGATCGCCCGAGTGCATGAATGGCACAATCATGCTACATGCACTCAATGATTAAACTCAAAGTACCTATCTTTTTCACGCTTTCTATCTATTAAATAGTTACCAATTGATAGGAGGTGTGAACTCAAAGGTGAGCTATCACGCTCATTCATTGGTAATGGACTATGCAATGGTACAATAATAAATACAGGCCTTGCAATTCATGAAGAATAAGGATTAACCCACTAAAATAGCCCACGCTAGCCTGAAAATCAGTGGACGGCAGCAACAGGAGACAGAGGGCACGATGCAAGCTAATCTATTTATGTCAGATGTCAAAACATCCCTGTTCCTCCACAGGACCAGACCACTCCAACATACACAAAGCCTGTTACCGAGAGACGGGCTCAGCATGGTCTGTGTACACTGACACCGGTGGTCCTGATGGCTGTCCAGCGAAGAGCAGCTCGCTACGATCGTGACACTGGAAAAGCATCCCAGTCCCAGGTTTAGAACTAGGCACAGGCGCAGTTCTATTCATAGCACAGTATACTGGACGTAATCACGGCTTTGATTTGTTTTGCGAAGTTAAAGGGGCATCGAGTTAACGGGAAGAAAAGTAACATTTCGGGCCTATAAATAGAAAGCACAGAACAGGACAAGAGGATGTTTAATGCAACATGTCCACATTTGGTTTACAGTGTCTTCTTTTCTCCCGTGAGACCTGCTCTCAACAGACAGCCATGCTTTTGAGGTGGTGTGTCAGACAAAATGCCTGCTAGCAAGGAGACAAAAGTCAAAACCGGCAACAACAGATCACAAGTCTCGCTAATCATAATCTCATACACATCATTGTTTGTCGTCTTAACACCGTTCAACCCATGACATGGCTTAGAAGGGCCTATAGCCTCGCCACACACTAAAGTAGCACGGCTGTTCTATGTACAAAGCCACTGCCAAGAGCGAAGCAATGATTACGATCTAAACAAGAAACTGGTCTAAAAGGGAGGCCCGGTTCAGTTGAGAAGAACCATCCAAGCAAAGAAAACGAATGCCTGCAGGTGGAGGGAAGATCCTGCAGATAAACACATGCATAAAAATGTGTGTAGGACAAAGGCAATTATGTTTGGAGGGAGAGACAGAGAGAGGTGGAGATTTGGCTAAATGTGAGAATTTTAAAACCATATTGATAAAATTGATTATAGCTCTGCAATACTTTCTAACATGCCAGTAATTTGTAGCTCTGTTTCAAACAACACAATGACAGGTGTGATTCTGATCTCATATCTGTGCAGGTTAAACAGACATACTTCAAACCACACAGACAAGTTCTTCATTTTTCAACTGTTGGTGGCAGGATATGCCTGAGAGGACAGACCATCAAGATTTACCCCTGTCACTCTACGACTGTGTGAACGTGTGAGTGTGAGTGTGAGATTGTGGATAGTGTGTATCTGTGTACGTGTGTGCGTGCAGATAGTGTTTCTTGTTTTGTGTGACATTACGTGCATTGTGTGCATGCATGCTCTGTGTTTGGGCTGCAGAGCTGTAAGAGGGGGCAGTAGGAACCCAAGCCAGGGTCGGATGTTTTTCTGATGAATAAATGAATGAGCCAATCAGCCAGCCAGAGCAACGGGCAGCAACAGAGTAAATGGTCTCTGATAACATCACCCTGGCCCCATCTCACCTGGAGGGTAGCTTAACATTGAGAGAGGAAAAGCCAATCAGGCTTGTCGCCTGAGACAGGCTGCTTAGCTTCATAAGCACCATTGTACCCCATCCAGCAGCAACCCTAACACCTTGGCTGTGCTCCTAAGTAACCTCCAATATCCGATTGCTCCTTATTCACAGCCACTTGGCCAGGTCCAGATTCAAAAGACAACACCTCTCTCCAGTGTGCTTGGGATGGGCACAGTACGTCATGTCCAGAAACCATGCCTAGGTTACATATAGACTAACACCTTCAGCTCCCTAGCCATTTTACATTTCCAGAATATTTAATTTAATATTACATTTCTCCGCAATAAGAGGACGTGCATTGTTCAGAATCAGGTGTCACATAGTCTTGGAGCACTGTTCAACCCAGACCAGACCACCACTTTGCTCCAATTGCCTAAGTTTAAACACTGTCCAACACAAGGCTGCGCCAAAATGTTGTATAATAAATAAAATAAAAAGTTGTAGTCATATTCTAAAGGCCCTGTGTGGAATCAAAGTGCAGGGCCACATGTGCTGTGATGTTTATTTCATTGATTTGAACGCCGCTCCATTCTTAAATCAGTCACGATATAGGAGCTGATGGTATGACACTGTTACACATGAGTTTTAACTGAACAATAAATCTGTAAGTACTTTATTTACCTCCCCAGTTAAGCTAATGGCAGCACAATATACAGGTATTAGACTTTCAGGTGGGAAAGCCCTGAGGAGATGATACTCCATCAGTAAGCCCTACCCTGCAACAATCTAAGTGTATCTAACCTGACCATAATGTAGGTTTGTAGACTTTCTTGACACTTATTGGCAATGAAAATATTTCATTGAAACCTTAAGGGTGAAGCCACTGTGTCATCTGATCCGCCACACTGGTCCAGGTTTAATTAAAGTGGATGAGCTTTTACTGTAACCATGACAGTGTCAGTGACAGGATGGAAGTGCGCTAGGTTTAGGAGCAAGGGTCAAACTATCTGTCTACCAAATGACATCATCACCATCAAAGTCTTTTCTAAAACAGACGAACTGCATGGTCTCATTTGGCTGGACCTAATGCTTGTGTCACACTCAAACTGGCAGATGAAAATACAACCCCTCTAGGTCAACAGGCTCGACAACACTAAAACCCTCAAACACAAGGAAGTGTTTGGAAGGAGCGAAGAAAACCTTGGGAGGAACCAAAGAATTATAGTTGCGGTGGACCACATCTCCTCTCTCTTGATTGATTGGTTGTGACCCAGAAGCGTGAGGCTTCTTCAAAATTGCCTAATGTGGAATTCCAATGTTTCCTCTCTTATCAGTATTAGAATAGCAAGCTGTGGCCCATCCATTTTTGGAGGGGGCTATAAGGTAACTTCTCAACTATGCAACAGTCAATCGAATAACCAACCATTTTATTTGTCATAGAAAATGCCTCCATGACATGTCTCCACTTGGTTGTGTAGCAAGGCCTGCAGCTGCTTGGCATTCAAGCCAGGGTGCGTGTTGAATGCCATGTCATCACATCAGCGCCTTCTCTACTTTGTGAATCCATGGACCCAACAAAGGCACAGCTTAACCTTTGTAGTGGGCAACAACAGTCAGTTGGATGGATACCCTAGCCATCATTATGTGACAAGATGTGGAAGTTTCGTAGCAAGCTGGCATGGCACTGACATCTCTCTCTAATGTGCATGCATCAGTCGGTTTGACTACAGGACACCAGCCAGCCAGCTAACATTAGCTATAACACAGTGGTACCCGAACTGGGGTCAGGGAGTCCCCCAGGGGTCCTTGATAGGGTACCAGGGCGTTCCCAGCAAAATGAGGGTTAGTTTAATTTCAATATCATTGTATTCACTTGAAGTAAACACTAGAGAGAATGTGTAATGACAAATTTTGATCAGAGGTGTCATTCTCCCCACTGTTATCTCCCCACCTATAGTAGAGACAGAAATCAAAATTATTCCATTTCAAAGCCTTTGTAAAACCTTGGGACTGTGGTATAAAGAGCCTATATGGGAGTCAGGTGCATGCGAAGTTTGGGAAATCCTGGGTTTACACACAGTTCCCCATGGTCATCTCAAAGCCATCACTACTTTGTCTAAAACTTGTGTTCTCGTCCGTTATAGAAGGTAGTTTCCGTTAACTGCCGAGCCGTGGATGTTTTTTAAGAAAACATCCCATAGGAGCGGTGTACACAAACCTTTCGAAAAGTATCCTGACGGAAAAAATCCCGAAAGCCAGCGGCAAGGCAGAAAGCAAGTGTCCAGCTTTGGGATACTCCACCCCGGGTGCTGGATCTTCCAGATCCGCCCAGGTTACGTTGTGTGGCAGCCAAAACCGTTCGTTCCAAAACCAGGCTGAAAGAGCAGCCATACTTCACAGTGTTGTATCCTCGAGTGATAAAATGTTTTTCTTATCCTAAAGAGCCACGGTATGAAACTTGGTGAACGCCTCTCTTACTCCAGATACACTAGAAGATGACTTGCCACACTGAACTTAAACGAGTATCAAGGTAGCAGGAAGACTTCCGGTACAAAATATTCCAAATAAAATCATCATTGACAGATGTGCAGCAGTACAATGCGATTTTTCTCAGCACCATTTCACAGTATAGTCATTCAAGTATCTTACACAGCTGCTGTATCGCTTAAATATTCAATCTAATTCTTCCACTTATAAAATATATTAATATTTGTGTTGTTGTGCACAGCTTTGTGAAGCTTAAAGTAACATTTTACGCTTTTATTTTGAAAGCTAAACCGCCTAACTTCTGGTCCTGTTCTGGCTATTTCTTGCTCACATGACGTATTTTAGCTACCGCCCTGAGATGAGAACAGAAATTGAGGAAGTGAAGCGTCTCCCACCTCCCACTATAACTGAACGAAGTGATAGATGGGTGCATAGCATCCCTTAGTCATTTCATTTGAACTAGAATGGTGTTAGATTCTCTGAACGAGTTGCAGGATCCTAAGGATGAGGGTGCTTTTACTACTCCCGTTCAATAATCAGATAGATAGGTTATCTATAACTGTTACTTTATCAAAGAAAGATAAAGTTGACCTGAGGTGACGCGCTGATGAAAGAGCCGATGGCACGACCAAGTGGTTATTGAAAGTATTACAACTACAAATTGTTCAGTAGTGTTATATAATGTTACGTATGTTACGGTTGATCTGCACAAGCACAGCACCTCTTTTTTATCGAAGGTCACAGAATTTCCTATACTGAAAGTTATCTTGCTTGCGTCAGTCTACAAATAAATAACGAATTGCTCATAAAAAATAGTTTACAGAGCAGAAATAGCTGAAATATAATAATAAATAATAATAATAATAATAATAATAAATAATAATAATAATAAATCAACGTTTATTCTAGAGATGGTACTCTGGTGATGCAGCATTTTGGGGAGGGATATCCCTCCATCTCCGTTGGTCAGGGATGAGGCAGCTGCAGTGCTATCCACACTCAGCTCTCTAATTATAGATGGACATTTGCCCCTTTGGAGCACGTTATTATTAGAAATCTCACAGGGCAGTTGACTCAATCACTATGCAAGGGATTTCAGCCAGGGCATCCAATTATAAACAGTGGTAAATGATGTAATGTCATGGTCAACTCTTCATAACTGGGCAACCTAGTTGACCAAAAAAAATCTATAAAACGATTTGTATGATCAAAAATACATGAGTTGGGGTGCTGGTTGCTCATGTATCATGATACTGGCAGGGTATGTCCAATACTAGTTCTGAAAAGCCAGTGGAAATATACTACCCTACTGAGCACTGTTATCATTTATGTTGCATTTAGCTGATGCTCTTATCCAGAGTGACTTATATAGGGGTTCAGTATCTTGCTCAAGGATATGTTAGTGGGACAGATGGCTGTTGTGGGGATTGAACCCATGAAAGAGAATGCATCTGCAGAGGTATTTTTGAGTGAATCAACAGATTAATAACTGTGAACCTTCTCTGTGATTCAAGAGTTTGAAAAAAAAGCTACCAGGAAAGATTATTTGAAAGGAATGTAATCATAGAAAAACTATTTGCCAGCGATAACCCATGCTGAGTGAGGCGGGATGTGCACTTAAAGAAAGGTTGCCGTAGACACTCTAGAAAATGGTAAAGGTGAAGAGTTTAGAGTAGCAGACTAGCTCAGGTCAGGTTACAGTGAGGCTGTAGAGTACATGCATTTGTAGGGAATGTTGTGTGTGAGGTACCACCAAGATCACGGCGGTTCAAGAGACCACCAGTGTAGTTAGAAAACATTAAACATGAAAACAGACCAAAACCATAGTGGTAAATTACTTCTGCAATTTATTCCAAAATATATCTTATGTAATGGGGACGACTCAAGAAGTCCAAAGGAGAAATAACACAGCGGGAGTGGTGACTGTGATGTGTTCAGGCGCTTTGTTTCACATGCTGTCATGTCAATGCAAATGGTTGGGGAAAAAAATTCATGTCTGTCAAAGGGCAAGTACACACCAATTTCATATTAACGCTCTAGCCTGGGAATGTGGGTAAGGCAATCAGAGGAATTCTAATACTATTTTATTCAATGGCAAACATTATGACCATTTATGTAGCAAAAAATACCTACTTGTGACATATTCTATTTATAATGAGTAAAAAGTTAGAGTTAGAAACAGGAGTCATGCTTTTTGGTGGTATTGTAATAACGGAGGGTCATCACAGCAGCTCAGGTGAGGAGGGCCACTCCAGTGTGATTCGGACAGGAGAGGAGTTAGATGAGGCACAATCGTCATCGTTCCTCCCGCAGTCACCCGGGCTAGTTCTGCTGTAAAAGTCCATGTCAAGCATCCATCAGTCAGCCGGGCCTTCACATGTGCTCTGGGTGGTTCTGCAAACAGCTGACGAACTCTGTTACTGGGTGGCTATTAAAGCAGATCTGGTAAACGGCGTTGAAGAGAGGAAACCTGGAGAGGCGGAAGAAGGGGGATGGTAGTTTAATACTGGTGGTACTGATGGTAGTTTAATACCACTCATTTTTTGCGTTGAATAAAAAAACAAATTCATTATTCATTATGAAACAACTTACTTGTCCACCATGTTTTTTTGTTTTAGGATGTGGTTGACCTCAGATGCAGTAGCTGGGCCTTGAAGCTTCTGGCCGTTCAGCATCTCCTTCTCTAACTCCTCAATGGTCTAAACAGGGAGATGCTTGATGTTATAACATTCATGTTATGTTATTACAACGACAGACAAAGTTTTCAGAAAGAGAGAGGGGGGGTGGGTGTCCGCAAAGAGAGAGAGAGAGAGAGAGCGAGATTAAAGCAGAACGATGGAGACAAGAGCTGCATGTATTCAAAACCTCTTTTCCTCGTACCTTTCCCGTTTTGGCAAAAGCTTCCCCGATCTTGCGGTTGCGTCCACCGTAGCAGGTTGTGATGAGGTCAGCGATGCCACAGCTCTCCAGGAAGGTGGACGGGGAGACGGGGCAGTCTGTGCAGAAGACCCTGGCGAAGGCAATCATCTCCATCAGACCAAGACGGATCACCGCCGCCTTGGTGTTGTCACCGAATCCCAAGCCGTCACAGAAACCTGCTCCCACTGCCACGATGTTCTACGACACGGAGAGATGCTGTCGTGATTACGCTGCATCTTTTCACGTCATTTGATTGTTGGTTTGGTTGAGAAAGCAATAGCATATTTTGGATATGACCTGCATTTTCCTGTGTAGGATTTTCTCTCATGATCATCTACTGTATGTTCTGTAGCCCCTGGGAACTGTTTTCTATCAGCAAATTCTGCTGTTTGTTCTTTACTGCTTTTGATACATAACATGCCTATGCAATTGAAATTTCAAATATTATTGAGAGTTCCCTAATTGGACAAAAAGAAGATCATTGGGGTGAAAGTTTCTCTCATTCACATTTGTTGTACTAATATTGTACTAATATTATATTGTTGAGAAAAGGCTAGAAATTATATTTTAGCAACCTTTTTTCCAAACATCATTAGGCTGCCGTTCCGATACATGCCAGATGTGTTAGGCTAATGTGGCCCGGCAAGGGAAAGCAGGGAAGGCACATCTGTTTGACGGAGGAGTAATGCTGACCTTGAGAGCTCCACAGATCTCCACTACATCAGACTCCTCCACCACAGCCACACGGAAGTTAGTGGTCTGCATCAGATCCTTCAAGATGGCCCCGTTCACTTTGTCTTTGCACCCTATGAGGAAAAAAAAACCCACACCATTAGTTTTCCCATTATAGTCATTTCAGAAAGGCATTCTTTATCTGGGTCAGCATAAAAAAAAGTTCTTACCAAGAGAAATGGAGAAAATGAAATTATCATTTTACTTTGAATAACATTATTATTCCCCAATGGTATTCCCGAAAATTAAATACATCCAATGCATCAGTCAATATTTCAAAAACACAGATGATTCCATCTTCAAAAAGGTAATTCAGATGACTCACAACTTTAGTCGTAATGCATTATGTGCATTACTTTCACATCTGTAATCATTTTTTTATTAGGAAACTCTTCAAATGGAAGAGTGCAAGGTCTCTCATTCCTGAACCATCTCTCCGTACCGATAGTTGTTTCACAGAACTTCTCCTCAGCGACCTCGTTGGCGATGTTCGCTCCCATGAGAACTGTCATGGTGATCCCCAGCCTCCCGCGGATGACCTCTGAGATCAGCTTCAGACCATCTGGACCCGCATCTACGCCCTAGGACACAGATGATCACAAAATCCACAAACACGCACATACACAAGCATGCAATATAAGTACACGCACAAACTCCAACTTGATTGAATCACAGGCCTGCACCTCATTCCAATATATTTCCTGTTCCTTATTGCTGTTGTGTGAAGGAGATTTTACAGGAAGAACTCTGAGGAAATGACATCTTCATAGTTCATGGATAAGACTTTTTAAGACTACCTTGATGAGAGACATTCCCACGGCATCCTTCTTGATGTGGTCTTTGATGGTGTCGCACACTCTGGCGATGAATTGGTGAGGGACCACAAAGATCAGGATGTCGGCTCCTTTCACAGATTCAGCCAAGTCCGGGATAGCCAACTGGACAGGGAAGTAGGGAGGGACAGAAATTACAGTGACAGCTGGCTCCAAGATATGATAGATATCAGATATGATTCAAATAATAATAATAATAATAAGAAGAAGAATGCATGTGTTCCCCATCATTTACTTGATTTGCTATAAAACATATGTTTCTCATGAAGCTTCTTCACCAAGACAAATGTCAAAAAAACGTTCACATACATATTAGAATTGGTTTTATGTATTAATAGCCACCAAAATATGGAATTTAACTGAGCGTCCTGCTGGCCGTCGACAGCAGTTTCATAAAGGAGTGCTCACCACGTTGGGGGGCAGCTTGTGACCAGGCAAATACTTGACATTTTCATGGTCCGTGTTGACGATTTCTGTGAGTTTACGACCGTTCACCATCTCCTCGAACACCCACATGTTCACCGTTGTCTCAAAACTGTCATACTTTGCTGCATTTGCACCCACGATCTTGGCAATGGCAGAGCCCCTGTGGACATTGAGACACGTGACTGAGCGCTCTGGTTGAATGCAATGCAGAGAAACTGGTGGGTTTTGCCATTTGTGTATTTTGGTAAATTATGAATGGATTTGAATGGATCTTAGGGTCATGGCAAAAATAGTTAGCAGTGTTATGATGTGGCAGCAGTGATATGGGAAGAACAAAAAAAAACTACCAAGAGGTTGTAGTGCTGTCCAGTCTAGGGTTAGACCAGTATATTGGTTTGCCATTATTGTTCTTTTATAAAATATCAGATTTGGGATGTTGTCCACTGATGTTGTCCATAAGACAGAGGCTCCTCTTTCAGCACAGCTACATAAAAAGTTTGTAAATCCTGCAATGGCAATTGACTTTCGTTGCACAGTAATGTCTCTGTTCAATTGTGTTTTCCTGTAAATGAATTCTTCATTTGATGGGCAGTAACGTAGCCCAGATTTCTCCCCACATTGAATAGGTGTCTGGGTCACCCTGCCTCCTGGAGCTGCTCTCCCACCTAAAATAATTTCATTATCCTGGGTTACAATGGAGAGTTTCAGTGTCCCACGGTCTAAATGCTGTTTCAGAGGCTTTTCCACCCTGACAAGAATAGCAGTTAACACTAAATACTTGCCATTTTAACATGAAAGTGGTCAAAGTTAATGACCAAATATAAGAGAATATACTTAACCCATATGGGGTGAACCATAGTCCAGTCGCAACCAGTTACATGCCATAAAGACGCGTTCAATAGCTCTCACTAGACAGGGGTGTAAGAGCTAAACACTAAAGTAGAATGACGATTCACCTTAAATGTCACTCCTAAAATAATAGGCAGCAGCACTTCCAAAAGGCTTCTAGAATATTATGGCAAGCTGCATGACATCAAATACTTTGTGTGTGTGTGTGTGCGCGAGCGCGAGAGAGAAAGGGAGAGAGGGAGAGCGAGAGAGAGAGAGCGCGCTCCAGTCTCAGGGGGAGGGGGGGGGGGGGGGCGGGGTCATGACTGTCAGATACCGTGGACAGACTGTCAGCCCCACTGACTCCCACGGTATTTAAACAAAATT
Source organism: Hoplostethus mediterraneus (assembly GCA_034670385.1). NCBI lineage: Eukaryota > Metazoa > Chordata > Actinopteri > Trachichthyiformes > Trachichthyidae > Hoplostethus > Hoplostethus mediterraneus. The sequence goes on from JAXDDW010000013.1 coordinate 2,642,470, forward strand.
CAATCTGCAGCCCCGCAGTATGGCAGACGTCAATCAAAATAACGACAGAAACGTTGAATATCAGTCAAAATCACCGTACTTATGAAACTACTATCACCCACTGGCGTCTTTATTATGCCTTTATCTGTCTCTACCATGCTTGGACTTTTCCCCCCTGTTAATACTATGAGAAATTCAAGACGGATAATATACAAATATCACAGCAAAACTATAAACTACACATTATAGCGATATTACAGGGGATACAAAATACCATAAAGCACGATAAAGTTACTATAAACTCACTATTGCGCACGGTAAGCCCCTACAGGAATATTATAGGAATACTTTAGTGATTTCTTTTCTACTAAATGTCCAAAAAGCGCTCACCAGTTACCAGAGCCAATGATGCAGATTTTCTTTGGAGCTGCCATAGTGTGTGTTTGACCTTCCAGGCTTGTTGCTGCCTCTCCTGAGTTGCTGGAGTGAAGACAGACTGAACTTGAGTCAAGACGTACTTATACTAAACACGCTGCTGAGGCGCACCACTCCCCCTGATGCCGGTTGGTCTGTCGCCTCTCGCGGCCAGGTTCAAAAACACAAAACCCAGAATGGAAGTTTAAGAGTTTTCATTCAAACATTGAGACGATAAAAGTTAGAGTTGCATAGCGTACTCGATTGTCCTCGGGTAAATAGACATTTTATAAACAGTGTCAAAACTGCACCCCCTAAGAAAAAACCCCTCATAATCCTGTAATAAAAATTAGAATGACGCCATATATGATGTCAAAACTATAAACTCTATGCAACCATTTTTAGGGATCGTATAGATACTATAGGAGAAAAAAAAAAATAGTATGATAAAGTAGCTATAAACTCATTGAGTACCACTGTAAGTGCCCATATATTAATAGCGAGATTGGAAACACAATTATCCACATTTTTAGGTTGTTCATGACCACAATGTCTAGTATACATCCTAGTTAGTGTCAAAGTGACTAGTTTATGAGGATAATGGTATTTTAAGGGGAGATTAATCAATGCTTTTCTGAAAATATAATTGATAATAGTGGTTGTTTGCCCTGTGATCACTAACAAGAGGTCATAGCTTACTTCAGATAGTCGCACACCGCACACACGCGCCGACAGAGACAATCAAGACAGCTTTTAGATATCCTTTATTATAACATAAGATTAGAACATACAGAAAAATAGGTTTGGTCCATGAAAAAGTCTAAAGATCCAAATAATACTATTTCCCCAGTGTTTTAAACCCTAGTGGTTCCCACGTTCGTTTTTAATCATCTACCCCAAACCACATTAGTGTCTTCTTGGAATTCATGAAATGAATGCACCCTACGGTCCAAGCCAGGGCACCTATCTTTAACTTCAGTAGGGAAACATCCATCAAACTCAACAGGTGTGGAAAGAAATCTGGAGCATCTTTAAATATGCTCGGCCACATCTGCAACCAACGCACCAAGCTTGTTCAAGTGTATATGGCTTCTTTGCACATAATTAAAACACACAAACCTAAAAAGCAGATGACTCAACCCTACGCCACTTACAGAGCAGTCGTGCCGATTGGCTTCTTGCCTTCTAGAAGAATGGTTCATCAAATGTGACTGCTATCTTTATGTTGTGGCGAACTAAATCACTGGGCTCGAAGACTGAGGGCCAATTGATATAAATATTGTTTCGACTATCTGAGCATAGACAAAAGTTAAGAGCGATCTGCCATGAAAACAGATCCAATTTTACTTCACATCCATCAGTAGGTATTTTTTCCTGCTCAGTATTTACAAAACTATATAGACTAGAGGTACTCATACTAGCTACTTCCTTGATATTCTGTACTAGCTAACAAGACAGGTATTGATATAATCCATATTTATAAAAACAAACAAATAGGATCATTAACAAAAAAAACAAATACTCATGAAAAACTTCATACTGATTGGCACCCTAAACAATACAAAACTGCTTTGTCATAACAGTGTATAATCTGCCATGGTCAAGCTCTAAAACTAAGATGGCTGATTTTCTAGTACAAAAAGGACTGTGGCACAAACCATCGAAACCAACCAATGAGAATTTATGACAAGGACATACCGATGGCTACAGCATGTAGCATGATTGATTACGAACACATACACCATTAATATCAAACTGTATGGGCAAGTATTTGGGGGCCAAAATGGGAGTGTATTATGTAAATTTACTTTCCCAAAAAGGGACAAAGACCCATGGCAGAATCAACACATTCCAACTGATTGAAGGTATTTTTAGTTCCAGGGACAAAATATATTAAAAGTTGCCTGGTGCAACTGCCCATTATTTTTCGTAGGTGTACAATCAGTACTTTTGTGTGAGCACAATCTATCAAAAAGAAAGGAATGCTTCCAGGTAAGGCTTAGACAATCAAGAGAAAATACATTGTGCTCTCGGAGCTCTGGTGTGACAAAAAAAAAAAGAATAATAAAAAAAAAAAAAAGAGGAAGTAGCAACCAAACTGCGATACACGTTGAGGGTGAAGAAAACAAATTGTCATCCTATATAACAGTAAAGCAATCTAGTACGCAAGTCTTTCTAGGTTTGTCAAAAAATCTGGGGGCATTCGATTGAACATCCCACACACACGCACACACTAGTCATCTCCAAAAGCACAGCACGTCTCTTCATTCGCCTGGTGCATGTGACCACGCTCTTTAGGTATTCCTGATGCCAAGAGCCTGTTCAAGCTCCTGTCGCCTCTGCTGGACCTGAAAGCCATTTTCACATGGAGAGATGAAGATTTAATCATCTGAAATACCATTGCGATAAACAGGAAAGATTAATTGTAGATTTATCCAACGGAATGACTAAGAGGAAACCATACACATGCTAATACGTGGTAAGAGATGTGAAGAAAAGGCAGGAGGAGGAATAAGGAGAGGAAAGACAGATTACCTTGGAGTAGAAGTAGCGACAGACGGCTTCCTGGGCCCAAGGCTGGAAATAAAACTCTGCCCTTCGCTCTTCTTCCGGGTTTCCGACCACATCTGTCATGGTCTGATAACGGGCAAAAAAAAGACATCATTAGACATTCAGTAGAACGCCAACTCAACTAATCCTGCAGCTGAGAAATCAAAAGCATAGGCTTATCCTAGTAAGATAAGCAAAGTTGAGCAAAGTCGCTGAAATCAGACACGGGCAGTAGCAATAATGAGCGTGTCGCCATAACAGAACATTTTTTGATAAGGTTGACAAAGCTGTTGCGGGGGTGCCAACGCAACTGTTAAGTGTGAGAGCAGCCAGTGAGCTTTGGACTGGACTGAATTCGTTCAACTTCAGCGTTGCTACTCGTCCAGTCTGTTGTTGGACTCCAGTTGATCAGTTGACCAAACACTACAGGTGGGAGGTGCTGGTTGGTTACATGGTTCGCTCCTCAGAAAGAGGAGGGCGAGTGTTCTTTCAGCAGGACACACTGCGGTTAAATGTTTCATGTTCGTTTTGAAATCTGCTTTCCTGTGTTGCGCATGAGTGAACATATCCAGCCTAGTATTTGGAGGGGGTGTGGGGAGTGCATGTGTGCATTTCACTGCATTTCTCGCTGAAGGCCATAGAAAACTAATGTGGAATTGTATTACAGTTATCTGAGTATTAGAACGCTGTTTATTTTATCATACCAATAGTTTAGGAGGAAAGTGGAATTTAGCCAAACTCTTTCAATTGAAGGCTCAGAGTATAACAATGCTTTAACATCACCGTGAATGTCACTATTAAATGCCTGCTTAGGTTATGACTGATTGCTTTACCTTGAGGTCTCTGCATTGTGATTGCAGCCAGTCATTGATGAAGCCCTGAGGATCTCTGGCAAAGCTCAGCATGAACTCTCTCTGGGTCTTCAGCTGGTTGATGGTCTCAATTGTTTCATGGATCTGAGGAGAGTAAAACAGATTGAAAGGAATGAATGAGTTATTAGTTGAATAACTCTTAACTGAATGTGATGAATGAATTATTCAGGACATTGAATGCTGGAACAGGAGGTCAGAACAACCTGGTCCAAAGAGGGCTTTTTAAAATATGGGCTAGTTGAGGTTAAAATTCTTTCTGACATAGAATAATCTTTACATTCAAGACAGAGGCTTCCTTTAATTAACAACATTTTAAACAAGTATTACGTTTATAAAACGGCTATGTGGCATTCCCCACTAGTCTTATAGACCTGCGGCAAATCACAACACGATGGAGACAAACTGAGACCAGAGATGGATTTTCTTTCTGATAAAGACAAAGAGCAACAGTGTGAAAAACACCACTTCCACGTAATAAACATCTTTTGAAGAATAGAAGTCATTAAGACATGGGGAAGTTATATAACTGCAATAATGAGAATCACAAGGCCAAGCTGGTTGAATGGCTGGTTGCTATCATTGTTGGGTGTCTGAGAGGACTCTGGGCTATTAGTTCTAATCAGTGTGTCTGTCTGTCCTGGAGTCTCAGGCTTACATGGATCTGCTGGTGTCTGTGCATTCTCTATAGCACCAACACACGCCATAATGCCAGTGAATTGCAGTGAAAAATGAGTCACTTTGCAACAAACTGGAACAGGGAGCACATTGGCAATTCTCACCCATCCAAAAATAAAAGAACAACAAGGACGACACCTATAAACTATAAAGTCCTCTCTGTATTTACAGTGTTGACTTGTCTCAGAACAAAGACTACACAGAGTTTTCTGTCGAGAGAATGGCCCCATGCCTTATCAATGTGATTACAGCCAGCCCAGTCAAGGTAACGACTGCTAGAGGGAGGTCAAGAAGACCCAGCTGCCCTCAAAACTGGCTAGCTAAAACAAAATGATACACACGCAACAATTTGAAGCCAATAGATATGTGCAAAATTGCTCTCAGCAGACAAAATGCGAAGAAGATTCAACACGCTGGGCTTAGAGGAACAAGTGACATGATCACAAAATGTGGCCTTAACATTGTTACAGGAAGGGGAAGTAAAAACAGCAAAGTGACCAAAGTAAAGATTTAAAACTGATTGACAACTGCTCTTTGGCGCAAAATCTGTGGAGTAGGACGATAAATCAAAGTGCTACTTCTAACCACTTGACAAAAACTACATCCCTGCTATGTCCAAGTGTGACACGTATTGCAATGCAAGTTGCTCCACATGAGGGAGCAACAGGCAGTAATGTGATAGGGACAACACCAGAAAGAGAAAATAAATAATATGAGAGAAGCAGCTGCAGGAAGCATAACTCCTAATCTGAGGACAGACAACTAATTTCATTACATATGAAGGGGAGTTGTGTGTCAAAAAGCAAAGTAAAAAAAAAAAAATCGATATCTATCCTTGATAAATACAGTCAGTCAGTCAGGAATATTTAAAGCCAACGAACGACTGTCAGGAGAGGCTCTGTACCTTGTTGTCCAGGCCTGCTATTTCCTGCTGACTGGCTGTGGAGAGCAGGAAGGAGTTCATCTGAGTCTTCAGGGTATCGTCCACCTCCACGTCAATGTCATAACAGGCAGTCTTCTTTTGGTCATTAGGGTCCACACTGTAAAAAAAAAAAATATTTAGTTTCAGACCACATTGGTAATATGAGGCAAGCGGCGAAAGTTGCAAGAGGTGAAATTATAAGAGAATTTGTCTGAGGTGATTTACATGCCAACTGAATTTACAGACACTTTCAGGGCTCAACAGTAAGGATTGTTGGCCCCGGTCAGATGGTACAGATTTTCACTTGCCCCGCTGCAAAAATGAAAAATAGCTATTATTGAGATATGTGTTTCCAAATAAAGTCATGCAAATTGGATTAACTGTTTAATGGATGCCCAGGTGGCTTTATAAAAAATAAAAACAAGTGCTTGAATTGTTTTTATGCCGTGCTAGAATCAAATTCCCACACTGGCTTCAACCATTCTGTCCGCTACGCCCGGGGCCGTGACAGATAGAGACTCAGGCAGGAGGAGGAGAGGTCACGGTCCGGCTGGATGCTTTAGTTGTACAAAAGAGGACCCAATCTTGTATGCTGCTTTCCAGCTCGTATCTCTCGGCCGGCGCACCTTACATCCATCGCCCCCAGTCCTATTTTTTCCCCCGCTTGCTCGCCTCACTTTTGCCTGACTTGGCTGCACTTTGTACTGCCTACAAACCTTCGCGGCATATAAAATCGCCAGGAATCCAGTGACAAGTAGCAAAAATGTTACAAGACCTATCGACGTGCAACCAATGACAATGCTGCAACGGCGAAACAGCACTGGCCCGATGGGGCAAGTGACCGATCAATCAACTGTCCCGAACCTCTCTCATACTGGCCCCGGGCCATCCTTATTTTAGAGCCCTGCTGTTCTATTAGCTAAATGCCTTATCCTTATCAATAAATACGACAGTAAAAGCCTCAATGCTTAGGTCGCCAACATTAAAAGTAACTAATAATATGGAGAGACACGGTGTTGCGATATTTATGGGTGCATAGAATGATCATGTAAAAAGGAGTGCTAGGAAAATAAATGAGAGCTAAAGATAGAGAGACATCTAGAACCATGAAGTTTAGACTCATGTGGAAATTCATTTTTAGTTCTTTCTTCAGCAGTGCCAATGGTATATCTACCTAATTACTTGAGCAAAATTTCCATGGCCTTTCTGGACAAAATGTTTTGGACATTGTATTATCTTGCAATATTCCAGGCCTGGAAAACTCTTCCCCAGGTTGAGTTTTCCAGGTGGGAACCTTGTATACCATTTTAATCAAGTTACCTGATCACATGGTTGATGATGATGGGCTCTGGGGGCATCAGGAGTGCATGCAAACGCTGTGGGATCTCAGAGAACTTCATACGCTGAGTCTCAAAGATCTACAAAATAAATCCAACACTCATTATCATAGCAAGTATTATTTGGACAACACAATGACAACTGCAAAAAGAAAAAGACTCCATTGAGTCCTTGGCAGAATGCTCAATTAAAGTTATTCGGTAATTATTTTTTAAAACTTTTTCACAGAACCGGATATATTCCTTTGTTCCTCTGCTTTGTGCAGTCAAGGCATATTCACGGCAAGTCACCCTTTAGTCAGGCGAGACCAAGAGGAATGGGGATCCGGACCCCTGGGGTGCACAGGGCTGGGACCGGACAATACTGTTGTTTAGGTCCTTTTGATCACAACTCCTTTGATGAGTGGAGATCCTGTAGGAACTGTTTTGATTCAATTCAAATGCATAATGGTTTCTTTGAGATTTGTTCCTTTGAAACAAATAATGAGCTTTCCTTGGGGCTCTTTGTGTGTCGGGGAACACACCCAGGTGTAATTTTACATTAAAGTGATATAGTAAAAATTAGTGTACATACAGACGCAGGCGCCGGCATAACAAATGTAAAATTGATTTTTTTTCGTGGCGTGGAATCGAGGTGGGGATTTTTAATGGAAACTGGGTATAGATTGAATCACTACTGTGTTGAATCAATGGCTGATAGAGCAGCAAAACAAAATGTAATCATATGAAAATGCTGCAGTTATTTTGTCTACTGTGAGACACTGATTTAATCCTTGATGCACCAATTAATGTATGTATCAATTTAATCATATGTGAACTCAGTAGTGAATTCACAATCTTCCACATCCCTGCCTTTACCTTGGCACAGGACTTCAAGAGTCAGTCTTCAGGGAAGACTGACGTGACGGTGAGGGGAGTAACAACTTTGACCATAATACCATCGTAGTTTGATTTCAAAGTGCAGACATTCAACACAAAATGCGTACAGGTTGGCAGGTCTACAATTAGTATGTATGGTACCTGCTGCAGATATTTGTCACAGTTGATGAACTCGCGCTCATGGGGGTCCTGGAGCTTGTGGGTCTTGACGTACTGCCACAGGGCCTGAATGATGACAGGCCTGGTTTGGGTGTGGATTCCCAGCATACGAGCCAGCCGGGGGTCCAGCTTGAACTGAGGAGGCTGTTAGGGACAGGGAAACAGAATGATAGAGACATGGGGGATTGGAGGGTGGAAATAGGGATTGTGTTTTGGTACATCCTTCTTAGCTGGAAAATGTCTCAATAGTGCAAACTTAGCAACACCTAAGGTATTGCATTTGAAACTTATGGCAACACACAAGGGTTTGATTTGATTGTAACCACTGAAGTAGATTTGCTGCAACTTTTTCACTAAATGAGCTGGGGAGGGCAATGTTTATAGCGCACTCAAGGGCAACATTACCATGTGGCCTACTGACAGGTAGAGTAAACCTTGGCCATTTACCTGGTAGTCCAGCATGAGCAGGACGGTGCAGCGAACACCCACATCACCTGGTCTCTTCACCTGGAAACCATCAGTCTCCTGGGTGGTGGCAGTCCTATGCCACTGAAAGGACATAAAGAACATCATTTGTGAATCAATTAATTAATAGACTGCTAGACACTTCAATTTTCACAGCAGACCCAATTCAGATTTTAACACTGTAATAATGCTACTGAAAAAACAAAACAGATATGAATCTTATTGAGCGTAATCTTACTTCAACAAGGTGATTATCGGGGCCATACAGGTCCTTGTCCAACTCAATCACCAGAGACTTGAAGAAGGAGGAGAACTTCCTCTTTTGTTTGGTGGCTTCATACTTGGACACAGCCGTCTGGAAGGCAAAGCGTCATTACCGGTTTGTCATGTTATCACAAGTATGAAGGCAGGAGTTGATGAAAAAAGAAACCAGACGATTGTGTATTTTGCACGGCAACAATGGTATAGAAGGAAATGAATCCAGAAATTACTCAAAAATGGTCAAGCTTACATCTTCCAGCAGACGCCCCTCAACACGTAGCTCCCATGATGCAACAGTGCCCTCTCCATCCTCAGCATCGGGCTTTGCAGGGTTGAAGGTGTTGGATATGAAGATCCGGAGCTTTCTCTTTTGCTAAATACAATCAGACAAAAGAAACTTTAGATTCATGTGTTATCTGTTATTCAAGGAAGACTTCAAATCCATGTAGTAGATTAGACCACCTGGATTAACTTCATGGTTTTCTACATACTAATGCTCAGTAAAATACCCAACACTTTTGTATCGTTTCATTCATTCAAGTAATTCCTACCAAAGTCAAAGATCAGATAGCACTAGCTAGAGGTTCTGTGTAGCTCAATATTTTGTCATGAAAGTGGTTCAATTTAAAGATATTGTCACAAAAAAAATCAGATTAAATATAGAAATATCAGTATCTGACTTCATTTCAGTCACACTGCAGCTCAGTGGGTAGATCATGACACCAAACATTGCTGGGGGTGGGGATTCAATTCCCGCAGGGCCACCCATACTAAAAAACACTACTATTAAAGCAGCCAGGTATAAGGAGCAAGGAGAAACCCAGGTAGCTAAATTCATTTCAGTTCTGTAAACGGGAGTGATTGAGGGAGCGCAGGAGTCAATAATGAAATGCAATGCACTCTGGAGAGGTTTACCTTAATGGGCCTCTTGAGGGCTTCCTGGATGTCCAGCCGCTTTCGCATGATGGTCTGGTCCAGCTTCCTCTCGAAGGCAAGCAGATCCATGTAAGCCTGAGACTCTGGGACCAGTTCTCTGATCTGGGACAGGACACAGACACCAGTCATCAGGACACTCGTAGCCACTGGATAATAGACAACTGAGGGAACCCCCTTCGCTCGCTCATCATGCCATCAGTAGTATAACTACGCATTACATTTTACACTCAAGGCGTTTAGCGGACGCTCTTATACACGGTGATGCACAATCAGGTTAACAGGAGAATAAGCTTAACTTCTTACACCACCAAAATTACAAGCAACCAATATTGAGGAGTGCAACAGATAGATTTTCATCATTTATCAATGTAGTCTCAAACATAGCATTAATAGATTTTCAAGGACAGCAATTCACAACTACTTACCCTCTGAGGTAGAATTTTATCAGCCATCTTCTTCTTCTTTGTGCTGTAAAAACACATTGTCAAAAAATGTAAGGGGTTGGGGTGGGTTGAGTGTGGGAGTCATTGAGCTCCATCTCTAGTTCGACAATAAGGAGTACCCAATAGCCCGGGGCCACTAAGAGGTTAACTTGGCCAGTTGATTGGTCAGTCATTGACACAAATGGAAAAGTGCCCCTACTATTTTTCACCCAGTGATAAGCATGATCTTAACATGACTAGTGTGGAGTGGAAAAAGACTGTCTTCGGTCATGCTGGAAGCAACAGTGAATGAACTGAAACGGATCGAGGGGAGTCATTTCATAAAGGAACCACAAATTATTGTAAACATACCTTGCATGAGCATCTAGCTTGTGTAATTGCAAAGTGAGTCAGGCCCGTTTAATTTATTAGCAAGGCAGATTAATGAAGAGACGTACCGACAATTGGAAATGCTAATTAACACAGCATATCGCACTCTGAAAAACAAACAGCCTTTTGTCACTTATAAAAAAAGCTATAATCTTGTTGGAAAAAAACAAAAACATGGACATGAGCTCCCAGTATCAAACGGATGTTTCACACGCCACGTGCAAGAGCAGGACCATTTTGAAAACAAATAGTATCGTTTTAACTCACATATTCACAATAACTCCAGTTCCATTAGGTGAGAAATTGTGAAATGCGTGGCTTGTGATAGGGATCACAAGTCGCACATTTCACAATTTCTCATCTTTACTCACTGGAATCCTTTTACGTTAGTTCATTGTTGTAAAAACACATTGAATTATGATTATGGAGTGACAAATGTTTGTCTATAAACAGGAAATCACACAGATGAGAACTTACTGCTGGTTGCGGTTCTGCTGCTGGACCTGCTGGATCTGCTGGGGGGCAGGCCTCTTGCGAGATGGGTCCATCACGCCGGGCATCCCAGGTCGGGACACAGGGCTGTTTCCGTATCCTGGGGGTCCCATGGCTGGTCCCTGCGGAGTCATACGGCTAGACGGGGGCATTCCGGGTCTCTGAATTGGAGGGGGAAACGGGATGGATGTTACTTTCTTTTTAGCCATCTTTTAAGGTTTTCTTGATAATTTATGTTCCATTTAAGCCCTTTTGCCACACCCTTTCTGGGGATGCAATGATATGAGATTTTGATTATAATCCAAGGAAAAATCATCATTTATACAACACTAAACACAGGTAAAATCAAATGAGTATTGTGTAATGAAAGTTTTTATGTATTTTTTCACATTTCTTTTGGTCCTGCAAAGAAAACATGTACTCTATATTGAAAACACATTTAAATATGGTGGGGAAAAGTATGTAGTTGGCTTCAGGATTCACAGTAACTGCCATTGAAACAGAAATAATAGATTGGACTTAATGTAATAGGTTAGTCTTTCCCACCTAGTATATGGAAACCATTTAATAAACATTTAGTAAATGATTGTGCAGAACGACTTCCCACGACTCACACAGACAGCCCCCCCCCAACCCCCTGTTAGCTAATGTAAGTTTCAACACAGAAATGTGATTGACTTGTGAGAAGCTTTGACAGGTGCAATCTCGGGCAAACTTGAGGCTGCATTCAAAGAGCAAAACTACAGACAGATACCGTAGCCTGTAAAATGCTTACAGTTAGAAAACAGCTAAAGCATGGTTAAGGGTGACATTGGTTAATCGCTGCATCCCTAACCAGTTCACATGTAAGAGGAATTCAGCCTTGGAGTCTAGGGTGCGATTGGCAGGTAAAGACGGCCATGGACTACGCAATTAGAGACACCAGAAAGAGTTGAACACTAACAACGATACTATGATCAGTTTTTAAATTGGCTTAGTTGGGCCCTCTACTTTCATTCAGGTTTGTTCAAAATGCAGGAATTTGTTCCATGCATTGCCACTGTATAACTTATGTTTCCTTGAGATTTTTGGTGGCTGTGGATGATGTGGGGGGGGGGGGTTGTTTTCGAGACCCGGGTTTTCTCCCAGCTCCATTAGGTGCTGTGGTTGAAGAATGTCTCTAATTTGGATATTTATAACATGCTATATTGACAACTGAGCTGTAATTGCAATTATCTGGGATGGGCTGAGCAATGAGGCTAGATAATGACTGTTCAATGTATTTACATTTTTCTAGCTATCTGGGTGAATTTTCCTGCAGGGGGTGATGGTGGGGACACTACAATTAAATGAATGTCAAGAAAATACTGCCATAGTAACTAAGCAGTCACCAATCCTCTGACAATCACGACTCAGTAAGACAAATCTGTGTGGAAACAAATGTGGAGGGAAAATAATTCAGAGACACTAAAAGCCCAGAGCGCCTCCATTTCAGTAAAGCAAATTCATTTTCCAAGGACAGAGACAAGAGCAAAAAAAGAGCAAAGTCCATCATCTTTTCCTAATATGGTGGTTGTTTACTTTAGTGAGAAATAACATAACACACAGAACAATACAAAGTAAATGAAGTCAGTTTAGAAAAGGGGATAGCAAAATTTGAAAAAGGTTACCAATACATTACAAGTGCCAAATGAATAACTACTTAGTAAACTGAAGGCTACACTGAATGCATGGGCACTGAAACAAACAACCTTTATCTGTACTAAGACACTTCTTATATGTAGACAAAAGGCAAATCACCAGCAACACACAACTGCATAGAAAAGCATTTTCCATCAAATCAAACTACCCTGTCAAATATCAGAGATGCCTTGTCTACAGCTTACATGCAAACTCATACAACATGAGGAAGCAATAAATTGCTTGTCAGATCTTTCAAACAAATAACACACAACGATCACCACTGCCAACTCACCAAGCCATGTGCTAAGAACTCAAAAAGGCGACTTCGTGTATCTGACTGCATGAGTGAAGATGAGAAAATCAGATAAATGACAAATCGCTGATCTCTGTTCCAGCACAGTAAGTCCTATGGTTGTGACGCTCTCCAATGTGAGTGGCAAAGGCACAACTCTCTCTCCACAGCCTCAGGTAGAGGGAGGAAGAGTGAGAGATAGACTTGCCAACAATAAAGGCTAGATACACTCTGCCTTTTCCTCTACTTTTCAATACAGAAGTCTCCAGTAAATAACACCTTTCCCCTGTAAGGCCAGATAGCTATCTGACAGAGTGCCTAATGTATGTAATCAAGGTTTCCTACATTTATATAGATGAAGACTGAACATTTTGACAGTGTAGATTAAAAGTTTTTGCATTTTCAACATTTTTACGACTAGTTTCAGATTGGCTGCAGACAAACACATCACCACTGTGCTTCTCTGGCTCTGCCAAAGCGGCAGCCAGCTGCTGCCCTCTGTGTCCTCCTTTAGTATGCCCAGCCCCTTTATCACCATGGTGCTTTGCTTGATCTTTTTGACTTACCTACTATGCCACATACAAATGAAAATTTTAAAAATGGAAAATGTAAATTGTGTAAATCTAAGCAATTTGCTTATCAGTACCAGAGATAGATTTAGAAGTTTGCTCTTGAACGAATCTTGCATTAAAGAACTCTGATAAGCATTTCAACCCCAATCAAATGTGCACACCCACACACTTGCAGAGTGAGGTAGAAAACTATTGGGTTTGAAAAATGAAATGAATAGTGCAGTGTGGGCAGAACCCATGCTGATCATTTAGCACTCTTTATACCATACATCAGTGCAACCTTGGTTTTCCATGGAACAAACAGCTCTCTGGCATTCGGTAGTATTCAGAGTATGAGACTTCATTGATTAATATTGTGAAAGCCAGCTTGTTGGTCAAGGGCATAGGAGGAAAGGATGGAACATCCTTTCACATAAAGTTGTTTCTGAGAACGGCAGTAGCTAAGCAACAAGAAGTTCAAGTGCTGTGGACTAAAAACTAAATAGACGGTACAGTACCATGACTTTGACTGCATCAGTACTTTTCGCAAGTAGAAGATGAATGTAAGTCAAAGATATGGTAGTGTGTGTTTAAGTGTGACACTGTAAAGTGGAGAGGTTGACTGCGATAGAAACAACGTACAACTTAAAACAGGGATTTTAATGTTTCGATAAATTGTATTTAGAATTCTCAAAATAGGAGAGAGGCAGATTTAGCATGAATCCCTAATAATTTCATCTACTTGAAGCTGATGTGCATTACTTCATATCCAAGAAACATTCTCAGACGGCCTAACAGCGTCAATGTCCTCCCATTGAAAGTTCCACAGATCATTTGTGCTGTATCCAACTTTGTTAGCTGGGGATCTTCACAATTTACTTCAGTTCAAATGGGATGCAAGCCAGACAACTGACAAACAGGCAGTAACATTAGCAAAAGCATGCACTGTCGTTCTGCTGGCGTGCAATAAAAAGCACTTCATTATCCAGCCAGGGCGCAGTCTATTCCCTAGAAATAGGACATGGCACGTTACTTCATAGAACAGCTAACTTTAAAATGCTGCTGCCGTGCACGACAGCATTCGCTTTATGTGCAAGCCCTGTCCACAACACTATCTGTAACTGTTCAAAGCCCTCCAACGTTATTCAGCAAATGGACTATGCGAATAGCAAGTTAGCGCGGCTAGCTGGCTAAGCTAATTGGCTAACGCAACTAACTAATTGTAACCGGCGGGAAGGTTAGCCGATTCAAACCATAAAGAAACTGATCGTTAACCCAACGGATTGGTTAGCAAGACCAAACAAAGCATTTCTGAGAAGTAAGTATATTTTCGCAGGGCCCCTAGCTAGTATGAGATGTGGCCCTCGTCGGGAATGTTAGCTAACTTAGCCCCCTCTGACAAAGCAACGGTAACAGGCTTTGTTCTTGCAGGCAGGCTAACGCGTCAGCAGCAAAGATGGAGTGTCTTACCGGGTATCCAGGCCCGGGCATCGGGGAGCGGTACATGTGATTTTGCGCAGCCGAGGACGGTCCCATTCTGCCAGAGGGCGTCCCAGGCCCCATGCCTGGTCCTCCAACCGGTACCGGGGGTCCAGGTCCCATTCCACCGCCACCACCACCCGTTGGTGCCGACTGAAAACCACCCCTGGCCGCCATCTCCTCTGAATGTCGCCACCGGTAGACGCACGAAACTATCGCGAGAATGAGAGCAGCGTGTAGGATGGTTTGTGAGAGGTTGATGCTGTAACGACCCCTGCTGTCTGCTGTTGTTACTACAATGAAGCTTGTTGCATGGCAGATACAATCTGATACGATAGTGGAGCAAATAACTTCAAGGTAGCACAAACAGTAATTGATCCTGGAGGATAGGTACGCTTTTCGAACAAATTAGAAAAAGTAGTTTGAACTATTTTGCAACAAACTTCGTAAATCTGCAATGTGATATGATACAATACAAGATCCCATTACTGCAAAAATACACTGATCAGGATGTTAACAAAAATTGTATTTCATTTGAAATAACGTTCAAGGAATATACACTGTGTCTGGAATGACCACACTTCGACAGCTAGCCACAGCTACTAGTGTCTGGAAGAGCAGTGAACACAATAACCCTATCTGGGTTAGTTACAGGAAAAAAGTGCAAGGAAGGTTAACTTTCTTTTGTATGCAATGTCCATCACTCCTACATTTTCACTCAGACACCCGTATGCCAGAGAGTTCAGTCTAGACCAAACCCAAAACTAATACTTTTGGGTTCACAAAGTCTCTAAATGACTGTCAGGGGTCAAGAGATTTATGGAATGGTCAAAAACTAGGTTTTGACACTCACAGCAAGTTTCAAAATGATAACACATACTGTGTATACAGTTGGGTCTAAAAGTCTGTTTTGAGAGTTTGTTTTCATCATTGATCATTGATTTTTTTTACTCAGTTGATATTTCTTATTCAAGAGATATGCTTGTATGACAATCTTTATATATCTCTGAATATCTTGTTTGCACACCATTTGGTAAGGTTTTCAAACTATTGCCACACCATATATTTCAATATTAAAACACGTATGCTCCTAATACCAGGTATTGGCTAAATTAATATGGTCCTCTCTGCATTATTGTCGCTAATGCTAGTGCTTTATCTTTGAAAAAGGACTTCCGTTGAAAAATATTGTTAATTGAAATGAATTACCTTCTGTGAATGCATGTTATTATGGTCTAGTTGAATCCATGAACCAAAGTAATTAGGTCTGTTTGCTTTATTGCCGAACAGAACAGTGTTTATAGCCACAGTGCCCTTTGAAGAGAGAGAGAGAGAGAGAGAGAGAGAGAATTGAACTCCCGAGGTTGTTTTCTGAATTGGTTTCAGTATTAACAAGATCCTGTAAGTCAGCCCAGCCATCAGTATGAAGTATCAGCAAACACTTTCTTATTACAGACTTTGATGTTATTAAACGTCTATTGCAGTTCCCTTTACGGGCAGGGTATTTACGTGGAACAAGGTGGAACAAAATCCTCAGGATTCAGAAGTATCTCATTTGCTGCGTTGTCCTTACAATCTCAAGGTGCACCCCTTGAGATTGCACCCTCTCTGTGTAAGTCTCAGTTGATTTACAAAGTGCATTCTTTGAACAAATTAATTGAAGAGTCAGGCAGACACAAGTCTGAAATCCAACTCAGCTTCTCTCACTGAAACTAGTTTGCACTGTAATTATTAATCCTCTTAACGAGCAGGATGCAAAGTGGAGCCCAGAAGAGCTTTGCAGCAGCCTTATCTATGACAAACGGCTGGGCTTTCTAATTGCATTGAGATATCTGACAGGATAAATTAATACTAAGACTAAAAACGTGACTCATCTGACATTCTGGCAGGGATAAAAACATGGAGACAGGCTAGAGTGTCATTTTCCACTTTAAAAAGTCATCCTTTTGTAGGCATAATGGGGGAGTGGTATAGAATGGTCTGATGTGTGTCTCAGAGTCAGCAGGGAAATGTAATTTTCCCCAATTTATTCCGGAGTGGTGTTGGAAGACAAGAGCACTTCAGCTATGGGAAATGGACGGCACCGTGACATAACACTGCATCACGCCAAGCAAGTGTACAACAGGAATACTCAGTGTAATCCTTTTTGTTGATGTGTCCAAAAGGACGCGATAATAGGCTTAGGGGAAAATTACCTCTGATTCAAATAAATCTTGTGCCTGTGTCCATGCTCAGTGACCGCTGAATGCATGATTAAACCGTTGGGCATGGTTGATTACATGCATGGAACAAGGTATTAGTCTTATTAAAATGTAACAACAAAAGCATTCCTTGAATGAGAAAGAAAAACAAAACCCTGTGTTCATAACTCAAAGTCATATAGAGCCACTGATGTTGATTGTCCTAGGGTGATTTGGCATTTAAGGAAACAGTTTAGGATACATTCCATTACAGAAAAGTCTCCCCCTTTTTTGCTGTTGACCAATTGGCTGTGTGTCAAACAACAAGGTGAAAGCAAGGAGGGAGCAATGCCCAGTCATCTCTGATCTTTCAGAGGTGATGAATGAGGGCACATAGTGATTTAGCCTGCTGGCAGGAATTCTGTATTTGCTAATGCCATGTCAAACTGGGCAGTTAAGACCACAGGAAAGCTTTATTAATTCAGACTTTTTGGGGCTCTTTCAGTTTGTCTACCCCCCCCCCACCTGCTTTGCCCCTGCATCACCCAGCCTTATCAGAATGCAGCAAGCATCTTCTTCAGCATTCCTGTTGTTGGCAGGCAGCGCTCTTGTACACCACCATCGTTGACCCTCCTCCAATCTTCTGAGTAGCAGACAGTCACTCAGACAAAGACACAAATGCCAACAGGAAATGAACTGCATCATCTTTTATTCTTGATTAATTTATCTTCTTGGCAGGTACAACAGAAAATAATAAAACCATTAGGGATAAAAAATGTTATTTCAGGAACTCAAAACAGGAAAATGTTCAGAAGGTTTTGTAGTATACACTAGTATATTAATGAATGGTGACCAGCTGAGGTTTCTCTCCTGAATAATGAAAAATGAATGTACGCTCACATTTGATGAAAGACGTTGATGTTTCCCACTAAAAGAAAAAGTTGTCATGAAGAAATAATAAGGTAAAAGCAAAGTTCTTGTCCTTTAATAAACCAGCTAACTATGTTGTGTAGCAGTGGACCGATGTGCACCCGAGGCAGCAACACCCATGGTGTTTGAGGCAGACAACAGGGCTCCGACACGCACAGAGCGATGCATCACTGAACCACTTTTACGATGTGAGTGTGGCAGTTGGCAGCACCAGATGTACAGTAGAATACCAGGAGCCGTTCAGAACATGTAGGCTGCCTGGCCGGATGGCAGACGGACAATCTTGATAAAACTTGTATTGGCTGTGCAGGATATTTCCCATCCATCCTGTTGTCATACAGCAGCTGACACTGTAATTACATTTCAGGGGTACGGAGCTCCAAAATATCACTGTTGCCCTGCAGCTGTTAGATTGCAGCACAAATGAACGGCTGAAGTAGATAAGCAATCTAACTTCATACAAGATCGGGCTCCTAACCCCAAACCCAGCACTAATGCTGATTTAATTCTAATAAAATGCTGTATGAATGAAAATAGAAGATAAGTTGGTGGTTGGGGACATACAGATATTAAAATGCCTTAGATGAACTGCAGCATATTTAATCAGATTTTCTGAGAGCTACTTTATGTGATTAAAAATGAACTTTAGCGCAGTATCTTCAATTGAAAAATACATTTCTTTGCCACTTTTCTTCACCCACTCCACAGCACTGACAAATAATGGCTCCAAAGTCTATCAAGAGGAATTTCGCTGATAAGAATAAAACCTCCAGAGAACAGTAATTTTGAAAATTATATTTACATTTTATTTTTGCCTTGTTAGTTAAATAGAACAGCCTATTACCTGGAAGATAGAGACTGGAGGCAATATTGAGTATGTTTTTTTTTTTGTATGAAAGAAAAACCAACCAAAAGATTCTGATCAACACGATATTGATAATATGACAATATATCAAGAAGAATAGTACATTTTCTTTTACATCACCTCTACATACTGGCGGTATTGTGCTTTGATAAGACATTTTGCAACTAGAACACACATACAGAAAAATTTAACAGCCCCATAAAACTCCAAGGATTAGAGCAATCAACTGAGCTTGGAAGTCCCACCTCATCCCGCAGTCAAGATAAGAACAAATGAAGTCGGACGGGAGGCACACGTACCCACACGCTCTGCGACTCACTGAGCACACATGGAGATGAAAAACCAAACTGAAATTAGGTGAAGCCATTTGCGCTATACCAACCAACGTATGTACCTACACACACACCGCATACACACAAATATATGGGGAGTATCATCTTCCTTTTCCTCTATATCACTGAGGCAAATGTGGCAATTATATATATGTATATATATAAAAAAAAAACGTAATAAAATGAAAAACATGCACTGGACAAATACAAGCATGCATTTACAAGATGAGCCCTGAAATGTTCACCATACATGTTGACTTAAATGGTAGATGATGGACCTCTACCACCACCAGCCGCCCCGAACAATTTCACACTCATCTTACTATGCTGACTTGAACCCATCGTGAACATAGATACATTCTCATATCAACTACACCCAGTCCAACTCTAGTCTCATGGAGGAGCGGCAACAGTTGCTACATGTACAGTGGAGTTAAGCAGTATGTTTCTCTCTACCTCCGCTACCAGGCCCACGTTCGGTTCGACAGTCGTTGTGTTGCTGTGGTAAATAAAGGCATGAGGCTCTCGCTCAGCTGTTGTCTACGGTGAGATTACTGTACATTTTCCCATTGTAATGTGTCTTTTGAAAGAGAGGTCCATGTTGGCAAGGCTTCTCCAACAGCATCCTTTGCGGCAGTATTCCAAAACACAGAGAGAGAGCGTTCTACAGTGTTGTATGAAATATTCGTACAATGCTCTGGAAATTTAACAGATATTTATATTTGGAATATATTCTCCACTTGGCCTCAGGTGAAAGTTCTTTGTCGTTTTTGATTTGTCTGTTTTCTCCCTCCGATGGAAAGTGTCTCCTTTAGAATTGGACTTCATATCACTTCCTCACTCTCCACGTTTGATAGTCTCGTTATATGGTTGGCTTTGGTTGCATAATGCAAGCTTTGATGCTTTGCCTGGATCTGCTCAGCATGTGAAGTCTTCAAAGTTCCCCTGGCCCGGGTGGTGAGGTAGCATGTTGGCAGGATATGTAGATGGCGTACGCAGGTTCTCGCAAGGAGCCTGAGTGGAATGAGCACAGAGAGAGAAAGAGCAATGGCAAGTGAGACAAACAGAGAGGAAAATAAAAAGAAAGGGAAACATGGAAAGCAACAGGAAGGGAAAGAGGGAGATAGAGGACGGGGAAATAAAGCTGTGACATAAAGTTCTAAGCAGAAAAGCGTTTTAGTATTAACAAAATTCAAACAGAGATCTCATATTTATACTTTTATACCTTTTATTCCTCCTAGACACACAGGCTCATTTTAACACTAAGATGAGACGAACAGCATTTTCTCCTATTTCGAAAATTACGTAAATTATGTAACAACAACATAACAGCTCATGTTGATCTCACTCTGATCACAACAACAGATCTCCACATGATCTGAAATAAGTGTCCATTTAACTCTCTTGAATATGAAACCATGAGATTAGACAAAGATCTCAAAGACAACTCAGTACTAGTATTGAGTTGGGGATTAGTTTGCATTGAATTATAGTATCATCTTCACATTTATCTCATAAAGAAGAATCCTTTCTCTCTCTCTGTCGTCTCCTCCTTGCTCCTAAGGGGTTTTAGGAGAAACATTTCAGATGAAGGTGATCACCAAATGAGACTAAAGTGTGATCGCCCCTATTTCTTAAGAGCTGGAGAAAAGATGACTGTGAGCTAAAGACTTTTCCTCTGGGGAAGTAAGACAAACGAGCAGAGAGGGAATTATCACCCAGGATAAAACGGCGAAATGTGGTTGGGAAATGAGAAAATGAGAAAAAGTCATAGACATGCTGCCAGAAAAACATGAAATAAGCAACAACCTGGGTCGGGGGGAGTGGACAAGAGAGAACAGCCTGAGGAATAGTCAAGGCTTGGAGTTGGAGAGAAAGATAAAGGCAGATGGGGGTAACTCAGGGAAACAGAGCAGAACATCCTTTCTATTTCCCGGCACTGACTTACAATTAAAGTGAACTGGCTTCATTTACACTTGGAAATCAGCGAGCTGCCACATCTCCCAAAGCTCTAATTCAGGCCATCCTGGCGGGTCCTGTCCACCATCTTTGATTAAATTCAAACCACTTTCCACTCGTCTGTGATAGCTCCTACCTCTTTTTCAATTTTCTCTCTCTCTCTCTCTCTCTCTCTCTCTCGTCCCAATCTCTTTTTCGCTTCCTCTGTGTCTCTTTCTTTCTTTCTTTCCCTAGTAACTTCATCTCTGTCTCTCTCCTGCTCTTCCTCCACTTCCATCCCATCCTCCTTCAATCTGGCTTCAGTCTAGACCGGTAAAAGGTAAAGAGAGTGTGTCCCCGTCAAAGAGATGCAGGCTGACACAGTGAAAGTACTTAGCAGTAGCCCACTGACATGGCGTTTCACATCATCCAGGCTCAACACAGCTCCCCGGTCGTTGTTGTTGCTGCGTTTGTGTTTCTTCTTCGAGCACTGACACAGCTTGTACTTGATGACCTGAAAAACAGGGCAAGGACACACATAGCTGACCTTTCAGATTGCAATGCAATATTAGTTTTCTGTTCTGGAGAGCATCCAGAGACTCAAGTACTCTTCTTTGGCTTTCAGTGTTTGAACCCATGCGACTTTGGAATACTACAGGATCACGCACGCTGCGATTCAGCTGATATTCCACATCTATAAATATGCTTCCCCATCTATTCTGTACATGAGCAAGTGAGCCGGTGCCACTACAGTCCCACTACAGTCCCACTCAACCACCCCCCCAACCCCTCCTCTCTCTGTCTCACGCACCATCACACACACACACACACGCACGCACGCACACACACACACACGCACACGCGCACGCACGCGCACGCACACACACACACACACACACACACACACACACACACACACAATTTTCATCTTGAATCGAGCACTTACCAACCCATGTACGGGAAAGCAAAAAATGCATCTGTGTTGCCAGTGGTGACGACGTGTAAAAGAAAGCATGCAATCCTAATGAGAATGGACGGACACATCCTGACTAATCTAAAATATCATACATCCAAAATGTTAATGTATTCAGCAGTGAGCCCTACAGTGATGGGCTGCAGGGCTCGGTGGGACTGAGTGTTCGTCATGCTTGCTAAAAATATGCCCCTTTATGGATGGTACGCCTGAGACCCTCTTCTAACATTGTGTGAAATACTGTAGATCTGCTGGGCAAGTAATGACAAATTAGTACGAGAGCAGCACACATGTTGTCCAAATAATGTGTATTATATTAAATATACTGTATGAAAAAGAGTGAGAAGCTCTTGATATGAGAGGAGTTACTTTACCTCATATAGATAGTCAAAGAGCTCGAGAATGGTGAGGATACTGGCTCCTATGAAGAGGCCCATCTGACCTCCAATGTCCCCTGGAGAGGCAAATTGAATGAAGAAGGCAAATCACATCTGTACTTCAATATGTTTAAGAGAGAAAAAACATTTAATTTGTGATTTATATATATATATATATATATATATATATATATACATATAGTATAGGTCTCTCTCTCTCTTTCTTTCTCTTTCTTGATAACTATATATATAGAGATAGATGTTTAACAAGACAGTTCTGTATCCACTGGGACCCGAACACCTGTTATAAAAATGCATGCACTTACTTTACTGTCACCTTGGATAAAAAACACCTGTCAAATTGCATATCGCATTCGATCTATTCCAAGTAGACATTTGACAGCCACTTTCTTACCCAGAAGCCCCGCCAGTTCATAGGCTTTCTTTTGTTCGATGGTCTCGTAGTTCAAGGCTTCAAAGTAGATGTCCAGCACCAGAATGTTATCGCTGCAAACATTGGGTAAGCCGCATCAAAGTCATTTACACACATTTTTACACACTTTTTATCCAATGTCTTTAGGCTGAATAGTTGATTGGCCGACATTTCATGTTTTTTAAACTGCAGATAAAAGAGGAGATGCATCACGTTGAACAAATAACCCGCCACCGCTAGCTAATTTCCCCTAGGTGGGTCTAGTCATTGAGGAATACAAGGGAAGTGATGACAGTTGTTTGCTGCTACACCTTGTTATTTCGGGAACTCGTGACTTCAGCAGAAAAGACAATGGGGATTGGTGCGAAGGCCCAGGGGGCAAGGCGGACTATTGTTGTTATTCCTGAACATCCGCTGAAGTCGGAGGATCGAAGTACAGCTTCTCTACGGGGAGTTGGGATCAAAACTACAACTTGACTTTGTTCTTTTTTCAATGTTTTATCGCTACAATCTTTAGTCAAGATTACAGTATAGATTTGTAAATCTAGAAAGGAACTTTGGTAAAGCTCAGGGGCGAATGCGAATGGAAATGTGCAAACACAAAGTGAACACGGAACATTTCCATGCCAAGTGCGGGAGATCTATTTCCAGCTCCTGTAGTTTTATTACAGAGAGTTCATCTCTATTAGGTTACTTGTTCTCCCTGTGCTTGTGTGGGTTTCCTCCGGGCGCTCCGGTTTCCTCCCGCATTTCAAAAGACAAGTCAGGTGAACTGGAGACTCTGAATTGCAAGTAGGTGTGAATGTGTTTGTCTGCCTGTGTGTTCGCCCCGGTGACCTGTGCAGGGTGTTCCCCTGCCTTTTACCCAATGCATGCTGGGATAGGTCCCTGTGACCCTGAATAGGAATAAGTTGTACAGAAAAAATTAATAAATGAATATACAAGCTAATACAACAGTCTGGATAAGTGTGTGTGTGTGTGTGTGCTTTTCTTTTGTGAATATACACAAAAAGTATATATACATATACATATAGATGTATATGTTGTACATTATATGTGTATTTTATATGTGTATATGTTTGTGGGTTTGTGTGTGTATGTGTGTGTGTCTCCTTGTGGGTGCAGCAAAGACAGCAGTCAGACAGGCTCCCTGTCTGTCTTCAGTTTCACGCCACTAAACACTGTTCAGCCCAGACACCAGAATTTTCCCGGCTAATATTCATCAGACTGAAACCGTTTGGAAATCTGGCCGGTCGAAAAAATGCACTGGTTGGACTCACATCTGTCCACAGGGAGTTCAACTTTCTAAAGGGAGAAGTGACAAGTTATGCAGCACTCTGAAGACACATGGCAAGCATTATCTTGTCCTCAGCAGCTCCACTGTGGAAATGATAGATAAAACATTCAATGGTGACTGCACGCTCTCTTTATTTCCTTGGACCACTTCTGATCTTTTCAGTATAATTGGCAAAGACACACTGAACGCTTGGCTGATTTATCAAGTTAAGCATTAAAGTCAGGGGAAAACAGGCTTATCACTGGAAGCTCCCGATTCGGTTACCTGGGCTGACAGAGAAAATCTGGGTTCGGGAAATCTCCCCTCGCATAACAACTATTGTTGAGGAGCCCTTGAGCAAGACACTTAATCCTCATCTGCTCCAGTGGGGCTGCTTAGTCGACAGCAGACTTGTTATACTGGCCAATGTGTGAATGTGTACGTCTAGGGCGGTCCTGAAAATGCTCAGCAAAACCCTTCCCTGGATAACTAAAGACAAATGAATCATACTTACGATATGTACTGCTCTGTCTTGTTGAATTTCTTGGCGAGGTACTTGGCCGAGGCTTTGCTGGGTATCTTGACAAAGGACATCTCTTTACCGAAGCGCGTCAAGTTGCACGGCGTTTCGCAAACACAGTAGTCATTGTCCCTCTCCACCAGGAAGTCTAAAAATGGAGTGAGGAGAGAGACGGAGGGTGAAAGAGAGAGAGAGAGGGGGATAGGGATGGAGAGATATGTCATCACCACGGGATATCAAACAGAAAGCACTGAAGATTGAAGGATGTCAAAGAAAGCGTGGGAGAGCCTTGTGAAAAGACATTGAGAGGAGAGACCCCCCTCGAGACTGGGAAGTAATACAAAAGAACCCACAGACCCGCGGAGTCAAACAAACAGAGTGGCAGCTGGGGGGGGCCGACACGTGAGACGCTGTCATGAAAGAGCGAGAGGGTGTAAGTCAATACAGAAACAAGCTAGAGACAAGAGAAGCCTGAAAGCTATCAAGTGATGGACAGACAGCAGGAAGAGAGAGAGAGGGGGGGGGGGGGTGGAGGGCGAGAGCCTCAGCGGTGGGCCTGAGGTCTAGAGAATCGTTAGCCTGAGGAACACTGCTATCTGCTTGGATCTGGGGCTCACACACACACACACACACACACACACACACACACACACACACACACACACCACAGAGTGCGGGGGCTATCTCCTTACCCAGGGCGGGATCTGCACACTCCTTGTACTGCTCCGGCGTGCAGTATGGGGCATCTCCTAAGGACAGGCAGAAGAAACACAATGTTCTCAGTGTGAAGAAGAAGAAGAAGAAGCAGGGGAAGAGGGGTTCAAAAAAACGGATCGAGGGATGAGGAGATCTGGGGCTGGGTAATTAATTTTGTGTCAGGCTGTCATTACCGCTCTTATCGGAACGAGATATTCTTCACAAATTTGATCTCATCTCCTAATTGATTTCATTCACTTTTGTAGTACCGCCGCTTCTCCTCTCTTCATCTCTCTCTCCATCTCTTTCACCCTCGTCCCCATCGCGCCTCCTCCTCCCCCCTCTGCTGTCTTTCTCTTTTTCTCCCTGGCGCTCAGGCCATCCCTCTCCCTCTATCAGGGCGACGCAGGCAGAAGACATGTCCTAGACGGAGAGCAAATTACCTCCGAGGTGCAATTATTCATTACATTTTCGCTCACACTCTTTGAAAATGGCTCTAATGACGGGAGGATAGGGGGTAGATGAATGGGAGCAGAGCACAATCCAAGGGGGGCAGAGGTATTTGACTGGAAAGCTCTAGGTAGTCCCTCATTAATCACATGCACAATCACTACAGGACACCAGCTAATCCCCTTCACGAGAAAGACAGACTGCCGGGTCTGCCCCTGCACACACACATGGCGCTGAATGCGACGCTGATTAGAGTGCGACTCAATCGCCGCGTAAAAATAATTTTCCGATAGGTGAGCCGGGGTCAAAATATTTTCACAGCTCGGCGCCAATTTGGTATTCAATCCAGTGTCTGAGATTCCACACGCTGATTAAATGTAGAACATAGAAAGTAAAGCTGTAATCACTGCACACGAGTTGGAGCGTGACAAATCAAAAAAAAGTTTTTTTTGCAATCACTGCCACTCATGCAAAGAAAAAAAAAAAGAAGCTGTTTGCGCCTTGAGAATTGTTTTGTCGCTGGCATTTCAAATAAAAAAACCCTTTCCCAGCAGACCACGACGGCAAACATTTACGTCTTTGTAGATAAACAGCAGCGAGATCTGAATCTGCGGACGTGAGAATGAGTCAGAAATGCCTGGCTCCTACCGGGCATGTGGACCATCCTGCAGTTGCAGTTCTCCACCAGGTAGCGCGTCTCACAGTCGATGCGGCAGGCCGTGATGCTGTAGGTGCTGAAGAAGTCGGAGTCCATCGGCGTGGACTTGCAGTCCCCCCACGGGGGTGGCAGGTAGGTCAGCTGCGAGAGAGTTATATAGAAGCAGTAATGTGGAGCGACTCCAGCAACCGTTTAAAAAGCTGACTGTACATGTATGTAGAGTAATATGTCACGTCTATCGTCTACTGTATGTGTTGGACTGTCCCATTGCCGAGTATGTACTGGGATGAAAAACTAACTTTGCACGAATGCACATTCATCATATTCGGCAAATCTCATTCAGATTCCCGGGTACTCAGTTGTGGAAATCTGTGGGAGCTTCTCTCCTGAGTCTCTCCTACTCACACTCTCTCTATGCCTCCATTGGATTGCCCACTCTTTACTCAACAAAAAGGACTTGTATCAGCTACAGGGTACAGATGAAATAGAAAAGTTACACTCTAAACAGCTAGCTGCATAACAGGTTCGCTGGCAGTTACCCTGTGTTTTGACCTATGAAAAAAATGTTGTGTTTGTATTTTGTTTTGTTGTCTTTCAGCGAGGACCTGCACAATAAATAATGCATCTCCTGTAGTTATGTATGCACTATGCAGAGATGTACATTCGGGTGTAATATGTGTATATATGGAAGGGTGTATACCGAAAACATTCCAATAGAGTGCATATTTAATGTAATTTAAAAGAGCATGATTCATTCACATTTCAAGCCCTCAAAGGACAAGGTACAAAATTGCTGCATTAAGTCAAGTAGGTGGCTGTATAACACAGCCCGTTGTGTTTCTGTTTCATCAATTCACACAGTGCACCACTGAGTGCTCAAATAGCGATAAATTAAAGGCCACTGTTGTGATTTAGGGACCTGCATTCTACAGTTCCTACTAGAGTGTAAAAAGCAGCCACACTGACTTGGTTACTAATAACCCCAGGCTATACTCAACACATACAGTATTTACACACATCAAACTTCACAGACAGCAGCCTCTAACATCTAATCACAACACTATCCTCACAGCCCAGCAGAACATAAAATCCAACAGAGCTGGACAAAATGTGCCGAACACCAATAGGTGTTTCCGTATTTGTCCGCCTCATCATGTGCACACCTATTGGGCGAGCCATTCAACTGAGTAATGGTCGTCTTATGCTTGGAGGCGCCCCTATTTAGACCCCCGGTGTTTTCAAAAACTCTCTCCAGCCATCCTAAATCATCTACCGTCTACATTATTTCTTCTCTACATTATTACTTCTGCAGAGGCTTAATTGTGCGGGTGCGGACAAATATGAATGCAGCACTACGTGGATTCAGGATATTTCAGTGTGCTTTTATATGCCGTTAGCTGTTTATCAACCGTGACAAAACAAATCATGTTGCGAGTGAGAGGGAAGAGGTAGGAAAGGATGACAGATGAGAGTAAACAAGACTTACTGGATAATGAGAGAGGGAAAGAAGATGAAAATCAGAGGGTGATGAAGAAAAACTGGGAGCAAGAGGAAATATTTCTGTTTTCCATGTTAAGTGGGAGGAAATTGCAGATTTTCCTTTTGCAGGAGAGTGGTGAGTGACAGGTTGACTGGCTGAAAAGACCCAGACAGTTTTACACCATAGGGCAACTGTAGCAGGGAGCTGAATGAATGTGAGTAAACTGCATTAGATTAATGAACAGTGAGTCTGCCATAGAAAAACATGAAGAGAGAGAGAGAGAGAGTGAACGAGGGAGCGAGCAAAATCATATCATAAAGGAAAAGTAATGATGGTTGGAGAGGAGAAAGGAAAGGGGGGGGGAAGTAGAGAGAGAAAAACAGAAAGAGGGACAGTCTCCTGCAGACGCGACATTGGCAGCATGCATAATCCTACTGCAGCCCGCTGACACCGGGACACGCTCACTATGGAGCGACTGAGATCACTCCTCCTAACTGCATCCCTTCCTCTCCTCTACTCGTTATGGGTGGTTCTGCGCCCCATTAGGCTGTGTGAGTGCGTGATATGCTTGCCATCCCACCTGTACAAATATTAAGAGTTGAGCCAAATAGCACACATGGCTGCTTTGTTTCACAGGAGAAACACCATTCCACATACCGATCGGGTAATAATGACGGTGGCTCGGTGTGGCAGGCACCCGGAGTAAACCACACCGAGTTTAAAGCTGTCGAGGTGAAAACTGACTTTGATTTCAACAGTGTAGGGAACTATTGATTGCACAGTTGGACAGTGTATGCCAATGTGAGTTTGCTTTAACAACATAACATATATAGAGAGGCAGGGCTATGCGGAAAATAACATCTCTCTTAATGTCAACTTGTCAGGAACAAGAAAAACAGCCTTGACTCTAACTTGACCACCATGTATTTTTGAATGTATTCAGTGGGGTTTGAATGTCTCAATCCATACAGGAACATGTCATTGTTTTCTTTATGTCTCGTTGGTGATAAAAATCACCACAAAATTGGAGTTACAGGGTTTTTACATGACGGCAATACAGTATGTATGTCCTGACAGCCTATGTCAGGCTGCTATTTGCTGACATCACTGCTATTTGAGGCAAATAACTTGAATTACTCAGTCATAGATATTGTCACAATGATATCTCCAGGCAGTTCAAACACACGCCACTGAAGTGAGACATCTGTCTGTTTCCATCCATTTGAAGAAGCCAGAGATAAGTTTGTTTACAGACACAAAATGTCTTCAGAAGTACAATGTCACCCGACAAAATCTGACAAGAGGCAAATGTTTACTGACAGAGTCTCCCAGACAACAACGTTGTGATATATATATTTTCCACTCCATTTAGTATGGCACTGTGCTTCCTATCCCAAGACGTACCCGTTGTTCCTGACAAGAGACGAAGGTCTGGAACCCTGGCGCCACTCCGAAGCCCAGCTGGTCGATGAACGGTGGCTCATCCTGGGTGTGGATCTGAACTTTGATCCCTGCCTCAAACGACGTCTCATCTGTTGACAAGAAAGGGTTAGGGCAAGGGTAATTGGCATGCGTGCTCCATCAAAGTCAAACATCAATCACAATTAATGATTTGGAACAAAAACGGTGGGATATTCTTTACTGGTTTGATCTGAGAAGGGACCGTATCTAAGGAGTAATTGCTAGCTCTTTATTTACTTTGTCCTGGAGGACACCAACACACCTTCAGGGGTTAACAACAGCTGGAATGAGGTGAGAAAGGACAAAGGAGATGGACTCCTTAAGTGGCCCGGTTGATGAGACTGTGCACCCCAAAGGAGGCTTATTTACTGCAGGGGAAATGAGAGTGAATGGATAAATTAATAAATAAATGATGAGAGGGATAAAAGGAAAATCAATACAGCTGACAGCTTCCTCCGCTCCAGCACACTGCCGTATAGATTTTACATGAAGCAGATGGACCTCCTTGATACTGAGATCAGGGAACCCCAGAACAACACACAGAGACTACAGGCCTACATTAGTGAAAACATATTTCCATAACATTTGCTGAGACCTGCAACTGCTTATCGCGGCGGTGGCAGTGATTTAGCATCTTTGAGAAGGAGCTATGGGATATCTACTCCTCTCATTGCCAGTCCTTCTCACTTTTTTTCCAATTAAAGGTCTCGGGGATGCGGCTGGAATTCAGCGAGAGAGCTTCGACAGAGCGAGTGACAGACATTAACAGTTACACATTGCTCTTCTGAGGCTGGATACAAAGCCATTTGTGACGCTGCCAAGAAGAGTGCTCGGAGCAGCACATATACATGACTAGCACTCAGGCTCTTGCTTGGAAAAACTAATGCCATCTTTAAGTCATGGCCATCTGTCATCCTTATATCGTCAGAATAATGATGTTTGTGTTCAACCTTGGAGCCAAATGGAAAATCGACCCCAAAGGGAATTACTATACCAACGCGTTCAGCTCACTCTCACAATAATGTAATTGCCTCTGCTTTGTTATGAAATAATCCTAGGTATGCTACATAATTACTACAAGCTGGAGGCCCTCAGACATTCGGGAGCCCTATTATTCAAGGTGGGGCTCCATCTTGGTTAAAGCCACCATCCGTTAATTATAAGGTAGTTTTACCTCTAAAATATGATCATAGACAAAATCAGAATGAACACAGAAAATTGCAATATAACCAAGAAACAGAGCTATGATTTTAACAGGAAATGAATTAATACCGTGGAGAATCACATTTTATATTTTACCAAATGCATCATCACACCTGCCTACATTTTCCTGGGTTTCTCCTTCACTTTAAGCTGCTGTGCTGCCTTGGTGTTATGTGTGCCTTCAGACTCCTACGTATCAGAACACTCATCGGTGACATCTGAGGGTCTCTGCGCCAGTTGTTTGAACTTGCAAGCTATGCACTGCATTGCCCGTTCCATTTCATCATTAAATGCAAGGAGATGGCTAAGCAAGCAGGTAAGAAATGTTGTTGGC
Source organism: Hoplostethus mediterraneus (assembly GCA_034670385.1). Classification (NCBI taxonomy): domain Eukaryota; kingdom Metazoa; phylum Chordata; class Actinopteri; order Trachichthyiformes; family Trachichthyidae; genus Hoplostethus; species Hoplostethus mediterraneus. The sequence goes on from JAXDDW010000013.1 coordinate 2,673,313, forward strand.
TATGTAATGGTAAATCTAATATCACTTTTGACCATAGGGACAAAGGCTTTAAAGAGAAGAATAAAAACCAAGGTATGATCTACAAGGAAGAGGTGGTTGTTAGATATATGGCCCTTCGTAACTGAAACTCATTTTGTTTAGTTTTTATTGTTTATTTCTTGTCATTTTATTATAAGACAGGCTTTCAACTAGTAATGTTGTAAGTTGCAAACAAAATAGAAAAAAAAATGAAACAATAACCTTGTTCAGCTGCTAAATAACCTAAGATTTATGAGTGCAGTGTTTTATAACGCTATATTGTATCTAGAACAAATTATTATGGAGGGCAACACCTATATTATGGAAGTTAAGACAGATTGTAGATGTTATTGTGAAGAGGACTTAAGGGGAAGTATCACTGTCTTTAATTACATTGTTCCCTCGCGCATTGTGTGTGTGTGTGTGTGTGTGTGTGTGTGTGTGTGCGTGCGCGTGTGCATTGCACTTATTGCATCTTAAGGTTGTCCCCTCTTAAAAAGCCTTTAAACATTTAATATTACTGCATGGACTGCATTTAGGTTTTGATTAGTACACGTTCTTACTTAAACATTATTGTTTGATCACAGTTTATTGGTTTGTGGCTAAGTGATTATTGTGAGCGCTGTGGTTCCGTGACCTAGACTGAACTGCTCCATTACGTACATTTCCCAGTGGTAGTGAAGTATTGATACAACCACACAGCGTAAAATTCTATACTAAAACTGGTAGGAGCAGACTAAAATAACTTTACATGTATTTAGAGAGTTGAAGAGGAGATGAGGAGAACCAACAGGGGTTTCAGGGCCTCCTGGAGCTCCACGCTGCCTGTTCTGTGGAGTTGTAGGGTCAGCCCGGAGAGGAAGAGCCTCCAGCTGCCATTGATTTTATATCTGGCATATGGTTCTGCTCTTTTCTTTGATTCATGTGGTAAAAGAAAAATGTTCCTACTCAATATCCATCTGTCTTGATATGGAATAGTCGATAATCTCTAGTGGACATTGCAGGTGCGATTCAACTGTGCAAAGTTAACCTTTTTTGGATCATCACTCATACCCGACAGGAATGGACAGGATATGTCCAATGATCTCAGACTTCTCAGGCGTATGATATTCACTTGTCCATCTGACTCAACACATTTAAGGTTGTACAATTGGAGAAAATAGGGCTGGTAGGCAGTATAAAATTTGACAGAGGTTTAGTCCATTTAGGCTTCAATAGGTCTACCTATAAAACCTGTCCCTAATCCCTATAGAAGCCTGGCCTCTATGGCGATTAGGGACAGGTTTTCTCATAGACCTTCTTAGCACACCAATACCAAGAAAAGAGCCAGGACTGGCCACTTGTGTTTAATTGATTAAAAAAAACGATCTAACTAGCCGTCCTTTAAGGGTGCGCGCACACACACACATGCACACATGCACACACGCACACACGCACACACGCACACACACACACACACACACACACACACACACACACACATTAATCTTATAGTTTTAGCTGAAACTTTCTGAACTTTTCTGTGATGTACCCTCCAGGTAAGCTTACCAGTCTCTCCCCAGACGGGCAAGTATTCGTCTTGCTGGATGTCCAACATCAGCTCTAGGCCGTTGCCCATTCCACCCTTCATCGTCACTAGTAGGGGACGTCCATCTTGGCCTGAATTAAAGGTGTAGCATTTCCCATAGCGAGTGAATATCTGAAATATAAAAAGAAAGAATATGTGGAGCTCAGTGAAAAACAGCCTGCAACAAAATAACAGAAGAGTAAAGGAATGTGTAGACCTCCTAACCTCGATGTAAATGTCAACCCTGACCTGAAAGCAATATTTCAATCTCCAGCTGAATACATTTCATTCTTGAGAGGAAGAAGTACAGCAGAGCATGATTTCAAAGCATCTTGGCACTGAGCTCATTCTTGTTACACTGCCAGCCAATGGAAACATTGGTCTAGGTGTTGAGATGCTGTTGGCAGCACCTGGCAGTGCTGTGTGATATTTGCTTGATTGAATACATGATGAGTTTGTTTCCAGAATGAGATACTCATCATTGAAAATGTCACAAACACCCAAACAAAATGATTACTGGCATGAAAGTAAATCACACTAATACATATTATTGAAGACCCTTGGGAACTTGAGCCCTTTATGTCCAAAATATTATCAGTTTAGAGAATGTAATCATCTGTGTTCTTGAAATATTGAGCAATGAACATCAGGTAACAATTATTTTTTTCAAATAGGAAATATAGCATCATCATTATTATCTTGACAGATGAATGCCTTACCAAAGATAATACTTTAGGAGGATATAGTGTACTAAATATGCTCTAGTTTTACTTTGATCTCTGTGAAATACAGATCTGGAGATGCATTTCTGGAGATGCCTGCCCTTAGTCTACTGGTTAGGACTGCACTGTCTCATTAGTTGATCAGCCATATAGCTGCCACTGGAGAGCTGCAACAAGGAACTGTGACCTATGGGAAAAGACATGATTGGCAGTAAACTAATGGACATCAACCTAAATCTCAGACGTCAGGAAATGGAAATCCATGGCTAGGATCCAAAATCAAATGTTCTTGGTGTCAAGCAGCATAATTGCCTGCTCTGTCTCAAAACGTGTTACATTCCTATGTAATTACAAAAGGTAAAAAGGAAGTGGAGGAGGGGTTTGTGCCGAACGAAAAAAAACATGTCTTCCTTTTTCCTTCCTAGGTTTTGAGTCCATAAAGCAGTATGACTCAACGTACAGTAGAAGTTACGTTTCACGGTGAGACAAAGGACGGCTGTGGCTCAGTGGTAGAGGTTATCCACTGATCACAAGGTTGGCGGTTCGATCCCCAACTCCTCCTGTCCACATGTCTAAGTCTCCTTGGGCAAGACCCAATGGGGCAAGAACCCCAAATTACTGCTGATGGTCAGGCCAGCACCTTGCATGGTAGCTCACTGCCATCGGTGTGTGTGTGTGAATGAGAGGCATAGATTGTAAAGTGCTTTGGATAACAGCGCTATATAAATGCAGCCATTTGCCATTTACAAATCACAACATAGACATTTTGTATAAAAGGCTTTATGAGACTGCATGGAAATGATGCAGACTCATTTGTTCTTAATGTGTTGTGAAGACCTTGGAACACACATGGAGCGATTTATCACAAGGGTTACTTATGACTCATATATTAGTGTTTCATGACAAATGACTAAAATGTCACGAAGCACAGATTGCATTCGTGTCTCACAATAGAAGACTTCTGATTGTGTGAATCCTGTTCAGTGGAGTGTATAAGAACTGGATTTATGGATTTATGATACATTACCTCCCAGGGCTCCCAAATGTAGAAGCTCTTTTAAGATATAAACTCAGCTGAAATATAATGAAATGCCTTGTGATATGTCTGACACATTATGAGATGTGACCTTTCAAGTCTGGAAAGAGTGACTCAAGAGCAGTGCCTGCAACACCTGCCTATACAGCAGAACACAAACATCAATAAAAAGCCCCAGAAATCCATCTCAGTCCTGGTATCGCTTCTCACCATAATCAGATCACTGTTTATCATTACTCCTTGGAATATGAAGCAGAGAAATCTTATGACATTACAGCACCACCCGAGTCAGCTGCACAAAAATACTGATAATAACAAAGGGCAGCGCCTGCAGGAAAGGGCAGTACCTAAGACTATTATAGGACAGAGATGTTTTTGTTCATTTAATGGAATGGGAAAAACATTACCAAATCGTCTCTGTGGAACCTTCATTTTCTATAACCACAATAAACACCCAGTTTGTTAAGGCTGGATTTTTCAATGACGTTGCCCATAACAACTCACCTAGTCTTTTATGAGCTGAGTTTGAGCATTAGGAGGAGACGGTGCTCACACAGAAGACACATCATCACATCACATCAGATCATCGAGACAACAGTGACAAGAGGAAATCAAGAGTGGATTTCCTCGTCGGGTGTGTCCGTGAATCTGTCTGTGTATGAACGTGCACCCATGCATGTGATTGTGTGTGTGTGTGTGTGTGCATGACGCCTGCTTGCGTTTGTGTGCGTATGTGTGTCTGCGTGTGTTGATAGTAAGGGTGACTTGACTAAAGGGGGCCTGTAGTCAGAGTTGCTGTGGTAACCAGGAGACTGTGCTGGCTGCATTGAGCCGAGCGAAGAACGGCGGCAGTGGGTGCTGCTGGTGACCTTGGGGAACTCGGGATCTTCACAGCTTTGAGACTTAGGCTTCAGTCGCATATGCTTCTCATATGCTTCTTAATGAGCATCTATTCAGTTGTAGGGTCAGTGCTGTTGCAGGGTCAAAATTAAGGGTTTGATATTAGAATTTCCCACATACCACCAAACAAACAAACAAGGAGCAGCTATCTGTTGTTTTGGAAAAGTGCAATCTTTTCCCAGAAATACTACTTGTTTTGTTTTTTTATCAACCTAGCATAAATACTGTAAATATACCTTACTGAGGCAGAAACACCCCAGGCTGAAAATGTGCTATTGCTAAATAAAGGGGAGTCATTGGGTACGTTGTGATATGTTTCACAATTCTTGGTTACCGTGACTAAATAAACAACATGGCTTTGTACAATGCTAAATGAGAGTGAACATTTTAAACGCGTTGCAGCTACCCTTAGCATTAGGAGTGACCAAATATTTGCGATGCTTGTGTAGCTTTAACTACAGAGACAAACTTAATTTCAGCTGGTCCTTAGACTGCCGAGTCCAAGAAACCATCTGAATATCACATCAAAAATGGGAACTATGTTTTAATGGCGTAAACATAAATATGAAACATTTAAATCAACCCACCTGTGAAACAAAACTACCGATAGAGACATCACCCTCTCATACTCACAGGGTGTAGAAATGTCACTGTCTCGCTAAGATGAATAATTCACAGACAGACAGCCTGAGACTGTTCAGATGGCCCACAGCTATCCTTCACATGACAATGTGACAAGGATGCACAAGCTGTTCCCTAAAGTTGCCAGGGAACCACTTTCCCCTCACTGCATTGATTTCTACTTCAGCGCCGGGCAGGCAGGGACAATGTGTTGTGACAGTTATGGAAAAGTGCACTTTTGCATCAAATGAATAAAGCTACCTCAAAAAAGGGCTCAGGTGACAACTTTGTGACAAGTGGGGTCTATGCGTGTGCACCCGATGCGTAGTTGCAGGTAAAAAAAAATCTACCCTCCTTCCACTGTTATCATACTTTTGTGCAAAGTGTTTCAGGAGTTAAGTGTTATAATTTGCTTTTTTGGTGTACTCACTTTCCCTTAACCTGTCTACAATTTCCCAGAGGCACATTTCCCAGAATGACTTTGGACAGCCCACAGAGAACGAGCGTTAACGTGTTCAGCTGTGGGTTATACGCGTGGGTAGAAAGAGCAATAGCAATACCACACTAATACGAGCAATATGGCGAGTTTTTCCACTCGAGAAAATGTACAGTCACGCACCTTACTAAAAATGCAAAATCTTATCTCTTATCTCTTCTACGGTGGATTTCTCCCTGCTGTGATTTTTGAATGTTGGTGCAAAATGGTGGGTCTAGAAAGAATTTGATTTTCTAGGGGCTGACACCAAAATCTGACATTTACCATTCATGTTTTAGATAGTTTACATTTTTTCTCCACTGTAGCTGCTCTGGAAATTCACATTATGTCATTTTCATCTATGTTTGGCCAGTTGTCAACAAAATGAGCTTAACAGTGACACCTTGATACTTGGCCACACAGGAAATATAGAGAGCAAAGTTTAGACTTATTATATTAGACCTAAGAAAACTGAGTGAAAGGATATGACTGTCGATCAATACAGTGCACAGGAGGGACAGCGGCTGATCACATGGTCTGAGCTTAGTTTTTCATAACTGAAATCAATATCTGTGACCTGGGAATCGGGAGAGGCCTGTGTGAAGAGAATTAAGCATGTTTGTTGTCAAAGCAGGGATAAAGAATGATGGAGCGTTGGATGGATGGAGAATGGATTGATGTGACCAATGGATCAAATGTATAGACCCAGCAGAGAGACTCAGCAATGTAGGGGGTTCCTGCACAAAAAGTCAACACATCCTGAAACCCATTGTATGTACACAGGCTCTCCTTTTGCCTCCATGCCTCATTTCTCAAGTGTGACTGACGGTATTGGTCTGACTCATGCACAATCTCACCTCACCCACCCTGAGGACAAGCAGGGCATCATCAATTATCTATGCATTAGCACATATCCCCAAAGCCCAGACCTCCACACTCCATTTACCTTTGAAATAGGGTGCTGTTACTTGGTCATACTTTAACATGCTCAGCAAAACATGAAGCGTCGCAAAAGATGATGGTTGAAGAAATGTGTTTGCCTATGATAACTTCATGTGCTACGGTTCTTATATAATATAAATGCATTGCATTTAACCACGTGAAGAAAAGAAGCGTCTGTTTAATGCATTATTTAGGATCACTGGCTACGGTGTGATCGAAGGCTGCTATGAAGGTAAACAGTTTCAAATGCATGCCTCGTAATTATTTACTTCCCTCAGAACATACTCATAACCCTCTTATTCATGTCTGCTGCATCCATTTACCAGAAGAAAACAAATTTCCAGACACTGAAATGCATTTCCTACAGTGAATAAAAATCCACTTAAAAAATAACAAATTTGGGTAATGAGGTGGGAGAAAGAGGAACACCCACTTTACTTTGTTCTTTATGTGATGATAGAGTGCAATCGATGTAGCTGCAGTTTACCAATGAGGCCGATGCTAACTGCTCTCCATCAGTGTCGGAGTGTCGTAAAGCGTTGCTAAATGAATCAAAAATCTTCATTAGCGGCAGATAGGTCTGCTGAGAGCACATTGATCCAGCTCTGATGGACGGCAGAGGAGGGACCCATCCAGACCATATGGGGAACGTAAAAGTGAAGTAGGCTTTGATCATCTGACATTGTTTCGCACAGAGTCATTGCATTTTCTACAGTGTGTGTATGTGTGTGATTGAAAGCATGAAGCAGACAGACAGAAAGAGAGATGAAATGAGAGAGAGAGAGAGAGAGAGAGAGATAATAGAAAGAAAGGGAGCCCCTATGAAAAAAACCCACAGTAATCCTATAATACATTTTAATAGGATATTATACAAATGTCACAGCAACACTTTTAAGTCCCTTTAAGAACATTACTGCAATATTATAGTAATACTATTGATATACTTAAGGGGATAAAACACCATTAAGTATGATAAGGTACTATAAACTCACTGCTGAGTAGGGAGAGAGAGAGAGAGAGAGAAAGACTTAATTGAACTCCAGAGGTAGCTAAAGCTTTAAGGGGCACACATGGTTTAAAGAAAGAGAACAGTGTGAGCACACTGCGCATTTTGGTGGACCTCTGATTGCATGGGTTCAAAGAAAATTAATTGAGTAGCCCGTTGAGTAGCCCGTTGAGCATTCACGCAACACGTACAGGCTACCGACAGGCGGTTTTTTTAACCGTCCACTCTCAGATAATTATACCAAACGCATCCACCCCTAAAGCTGCATCAACCTGTTGGAAGTGAAAGGAAGAAGAATTAAACTTTGGCGCTGCCCACACACTCACGGTGCTGAAATTGCGAGGCCCGCACAGCTCTCCTTGGTACCGACAGTACAAGAGCATCTCCTCCAGCTGATGCCCCAGTCGGTCCAGCAGCTGCCTCATGGACGGCTGGGACTCCCGGGGAGGCGGGAGAAAGTGGTTGAAGTCTAAAATCCGAGAGAGGCTAGACCAGGGGGGCTCGTTCCCCGGGCCTGTGCCGCCGTCGCCCCGTAGAGGTATGAGCGCCTCTCTCGCAGCGGGGGAGACTTGCCAGTTCCTCCCCAAAAGTCCCAGCCACCTCCCGGCGCTGAATATGTCCGTCTTTTTCATCCGCCGTGGCAGCAGGAGATTTTGGTTACAGATAGTGACGGCGGGGAAAACGAGTCGCTTGGCGTAGACCATGTGCGCCTTGGTGTGTACGGGCGAAGAGAGCAGGTATCGCACCCGGTTGGAGGACCAGGTGAAGAGGAGAGCCACGGCTGCCAAAAAAGCCAGCAGCCACGCAACTCTCCGGGGGTAGGAGCCGCTGAGAAAGACGTGCCTCAAGCCGTGCAAGGTGGTGTGCTTCAAGAAAAGCTTCCCGGCTTCGGCGAAGGAGCCCGGTCTCGGTTTGGATCCAGAGGAATCGCACTGGCACATTTTGGAGGAATGCCGGCGCCTTCAACATCGGTCCTGGTGTGATCACAGTGAACGAGCCTCAACTCGTCTGTCCTCTCTCAGATGGCTGCTGTCTGCCAGAGACTTCTTTGGAGACTGAAGCGCACACACTCGCCTCGGTCCTCCCGGGCACTGAGCAGCATTAGGAGTCTTCTAGTGGTGGTGGGAAGCATTTTGTCAGTCGCAGAGCGCTCCCCGAGCTTGTCCAGGGGGGTAGCCAAGTTATTCAAAATGATTTAGTGCGCTACCCTGCAGCAACAGGAGCCCAGTGGGTTACTCCATCAAATGCCGCAGATTACAAGCAACTAGGCTATGAAAATCTGAAAAATGTCCTAGAGACTATGGATTTAGTTAGAATCACACAGTTTTGTGCCTTTTGATTACACGCTCTCGCTCTCTCTCTCTCTCTCACTCTTCCATCTCTCCCTCTACCCTCACCCTTTCTCTGTCACCCCCCGCCCCCCCCCACTCCAAGTCTCTTACTCAGAATATCCACTGTGCTGTTTGCTGAATTAAATCATTGCCTTCAGTGGCTACAGACCATTTGTCTTCCTTTTCAAGCCCGTCACACACACACGCGCACGCACGCACACATACGCATGCGCACACAAGTAACCCCTCCTGGCTCACAATTTATATTCTTTCTAAAAAATGAACACTGCACTAGTAGTTACCACTGGAGAGACTATAGTCCCTTTCATTATTGTTCCACCAGTTGAATTTTAAATACTGCAAGTCCACAGCCAATGAGAGCATTCATTGTATACTTAACATTTTAGTGACACCCAGGTGTTGCAAAACGGTTGACATTCCTGACTCCATAATTCTCTAACTACTCTCTAATGCACCTTGATGAAAGATGTGAAATGTTAGGAAAAAAAGGTCAAGACACCTCTGGTAAATGAGTGCAAATAACATATCTCTGTCTTCACCAGATCGTTAAAGTGTGAGTCCCGAGTCTCAAAGAGCATATAGCTCAGATTTAATGGTTTTGGGTTGTTTTTTTTTTAACCCTGAGCTGTCCCAGTTTCTGGGCGATCAAGAAGACATGCTTCAAACAGGCTACACAGGCTCGAGTGCACCGTCGCTGAAGCGTTTTGCGCGCAGCATCTCTCCCTTGGGGATGTCGCTTAAGTGGTGGTTCATGCTTGGTTGGCCATCATCAAAGTGTTCCAATGCTGAGTAATAGCAGCATGCCATCCCAGGCTGATCCTCGCCCTCCACCTCTACTCTGGGTTACACAGCACTTTTATGCCACACTGTGTGTGTTTGTATTGAGTGAAGGAAACACAGAATGGGTGAGTGAATAAATATGCATGCGAGCAAGTAAGTCTGAGTGTGTTTGTGTATGCGAGTGTGTGTATGGGAGGGAAACGACAAAGAAAGCGTCAGAGAACAAGAGAGAGGGTGAGTCAATAAGTGTATTTGAGTGAGTCTGTGCATTTCTCTCTCTTTGTGTGTGTGTGTGTGTGTGTGTGTGCATGCATGTGTGGCCTCTGCCTTTCTGTATTGTCCGTACTGTCCAACCCACCCACGGTCTATAGGGTTTTAGTGAGTCTATAGGGAGAGTCAAGCACTACTAACAACAGAAGAGGAGACCTGGCAAACATATTTAATTCCCTGGGTTCTGGAGGATACACTTCGCTTCCCCATGCAGTTCCATTCCATTTTCATGTTGGCTATATGGCACACATCAGTAATGTCCCTTCAGAGGACAATCTATGTCTTCCTCTCAGGGGATTACTCATCTGATAATGACTAAGGACGTCACACGAACGGTTGCATGTTACGGGCATGCAATCGCCGCTCAAGGACACCATCATCATACTACATGCAGGAGTTGTACCATGGTAATCAGGGTCATCTTGATTTATTGTGGTTCTGTGTCATGTACATCATGACTTAGCACTGCATACGTGTGACACGAGTGAGTAAGAGGGTGAAGAAAGAGAGAGAGAGAAGGTGAGAGAGAAACCTGTTAGAACTAATTCTCCTCTTCTGATCTGGTGCATGCTGCCAGCTGCAAGTATACACTGTGGGAGGGAAGCTGAAACTTGAGTTTTGACATTAGGAAAAACAGGAACATGGATTATGTGTAACTTACATTTAAATGACTGGTGGGTGGCCGCATCAGAAATCATTCGAGATGGATTTTGACACTTATTTCACAGTATTGGTTCAACCCCCTTTCCCCAGCCAGCTCCTCAAGCAAGAGACATATCGGAGGAGAGGCTCTGCGCTCCGACAAGCTAATCCGCCTGGGCGAAGGGATAATGATGTACTTGCTTGACAGAGAAACACAATCCCACTGCAACAACAACAGAATGACAACTGCACGCTGCTGTGCAACTGCGGTTAAAGAGTTTCACTAATGAACCTATTATGAAAGCAAACAGGGATACTCGTTGAGGGACCTCGGGCAGAATTCTTTACTCTGTGAATCAACACATAACCAAATATCCACTGCTTGACTGAGACTGACAGGATCTTATAGTAAACCCCAAAGTAATGGATGAATGTAACTAATGGATGAAGAGACGACAAATTGTTTTGAACAAACCTTTCATTGATTCAATTAAGAGTGAACAAAGAGAAATAAAAAAGAATTCCCATAAAAAAGCTGTTTCCTTGATTGGTACTGGGCAGAAAAATGCAGACTTTGGCTAAAAGCCTATTGATTTTTCAATTTTGTGTATACTCCCCTAGCAGGACTGTGGAGTCTATAAAAGGACCGCCTCGTTATTTCTGTAAAGAATAAAGTGTTCAGGCATTTCAAAGGTTGTTTGCCTGGGAAACTCCACACTAAAGCAAATTCACATATGGTAGTGCTATGATCTAAGACAGTTAAGTCCTGATTGGGGAATATGAATCAGGCTCTTGCAAAATCAAAGAAAATATGCCAACCAAAATCTCTTTTGATGACATTATCAAAAGTGGCAAATCGTGTAACTGACTGCTAATGGGAGGGTATTTGTGAACACAGTGACGGTACAAAGGGGAAATTTAGGAGTGCAATTTATATTTCATACCTGTGCTACAGTGAAACAAAGCTCACTGAGTCATTTCAATCAGCGAAGCCAGCGAACCAGTGAAACATTAAAATGAACTAAGGCTCAAACCCAACTGAAGAGCAATGAAAACGCACCATAAAGCACAGACACGTAACAAATTCCATTGGCGTCATCTTTCATCGGTCGTTTTAGCCAACCAGGATTGCATTTGGTATGCATTTCATATCCTGCTCTGGGCTGAAAGGCATCATTTCAACACCACCACCTTCAGTACTGTGCATATAAAGTTGCATATAACTCATAACAACATCATAATAATCTGTAGGTGTGTCTGTGGATTGGATTTATAACTACTGAGATTAATAAAACAAGTCAATAAAATGTTGATTCCCCATTAATACTTTATTTGAAAAGGTCACAAGAGAACCTGAACAATGTAAATATCCTCTCTTGCGCTTGGCTGCTTAAGCCTATAAAACTTTGAGGTCCGTGCTGCTGTGTGTGGCTGGTGTTGACTGCATCCACTGATGGCTGATGGTTTGTTTGCGCGAGCTCTTGAGTGTTGAGGCACAACACAGTTAATCAAGCTGTCATTCTGGGCCTACAACGGAGCGGGGCCAGCCAGCCTAGACCTTGACTTGTGTAGAGTCAAACTGTAGGCCGCAGGGCAGCCGGCGCCGCCCTGCTCCCTCCCAACCCCTACTTCCATCTCTGTAATCTGCTTTGGCTTTACCCTTTCTCTCTACTCTCTCACTACCCTCAGCACATACTGTACAAACACGCACTGTCTCTCCACTACGGGGGAAAAACAGCACATTCTCCCTCGTCCTCCCATCCTCAGTTGTTTGTCTCTCTCCATTATGTCTTTCCACCCTTCACTACCCGGTCTCTCGCTTTCCAGCTCCCAATCTGTGATCTGCGTATTCTCTCTGTTTCTCTCGGTTGCCTCTGTCTCTCTTCTCTCTCTCTCTCCCGCTGGGAAAGTTTGGCGCCAAGACATCCACAAGGGAGCAGGCAAAGGGAGAGAGGGAGGTGGCGAAAGACAGAGGGAAGGAAGAGGCTGAGAAATGGGGAGGAGGAGGAGGAGGAAGGGGGGGGGGGCGGGCAGTCAGGGTCCTGCAGCTGCAGGGTCTGACAGAGGAGCAGGTGGTGATTTACAGGGACAATTTCCAGGATAATTGTGTACATGAACTGCTGTTAGGGTCAAGTGTCACGAAGGCTTCTCTTTCAATAGCCTCTCAATCTCCTGGGCCATAAAGTTGAATTAACTACTGCGTCAGGTAAGCGCCGCTCTACTGTAAAGCCTGTGTGAGAGATGACAGTTAGTGTAAGATCCTCGGTAGCTCGCTGCAAGCTTGTGAACACAACGTGCTTTATGGAGTGAGACTGAAACAACACTGAATACTGTGTGACATTGTCAACTGCACGAACCTTTCAGAAATGGGAACAGAACAGTAAAATAAATAAAATTTAAAAAAATTAAAACATGTCCTTGAATTCTTAAAAATGATAGCTGGTGTCACTGCATTATGCAGATGATGGATTTAAGAGGCATATTGTGGAAGCGTTGCACATGAAAGCAGCCAGGAAAAAACTCCTTGGACGCTAAATTATAATAATCTAACGGCACTTTTCTAAGCACATGACACATTCTAGAGGCATGTTGTTAAAGTGATGTGAATGGATGGATCATAATGTTAGCTCCTCGGATCCTAGATGACATATTGCAACTGTTCTATTCATACATTCATTATTTTTCTTCACCTGCTGATTCCTATTCAGGGTCACACTATCCCAGCATGCATTGGCTGGAAGGCAGGGAAGCAAGGACAAGTCACCAGTACTGGACAGGTAACAAGTACATCAACACAACAGATAGACAGACACTCACACCTATGGGCACTTTAGAGTCTTAATCCACCTGACCTGCATGTCTTTAGACTGTGGGAAGAAATCCACACAAACCCAGGGAGAACATGCATTCAAAATCATACGGTTTAAATGTTGTATTTTATAAAACAGATATTTCTCAGATCTATAATGCTTGATGGACAAATAACATTCAATCATGATTATTATTTAATTTTACTGATTAAAGATGAAAGACTTATTGAACATTTGCAATCTTTATGATTTCAATGGTACTAGGGTTAGACGGATGTATTGCTTCGCCAATATATCCATCCCATATATCTTTATCGTTCACCATTGGATAGGTTGTATTATTATTATTAGTATCACATGACCTAAATTTGATTTCACCAGACCACTCACCATTTTATTGGAAACATTTGAAATTTAAAGACACAATGACAAAATATCGACTTAAAGGGTAATTCCGGGATTTTTCAACCTGGCCTCTATGTCCACAAAATCGCTTTTCATACCTTTAAGTAGATCCCAAAAGTTTCTGAGTTTCTCCGGTCCATCGGCTCAACCGGCAGTCGCGTAACGGCGGCTCAATGGCGGCAACGTAATCCGTAAGGGCATAGACGGCCGGTCAGTACGTCCGCTAAAAGTGCTTGTTTTTGTCACGGACAGGCTCAGATTGTTATTCGTGTTATTATCCAAATGTCTGACAACATTATGGAAAGGGTCGCTACAGAAACAGCCCGGAAAAGCAAGAGGAAAGCAAAGGGTTCCTCTACGTAAACTCAAAACTCGTCTCTCCGACTCATGCATCAACCATCCTCTTCCTGCAACAACTCAACCCTCTCGCTTTCATAAACTATCTTTGTATCCTTTTCACCGTCCTCGTTTCCTTCCTTCTACAATATCAGTATCGATGTCAGCCTTCAAAAACCCATAACGGTTGAACCCTAGTCACCACTTGGGGTTTTAGAAAAGAGGGTTTTAGGGAAGCCTCTTAGCTGCTCTAAAATCAATGTAAGGCACAGTCTTGAGTGGCTCACCCCCCTACTAAGCTGCAACAACCTAATGTTATGCACTAAACACTTGACAGCTTCAAAAAACATTGTTTGAATGTTGTGAATGGATGGAGCATAATAGCACTTCCTTGGATACCTAACTAGACCTACCGTCAATGCACTCAGCACATGATGGACTCGAAATCCATATATGTTAAATGTTCTGAAGAGATTGAGTATGGCAGCACCCCTTTAGATACTGCCCTGTAATACATTAAGGTCACTGCATTAATCTCAAAATGGATCGTACGGAGGTATTGTCGATGGATGTTCATATTTACAGCCCAGGGGCCAGTAAGGGCATCCCTCTCTGCACAGGGAAACACAGGATGACACAGCTAATTCATCCAGGCAGCATCATGACAGCTGGGCTGGGGAGAGTTTGGGAAACGGGAGATGGTCCTGATGAATGACTTTCAGAGTGTGGCTGCTAGCTACAGCGAACAGTCACCCAGTCCCCACAGCTCTGTTGCCTCCTATTTGCTGCTCGGGGAGAAATGAATGAATGGCTCTTTGTGAAATAAACGGTCCCTTTCTGCTTGACATTTACAAATGAATACTAAAAATAAATCCATCCATTCGTTTTATTAGTTGTGTAGGTGTGTTTTGTGTGCCGGGGCTCGTGCTTGTGTGTTCGTCACGTGTGCGAACACATGCCCTCCCACAAACCGTGCACACACATATACACACAAACTATATTGTGACAAGAGTGCAAAAATCGATACAAAACTCGAATGCCAACAAGCCTTTTCTCAATTTCATCCCGCAGATGGAGTTCCTCTAAATTGGTTTTGGTTTAAAAAATAAATACCTCCAAAAGTTCCCCCCACAGAGCTGAATCATAAAATACATACTTTTTCCAAAGTTTGCTTTAAATCTTTCATTCAGCAGAAGTATGTTCAAGAACTTCTAAACCAGTGTAATCCTCTGAAGATATCCTGTCTTGTCCGATTAATTTCTCTCTGGATTCTGACTTACTTCTTAACAAGGCTTATTAGTTGCTCTTAACCAATACGGGGTCTTCTGGCAGAAAATTTCTTCGATTTCTTGCCTGGATGAGGTATTGTTGTAATTGCAGCTATTTCACCAGAATCTATTTATCTACAAATTCTGTTTTTGTTCCCTTTGTCCAGAAACTTGGTCTTGCACCAGTTGTACCGGCTGCTTGTTAAATTGTTGACAGGTGGTGTGTGTGCACACGTGTATGAGTCGGTGTGTCTGTTACACTTGATGTCAAGGGGATGTCAGACATGCAGACAGAGCAGGACTAACGAAGGAGTGTAGAGGTTAGTCCGATTGGTTGACAGCTCCCTGGGGATGGTAACACACACACACACACACACACACACACACACACACATACAAACGCACACGCACACAGATACACAGTCTAGCTTTACCTTCCTTGTGAGGATGTTGCATTGATTTACATTCACTGCCATAGCTCTAAATACTCTTTACTTTATCCTTAACCTGTAACCCGAAAATAAGATTTACCCTCCCCTAAAGCTGTTGAAAACCTAGAAACTCACACACACATACACACACACACAGAGGGAGACATGACTGCCAAAAAGCATGAAACAGTCGGTCCAAAGCCAGCTGCACAGCAGGTTGCATCTAAATGGATTTTTCATTTTGACTTCATTTTGGACCACAGCATAATGGTCCCTCTGGGGATACATTTACTGAAAGCAATAGGATGGCTGGTGTCTTCACTGTGTGATTATGTGTGTGTGTGTGTGTGTGTGTGTGTGTGTGTGTGTGTGTGTGTGGATTCAGGTCTAAGATGAGTAGCAGATGCACTGTTCAAATACTCACTAATTGGTGGCGTGATTTAATTGCTTTTTTCCCAATAACTCCTGGACTGGTACTGCATGTACAACAACGTTCCAGTATGAACCGCTGAGCAGGGAGGCGTGGGTTTGCAACAAGAGGGTACAACTCCCCATCTGCCTCATGTGCCACTTAGACAGACATTATTGGTGTTTAGATCTGCATCAGCTGTGATTATTAGGTTGTGGCTGCGGATAATATTATCAACCACTCCTCTTGTACTGCCCAACGGCAGCAACACCAGACCTGCTGAGATTGAATAAGAGATGCTGCTGCGAAACAACAAACACACAGTCAATAGTCCTTCGGCTGACACGAGCCCCGGCACAACTGTTTACAATTTTGAGCGCATTTACATTTTTGTCATTTCACTGATGCTCTTATCCAGAGCAAGACACAATGACTAAGCACATAAGGGTTCGGTGTCTTGATCAAGGACATTTCAACGGGCTGTTGACATTAGTGGTTGAAGGGATCAAACCTGTGATATTTTGGTTGGGGGACAGCCTCTCAAACCGCTGGGCCACCCTGTGACCTGAACTACTTAAAGCTCTGTATGTATCTGAGCCTTATAGCCATCTTTAATCTTGAAAGGGGTTTTGTGATAGGACAGAACAAGGGTTGGTCTGAGAGAACGTCAAGCACTGAAAGCTGTGTTGGCTTTGCAAATACATACACACAGACACACACACACATACACACACACACACACACACATACATGCATGCATGGACACACACACGCACACAAACAGTCACATAAGTACACACTCACACACGGACACCTACCTTTCACTCTCTCGCTTACTCTCTCTCTCGCACACTCTCACACACTCTCACACACACACACACACACACACACGTCTAAGAGACAGATCTCAACCCTTCTGCTCCATAGGGTGTCTTGCTGATTCTACACTCTATTCCAAACAGCCTATCTCAGAGAGGGAGTCCTGCTGACCACGGGGGACGCAGCCAGCTATGAAACCCTGGAGCGGAGAGGCAGCAAGTACCATTTCAGCAACACATCCATACTGACACGTAGGCACTACACATAAGTCAGGCCCCGACATACAGTGGTGGCCAAAATTGTTAGAACACCTGACAGATCTGAAAATATTGACCTTTTCTTGCCTCCAAAACATGATTTCATTTCATAATGTTCATGAAACATGCAGATGGTTGCTCTGAGCACAACAAATATCAGATGAAGTGAGTCCTACTGTTTTTATCCACTTTTAACTTTAATATTTGGTATGTCCACCTTTTGCAGCAATTCAAAAGAATCACACAGCTGTGTCCTAAGACTCTTGATCACCATCAATTTAACCACGATCACACCTGACAATGATTACACAAGTAATTTGGCTTCTTCTGTGAAGGAACATGATTGTGTGACATTGACAGTGAAATAGGCCTCGCTTGTTTTTTGTAAGGAAAATGACGTAAATCTCCTTATGATGGCTCTATTCTATGGTTTATAGAGCATAATGATGACTTTGTATATATTTCATTCGTTTTATGGGTATTTTAATGGCCAATTGAACAAAAACAACTGAAACCTCTTAAATGTATGCCAAGTGTTCTAATAATTTTGGCCACCACTGTAGATGTACAGTATAGTCACTACACTGACCATTGCCAGACACACTATTTATTTTCATGTTGTAAAATGAATAGTGGCAGTGGCCTGAATAGGGATATATAGTACAATCAGTCAACTTCATAATGCCAATTTACAAAAACCTGTATCTCTCAACTTGCCATAAGATTCCATGAGCTCTGTGGTTGCTTGAACAGAGAACAAAAAAGAGATTTTTCAGTGCAGGCAGTCAAAAATTGGACTTAATGACTGCTATGACTCTACGAATGTCCGCACACAGAAGGACACACCCAGGCGCGCACATGCACACAGAGAGAGAGACAACGAGAGACACACAGAAAGAGAGAGAGAGAGAGAGAACTCGGAGAGAGTCCACCACTCTTAAAAGGACACCACCTTTCAGCTTCTCTGACATCCATTCTGCCATTTGGAGCCAAATGTTCAATTTTAGGTCTGGTGTAAAGTGAGGTACAATTCTGTAGGAAGCCATTAAAGGCCAGTCATCACCCTAATTAGCTACTGATAAGTGACTATTGGCCCTATATGAGGCACTTGTCATATGTCTTATTCATATATAATTGCTCCAAAACTGCTGGATTATCCCTCATCTTCACATTATGAGGCACCATTAATCTTAGTGGAGGAAAGAAAGAAAGTTCTAGCCATCCATTTGCCACTTTAATGACTAATTAGTGTTTGTGTTATGAAGTATTGGCTAGTGTTAAAGAAAGGAAGTGTTACTGTCCAATTTTACTGACTAAGGCTTAATATCCTGTTGGACTCGGCTTAACAGGAGGGAGGTTGCTGTACGGCCTGTCACTGGCCCCCCCGTCTTAAAGGAAGACCGATGAGTTATTTAATTAAAAAGGGTGTGTTTGAAAACAACGATCCATCAGCAGGATAGAGAGAGATATGGTGATGTGATAGAGTGATAAACTACTGTGCTCTCCCTCCTACTGATACCAAATGACTGCAGTCCTCCATGCCATAGTGTCCATAGAGAAACAGTGGGACATCTAAAGAGGGAGAGCGAAAGAGAGAGAGGAGGAGAGAGAGAAAATGAGGGCTTCTGTCAAGGCTGTATACAATGAACAAACCTCGGCTCATGTTTGATTTCTAATATTTATTGTTTAATCCCCGGAACACAAATTGAGTTTAATCCCTGGGGAAAACATTTCTGTCACCACAGCAATCATGTTTCCACTGGCAGCGACTCTGCCTCTAAATGAGGCTTAAAAACTGGATGGTGGTCATCGCAGCTTGGGCTCTGATGTTGTACTGCAGTAGGAATCGAAGGGTTCTTTAGAGATGGGATTAAGTATATTTCTGAGTGATTTCTTGCAAAAAAAAAAAAAGAACCAAGAGAGCAAGAGCAGATACAAAAAAATTGTAAAACACTGCCCCCTTGTGTTCACAGTGCAACATTCAAAGTTATTCAATAAGAAGGGAACTGTAGATATTAACTGGGGTGACGGCAATGAACTGGGGGTAAGGCATCAAAATAAAGTAGCAATGATACAGAGTAGACTAGATGAGTAAATAGACTCATCTATTGAATTGACAAGCTTCTGCTCTGAATTAGATACAAAGTTCTTTAATCTGAGCGGGATCCAAAAATCTCAAAATTCCTTATCGATGAACAACACAAAAATCCTAAATGATGCAATTCAACAGTAGCTCTGTGTTTGGCATGATAAGCCACAGCTTTGCATTACAAAGGACACAGAGATCACCTCAGTGCCTCTGATCTGAAAATAGTGAATGATGGCAAAGAAAAGGAGAGAAAGTCACTAGACAGCTATCTGAATTTCACAGTGTTACTATAAATATTTAATGATCTTGTGCTGGCACCTCTCAGAGGAGAAAAAGCACTTTTCAAACTCTGAGATTCACACACTGACCACTCTCTGCCAGAGGGCTTATACTTGTAGAGAGCACTAATCAAACCTGTTCCCATAAAATTGGACTTTCTTTTACTGTTATTATTTTATTAGATGTATCTGCTCTCACAGTGTCGGGCTTAGCAGGGGGAATGGAAACAACTAGACGAACACCGCTACACCCAAATACACTGATTAGGTAGTAATTGCTATTCTGCGCAGATACAAGTCAACATGTGCATGGGTGTTGCTCTTTGCTACTGTTACCTGATGGATCTAGACTTCAAATCAACTAATGAAACAAGGATCAAACGTAGATCAAGCTCCCTAAAATGCATAAACCCTGTATGGCAATTAAAATCTATCACATAATGACTACACATTACAAACAGAGACAAAATCCATTTCTATTTGAGGACGTGACAGTTTAATTAGCCTAATTGCACAAGGTGTAGAATAATTGTTGCTCCCAAACTGACAAGGACAAATTGAGTTCGGCAAACACTGGATGTTGGCAGTACTTACTTCAGTGCAATTCAGCTAGTTTTGTCCTGTGTTATAATCTAGTGCACTCTGTTCCTGCTTTACAATAATGTACTAGCATCTAATATATCATGGCATATGCTTGAGGATAATTACATTACACTTTCCCTGATACAGTTTCTCCTTAAAAGAAGTGCTGAACCATAACAAGTATTTACAGCTCACAGCCAGACAGCGAGGCCAGCCCCGGCATTTTATTTTCCTTTCTCCTGAAAACATTCCCTTGCTTTCTGTCTGCCTGTCTGTCTGTCTGTCTGTAACAGCCCGGCGGCCAGGGTAAACAGATTGATGCTCTTGAGGAGACAGGAGAAGGGCGTAACCGGAGCCATCGCCTGGCTCTGCTGGTGATGCTGAGCTTGGTAGAAAGGCAAGCTGTATCTAATGGGCTGGGGATGGAGCAGGAAGCAGGGATTTGGATGGCTTGTTGTGAGGGGGCTCACATTTTGCCCCAGGACAGAATTGCTGCAACCTGAGCCCTCTATCTGCAGGGCATTAGCCAAGCCCTGCTATTGACACAGCCCTGGGCAAAAGCAAAATGCGCACACAGACACATGCACGGGCGTACACACAGAAAGTTAAACACACACACAGGAGAGAGAGAGAGAGAGAGAGAGAGAGAGAGAGAGAGAGAGAGAGAGAGAGAGAGAGAGAGAGAGAGAGAGAGAGAGAGAGAGAACAGACAGAAAGCCCAAGAGAAGAGGAAGAGAGACAGAGAAATTAATCAATTACCCCCCCCCCCCTCCTCAATACACCAACAGTGGCGTCTGTGAGGCCATTAGCGTCCCTTTAGCAGATATAATAAACAGAGACTAGCAGGAGTTGTGTTCTCCACAGCAGTATTGTTGCCAATAACCATATTACCCAAAATAGATACACTCCATTGATTAGCTGTAGCTGCAGGAACAGTATAACAGAAATACCTAATGTGTGCTGTGCTTTATGCCTGCATGCATTCATTCCTTCTATTTTACCATCTACTGACAGCAGAGGGAATTACCAGCTGTGATTTGGCAAGGCTAACATCACAACAGGCTAGTAAAATTGCAAAATAGATAGTGCTGTAGACAATGTAAAAATATGTGGTTTGGTTGGGAATTTATGAGAGTGTTTATCCTGCTGGCACATATTACCTATGTATTATCTATGTACCCCCACTCTCTTCAAATGGAGCAGCAACAGCAGTTTTTTTTTTTTACAGTGGTAGCCTTGTTTGAAGTCCCCCATCCTGTATCTATCCTGCATTAGGACTGCAGACACAGTTTTCTATTCTAAAAAAACCCATTGTTGCAAAATGCTGAGTTTAGAAAGAAGCCCTTGCTCTTTGATTCTTAGGGACGGACATCAAAAGCTGATGTTTTAGAGTTGATGCTTTAGATAGCTGAAAATGTTTCTGTTATTAAACTCCATTGTAGCTGCACTGGAAATATCTCAGCATGATGTCACGTCAGCTATGTTTGGCCAGTTATCTGCAGAAAAGAAAAGAAAATACACCACCGAATGACAAAATGGGCCCAGAAATGCACGGTACATCAACAACAGCTGTTATTGTGTTAGTGTTAATGTGTTTTAAGGTCGCTGAACCCTTTCTTGTACCTTTTGGTGGCTAGAGAGAACACATTTGGAATTTTCTAAGTATTTGTTTTGAAGGCAGGGCAGTAGTGCGGCAGTGTTGCAGTAAGAAAGAAATAGGAACTTCTACAATGACTGCAATGGCTTATCAGCTTAAGGAACAATCAATCAATAATAGTAGTAGGAGGCTGTAATACAGAAGTGTCAAGGGCCATCATTGACTTGACAAGGAAATGAATACTCTTTAGCCTTAGTGCACCAAGCCTTGACCATCCCATCCAACTAACACCAGCCTATGCAGAGCTGTCTGTATAAATGGGTCTTCTGTTATGTGCTCTAATGCAGTCATGTTATCAACACCACAAAATGCTCTGAGACTATTTATTGTGCTTTTTGTCAGTGCTGAATAATTGATTAGATAATCAACCATTCACTTCTGGGAGTGGGCTGTATCATCAATGGGTTTGGGAAAGTAAAGTTCAAGCCGCATACGGTTTGCTCCAAAACCAATAATCTCAGATATATGAGAGTGTCAAAGTGTTAAGTTGATCTTTAATAAATTCTATGAACAAAAATATTGCAACGTTTATGACACATAAAAGAGATAACCAGATGTTAAACGTGATATTTAGTCCATAAACCTCCTATACCAGTCTCAAGCAAAAGTGAAATAACGCAGCATGAAAAATGTATAAGAAATATACAATATATTCTTAATACATACAATATATTCAGAGCATATAACCAATTCTCTTAGTAGCCTCAAGGCAATGACTTGGTGACGTTTCTGTCAACAGTTTGAAATAGTTGAGTCTATAAGGACAAAGCTACTGTTGAATTGAATGGGTGAATCTGTCAAAACCCAAGGTGAATAAGATGGTGATGTGACCTAAAGGAGCATCCCTTCTCATTCAAAGACAGACAGTCAAGATAAGCAAGTAGCAGCTCTGAATTGCACAGTGGAAATAACGTCTTCCTCTCTCTCACACACACACACACACACACACACACACACACACACACACACACACACACACACACACACACACACACACACACACACCAGGTCTGAACATTGAAGAAGCCCTGGTCACTGCCTCCCTCCCATGCTGATAGCTTGGCCGTACTGATTAACAGCCACAGCAGTCTGTCTTTTGAAAGGCATATCAGCGAAATGTGACAGCTGGCCTTATTTCACCCTAAGAACATTGCCCATATATCCCACTCTCTCTCTGTTTGTGATACAGATAGTCTGACCCAGGCGTTCTCCAACTCTTCTCTGGGTAAGACATTGAAACCTGACTGAAAATATGCAGAGTGAGCTACATGATATAGTCTGCTGTCTAAGGTACATTCTGCACTGTTCCTTGGTGCTGATGTGAGGTCCTGGTGTCTCTGTGCCTTGTGCCAATATTTACTGTGATACTATGTAAGTTGTGTGTTGCATACTATATAAGAAAATTCTAGCACTTGTATTTACAAGTATCCGTAAATCTGTAAACACGTGTTAATCTGTGAAATAGTTCAAAATAGCGAGAATTCTTTCAAGCCAAAAAGAGATCTGTATTAGCATGATGGAGACACTGTATCTTTGCTCTTCAAAATGTTGTATTTGTTGTATTTTTGTCTATGTCATATTCTTGCATATTCTTCATATGCTCCAATGACCCAATTTCCCCTTGGGATCAGGGCCGGCCCTCCCTATAGGCCTCACAAATCCTTTCATTTAGTTTTTCTACTCTTGATGAAAAAAAAGTGTTAATGTTAAAAAGAAAAGGGGGCCTCCACAGAAAATGTTACCTAGGGCCTCCAGCAGTGTAGAGCTGGCCCTGCTTGGGAACATTAAAGTTTCATTTCATCTTACATTTATTGTACTTGGTGGATTATTCTTACTATTTGGACCTTGCTGCTCCAGGGTCTGCCCTAATCCAACACGTATGTTCACAACTCTGCCTCGTACCCACTCTAACCACCACATCATTTCCTGCATTTTCTTGCACTTTGGTTGACAAGGTGTTCTCCTGTACAGCTCTCCACCTCTGAAGCTCACAACCCCATAATGTCAGAGCTGCTTTCGGTGTTGATGCTTTGAATTCCCTGATGAAAACTCACCTCGGCTTTTAATGTTTAATCTCATGTCGTCTTTTGACATGTTTTTTATCTTCCCCGTGGCATGTAAACGAGTTAGTTTTCAAGTGCTATATAAATAAATTCCTATTTTTGTTGTTTTTCTTGTCACTGTATGAGCCACTGGAACTCCTACTTCTTTTACTTCTTTTACTACTACTAGAACCACTATTACTACTACTACTACCATTACTACCACTAGTACTACTACTACTACTACAAATAATAATAATAATAATAATAATAATAATAATAAATTACACAATTATACAGAAAAATAACCTAGGCATCATAGTGCTGTCAAGCACGTCTAACAGAGGAACATTTTCATTATATCTACATGCATTTACACACTGATGTAATTATAACTCTAGTGCATCCATTAGCAGTCAGTGCATACCCATCCAGATCTGCTCAAAGGTCAGTGAGATCAATAGACCAATAGCTGGATATTGTCAACACAACACAGTAATTCAGTATTCCACTTGCGTACCGTCTGATGTGCATACTCAAGGGAACACTGGGCTGCAGCCAGAAAGCCAAAAAGTCAGTGAATGTCTGTCTAGCAAGAGGCTGACCTGCACAGTTCTCAGGGCAACGCAAAGTTTCCTTCAATGCCTATTCAATTCGACAACAACGATGTAGGCAAAGTATGTCACGAGCCACGCCCTGCTATTTATTTATATACAAGAATTTATTAAACCAGGCATGCTGACTAAGACAACAAATCTTATTTACAGCAATGACCTGGGATAGTAAATAACCAAATTACCACACAGAAATAAATAAACAATTTCATCCGTAATTTTCTACATAGTCTTTCTGAATGAGCAAAGCAACCTAAACTCCAAAACAACCATCCTTGTATTTGAGTTTAGTTTTTTTACAGCAGATGTCACAACAAGTATGTTTCAGTAGACCAGCTCAATTTATCACCACAAACACTGACACAAGCTATTTTCTCTCAACATGCACAAAACAACCTTCCTCTCTTATCTGGTTCGCACTCCAAATCAAGGTTTCCATCTCACACCTATCAATCAAAACTGGAACATTTACCAGGCCTGTATAAAAAAGTACTTTTCACTTTTAAGTGCGCTCAAATGTCTGTGGTATTAAAGTGTTCTTTAATTGAAATATATTTTTTACACATTGTTTTCTCTGCAGCCTACCTCTCTGAAGTTCTCGGGGCCACACTCTAAGCCCCTGAAGTTACATTCGAGCAGCATGTCCTCTATGCGGTACCGAGTCCGGTTGAAGAACTCCTCCAGGGTGAAGCGAGAGCCTGGTGGGCGGTCGGGCTCTGGGGCAAGTGGAATCCCCGGGGCCATGTTGTCTTCGTAGCCCAGCAGAGGGCCCATGAAGATCAGGTCGCTGTAGCTGATCTGAGACTTCCTGAAGGTGTTGTAGTTACAGAAGGTGACGGCCGGAAAGGTCATGTTGTCGGCCACTTTCTCATCCAGCATGGTGACATGTTCATATCGGAGGTAGTACAGCACCCTGTCAACCACCTGGAGAAGGAATGCAGACAGGGCCAGGGTGAAGACCAGCGCCCACAGACTCTGGCGGATCCCGAACTTCTTGTCCTCCACAAACACATGGTTGGCGCCATGGAGTGAGCAGCCGCCGAAGAAAGTGGCCAGGTCATCCACCTCGCGGACATCGGCTTCCTCCTCATTGTAATCCTCCTCGCCACACCCGTCCAGGTAGTCCCCCGAGTCCCCATCACCGTAGCCCTTCTTTACCCGCTTGTAGTGGTCATCAAAGCCTTCTTTACCGGATGCCCCGCCAGGCTCGTCATCGGCTGAGAAGGAGATGGTGCACATGATCCGGACAGGCATGCTGACTAGATGAATGGGCTAATACCGCTGTTAACAGACACTGATCTGAAGTCAGAGGTCCACTGGTAACACTAATCCTTCTGGATCTGGTAAAAGACCACGACTTGGTCAAATCCTTCGCTATGCTGAAAGTACTGAGTGAAGAAAACCCTGAAGTAATTAAATAATTCAACAACAAAGGCAGTAATAACCCCGTTCAAATCCGGCTAGTGATGGAAAAACCTCTCCCATAATATCATCTCAGAATGAAGACCTTTCACACGGACAATATTAACTCAGTCATGAACCAAGGAATCTAAAATATACCCCAGTGTGTCTTTAAGTGAAGTGTCAATCAAAATAATGAAACCCAATCAAACATTTCCTGTCCCAAAACAAAGCAAAAAGTTCATCTGAGGTGAAGCGTAAAGCGAAGGCTGTATAACACTCTATTGTATCTAGACAGAACATACTCTGTCTGGGTTTGTCCTTCTGTCTCTGGGGCGGATACACCCCATAGAGCAATTCCTAAGAAGAGAATAAGAAGAGGAGGAGGAGGAGGAGGAGGAGGGGAAAGGAGGTGAGGCCATGAGGAGTACAGGACACAGAATACTCCCCCAGGGCCCAGCTACAGGTCACTGTGCTGGGGCAGGGTTACACCATTTCCAGGAAAAAAAGCCTTGACGCAGAGAGAGAGAGTAAGAGATCAGCAACCAATGTTCAGTAGAAAAAAAGCACCAAATAGGCTGTTTATTTCTGCTGATTTTACTGTTCAGTATGACCTCACTCCTCCCCTAAAAAGCTTCATCTCAGTGTGGTTGTTCAATCAAATGTAATAAATTCTCAGATGTTATTGAAATGAGAAGAGATGATATGAGAGACTCTAAATTGGAAAAGACTCACACACACACACACACACACGCTGGAATACAGCACAACTGCTTTATTTGCAATGGTTTGATTGCAGTGTGTTATTAGTTAGTATAACGCTTGGAGTGGTGTGGTCTGTTTGCCTTCCTCATGTGTTCAGAGGCTCTCATAATGAGCTTTAAAGGGCAAAGGGGCCAAAGGGGAAAGCAAACACCACAGAATAAGATTTGTCCTTTAAAAAGATTCTGGGAGAGAGGGAGTGTTAAGTTCATGTGTGACGCTTGATTCTATATTCAAGAAATAAGCCATGGTAGAGCAGCCATCAAGGTGGAAAATCACAAAATAAAATCAAGCCATCCCTTCCCTTATTGCTTTTCAATCTAATGGCTCATTTGCACAACTCCATCCACAACTGCGAGCATTTTCGAAGGACCAACAACAAATACAACTAGTGGAGAGGAAAAACATCTTTAATGTGATCTCATTATTGAATGTGGAGATAAATGCAGAGTCCCAGCGGGGGTGTGGGTTGCGATATGAAAAGGAAATGTAAGAAAACCGATCCATCTGCATTGATCCGGCTCCATTAGACTGTCAAGAGATGATTTTAAGAAATATGATGGTGCCCGAAGATGAAACCTTAGACCCATTTAGTTGATGACAACACTCTTTACAATAAAAACTTACAACCCAATGATGCCATAGGCTACCGCTAACGAAAAGCAACATACAAACTGTAAAGCCAATCGAAAACACATTATCTTCATTATCATTTAAACAAATAAACAGCTACCCACACATTTCCACCACGGGGAAACGATAGCATCAAGTGAGGGGCTGAGAGAGACAGCAGACTTGGTCAATATGTGTTTAGCTGTAGCTGTTGAGATTGTCTATCCCAGAAAGACTGGACGATAAAAGAGCAAACAGCCTTGTTTGGCTCAGCGTTGATCTGGCTCCATCTTGTATCCTGCTCAACAGTAGTGCCTGATAGCCTCCTATTTCTGAATATGTATGAATGACCCCAGATAGCCTCTGGCATACAGCTTGACCTAACATGAACAAAGTCAGCCCGGCTCCCTCAGCTGCTGTCCCTATGTCGTCTGAGAGGAATATGCACATAAGTTAACATCCTAGATTTGGCCCGAGCTGGTAAATTCACTGCAGCTGGCAAAACAGGACTGTGCAAAGCAATGCAGTGACCGCTCTGAATGGATGCAATGGAATCAGACAAACAAGTTAAAATACTTTGTGCCAAACTGTTTGATTGTCAGTACAGGTTTATTGATGTTTATAGTATTATTTATGCAATAAATCTCGTACTGTTTTGGCAATCAATTTCAATTTCTTATCAGAAAGGGACAAATCCAACTCTACTTTTCTTGTTCCCTTCCTCCTTATTCCTCTCTCTTTACATCTTTCCTCCCCTGCCTCAGTAGTGAGTAGTTAGTGCCACTTCAATCCATTTCAGCATGGATGTTAGCATCCACTAGGGGGCAGCAGAAGCATGTATAATCCAGTAGCTTCTCCTTGGGGATATAATGGCCATGACAAAGCAGCAGAGAATTTGATACATAGGCAATGTTTTGAGGTGATGAAGATGAGCCATTCTGTCAACAGATACAACAAACAAAAAAAGAAAGATTTTATTTGTTATTTAGTTTTACAGGCATATGGTCCTATTGGCCAAACTGAGTCACTGATGAAGGCAATATCAAATGCATCAAAATATTTGTGCAGCCTTGACTTTAACAAATGAGTTGCCATTGGCATGCTTCAAAAAGCTCTGGTTGAAATGGCTTGTTGAGTTTAGAAAACTGAGAGCAAAGATATCAGTCTTAAATACAAATCACCTTAATTTCATTTTAGTGCCAGCAGTTACAAACCTAAAAAATATGACTTTACTGCCACAAAATCACACGGAGTGCTCCAGGACCTGTCTCTTGTCAACATCGTCAAAATATCCTTGGCTCTTGTGTCTTGGGGGAAGTTGTTTGTCTTCACAGATCAACAATGAACCCGCCATGATCATAAGAAATACAGGATGACAATGTTTTGGTGGGTGGATTTTCACATTAGGTCAAAAGGTGGCAGTGTTGTAGTGTGAGTGACCGCCGTCACGACTATTCCCATGGGGCTGGTATTTCAACAAGGCTACACATTTAGCCATGGTCGGAGTAAGAAGAGGTTTAACGCTCCCTTTCAAGTCCCTCTCACCAGCCCTGCTTAGAGCTAGGACCGACCTGGCGTTGCCATGGATACATCCTGGCCGTCAGCTAGAGAGGATGCACAAAGCCCATTACTCAGAACATGCATATAGTCACACACACACACACACGCACACGCACCACTCCTCTCTCTCTCTGTACGTGTGTCTCTCTCTGTCTCCCACACACACACACACACACACACACACACACACACACACACACACACACACACACTCAATAGCCTAGCATTCATATTCTTGAATCAGTGTGGCATTCAACAGAGCTAGCCCATACAGTAATAACCAGAACAAGTAAACAAGTATAAAGGTTTGTCCATTCCCAGAAGATGCCAGGTAGAATGAGGCAGAGGCAGAAGGCAATGATGCCGTTATCGCAAACAACATATTCTATCTTCACCTTTCAGCAGGGGGCATTGCTATCTGATACACACTGTTATAAACAGTAGCTCCCACCTGGGGAAACAATAAGTAGAGAACAATGACTTGCCTTTAAGTGAGTTGTTTTGGCCAGGGAACACATTTCTGATTTAAACCAGTATAGAGGTGACAAATAACTTCATGACCTTTCCTATATGGCTCATAATAGGCAACCAATTCTGTGGTAATACACAAAGCTGCAACGCACATAGACAGGGTTTGCCTGGTAACAGACAACAATGTAGTTGAGTCACGTTTGTATGAAAAGCACATTTGGTAAACAATGGACACAACATACCTTTCACAGACACATAATATGGATGAGACAAAAAAAGAAGAAGAAAAAAGTAAATTATGATGATGATTGACATGGGAGCGAGGGTACGACGTTTTGGTGCAGTAAACTGCTACAGGAACTGTCACTTCAAGATGAATTTCATATCTAGCGCTCTCAAACTGTGCTGACATGAACTTGCAAGAATGCATTAACAAGTTCACGTCTGCCCGGGGGTCAGTTCACTTCCAATATAACCACTTCAGGAGGAGGATATTCTTCGCATTTCAGGAAATCTTTGCCACATAAAAGGTTCTTACATAGACCAGTTAGAAAGACAGATTTTGGAGAGTAGGCTCTATCATTATGGGATCTGCAGTGTCTATTAACGTTTTGAAGTGAGTGAATTAAAAGTGAATCAATTCCAAACCCTATCTGTACACTATATCTGAAATATCTCATCTTGCACACCATTTTTTCTTTTTTCCAGTCTACCATTTCTTTGAGTTAATCAGACTGCGAAAAAGAAAAAAAGATGGGGGACAATGTTGTGGTACAGTTACAAGAGTTAAAGTAAAATAAAATAGTAAATCAGGGATATACAGTATAGTTCAATCAGACAGGTATAGAATACCTGAATACCTTTATTGAGAGAAAATGTATGTTTATTTTGGCATCAAGGCTCTATTTCGTATCACTAATTCAAGGCCAGGCAAAGGCGAGGGCAGTGAGAGATCAATGGCAACCCCACATGGGGGACCATGAAGAAACAGAGCCCACAGGTGGTTGCTGAGGTGGTGGTGGGGTGAGAGAATCTGAGAGAGTCTGACAGCTTAAACTAGCTTCATTAACACCTCCTACACAAGCTCACGTATGATGCAGGGACAAAGGCACCAGCAAGTTCATCTTTCTCCTTTACACAAACCTCACCTTGTCTAATGACTGCTAATGTGGCATCATCATGAACATATCTATTTTTGAAACGCTGTTTCTTTCTCCCCTAACCACAAATAAGTATTTGCAAGTGAGTTGAGTATACATACTTGAGTGCATTATCTGAATTGTCCTGATGCAGTACACCTCACCAACCTGGTTTTCCAAGCAAGTTAAAACACACACTAAGAACACTACTTGACCCAGGTCAGGAGGAAAAACAAAATCAAACTGTATTTGAGCTGTTTGTCTGAAGCCCACAGCACCAGGGTAGCAGCTGGTTTATGTCACAGCCCATCCTGCTTCCAACACAATGACTACTAACCAAAGCCTGCAAAGAAAGCTCTCTACTACAGCTGATTGCTGCTTTCTTTTCCCAGTCAAAGGCCACCTTCACCCACTGCAGTGCCTTGGCCCAGACCTCCGACAGCCCTTCAAATGTGACTAAGTGCTGATGACTCAGGAAAACGGAAGGTAAATCACAGAGCAGAGTGGAGTGCTGCTTGACCGCAAAAAACGTTCTTGCAAGGTTTTCATCACAGTGCAGACTGAGGTCAAAGTCACTGACCAGAGAACTGTTACCAATCGTGTCACAAGACAAGTAACACATGCTGGGGTTGAGAGGCGACAGACAGTACAGTATGAATTGGGAATAGCAGAGAGGGCAATAAATCAGGGTTCATTATGTTGAAACTCAGTTAAGCTTACAGTAGAGGAATCTGTGGATACAAGGTGGCACTGAGTGACAGAATACCATGGATATGGTAGTGCTATGCTATATATTTGACCCAGGCGACCCAGTTGCCAGAGGAGATACCTCAATAGGAGGGATCTTCGTTACAACCTCTCTGTACTTAAACCCTAAAAAACAACATGCGTGACTCACGCATTCAAACTGGATTTGAAGTTTACACAAAGGGAAAAGGGCAAACATTGTGGGGAAAAAGCATGGGAGGTGTATGGGCAGAGGAGGTGTTGATGTTCATCACATGTAGTGATGGGTAGCTAATGATGATCAGGTCACACACGTAGCTGGTGTCACTCCGTTTGCAGCACAAAGTGCTTTTAGTGTGAATAAAAAAAAAGGAGAGACAGAGTGAAAGTGACAGAGAGGGTGAGAACATAGAGAGGGAAAGTGTGTGACAGGTTTAGCGCTAGAGAGGGGCCGAGAGAAACGGTTTGCCGTCTTGGTCCCTCTCTAAGGTATTGAAGTTGGGGATGGATGGATGCCAGATGGGATCTATAGAGGTAGCAGACAGTTGCTTCTGAAATCAATGGCTGGTTCTGAAATCAATGGGATCCATAGAAAACACATCGGATCGAAGACAGAAACATCAGACCCCTCCCCTCTCTCGGGTTGATGTGTCATATGTGAGCTGTGTCACAGGGACAGCGATGACTGCTCCGGCCTGCTGGATTAGACAGCGATGCCAGCTCCCCTCCGAATGTGATTATCACTCAGTGCGCTCCGTTACCCCTACAGTCAGGTTCCTCCCCTGCCTCCGAGCATGGCTCTCTTTCCCTTTCACCTATTCTAAATCTCTCTTTACTCACTCTCTGCCTATTTATCTCTATCTAGTTTGTACTTTGCTGTTTTATTCTCTCTGACTCTAGCTCTCTCACAGTTTCTCTCGAGCTCCTTTTCTTTTTTTCCCTTCTTACTAAGATGAGCACCGTCAGGGCAGAGGGCTTGCTTAAAGGCAGAACAGCCGAGAGGAACACAACTATCAGGCCTAATGGTTTAAATGTTCCACTCTGTAGCATTTTCATGAAGCCAATTCATCAGAGCTGGCCCGGAGTCACACAGCTTAGGTTCAAGGTTCAAAGGTTCATTTGTCACATACACAGTTACAGTGGTACAAAAGTGCAGTGAAATGCGCTGTGGTATACTTACTCTCTATGCTAAAAGTTGAAAAAGGAAAAGGGGACTAAAACTAGGAGATATACAAACAACTACTACAAGAAACACTAAGATCACCCTAGTGAAAAGTTCACTAAGATCCTTTTTACTAACAAAAGCCATTCTGCTACCAGTAGCTATATCTGCATGACTTTATCCATACCAATACACACTCAACAAACTCCTTTGGCATGCATGCATTTATTCAGTCAGTACCCTTTTAAATACACAGGAAGGTTTAATGTTTTGGCATGCTTTAACAGTCACTTTGCATATAATACATGGATGTAAAGCAGCTTGAGGCTGGATTTTGAGTCTTTTCTCCAACATAATGTGTCGTACAGGAATTACGTGACTATACTACACTGCTCCTTCTGAACAATATGCTAGGCTATATGTAGGGCTGGGTGATACGGACTAAATTAATAGCATGATAGCTCTAAGAAGTTGCCAAAGTGAATCTAATCTATACATTATTGAAAACAAAAGCCCTAACGTTATTATACAAGTTGTAGTTTGTATATACACTATATTGCCAAAAGTATTCACTCACCCATCCAAATAATTGAAATCAGGTGTTCCAATCACTTCCATGGCCACGGGTGTATAAAATCAAGCACCAAGGCATGCAGACTGTTTCTACAAACATTTGTGAAAGAATGGGTCGCTCTCAGGAGCTCAGTGAATTCCAGCGTGGTACTGTGATAGGATGCCACCTGTGCAACAAGTCCAGTCGTGAAATTTCCTCGCTCCTAAATATTCCACAGTCAACTGTCAGTGGTATTATAACAAAGTGGAAGCGATTGGGAACGACAGCAACTCAGCCACGAAGTGGTAGGCCACGTAAAATGACGGAGCGGGGTCAGCGGATGCTGAGGCGCATAGTGCGCAGAGGTCGCCAACTTTCTACAGAGTCAATCGCTACAGACCTCCAAACTTCATGTGGCCTTCAGATTAGCTCAAGAACAGTGCGTAGAGAGCTTCATGGAATGGGTTTCCATGGCCGAGCAGCTGCATCCAAGCCATACATCACCAAGTGCAATGCAAAGCGTCGGATGCAGTGGTGTAAAGCACGCCGCCACTGGACTCTAGAGCAGTGGAGACGCGTTCTCTGGAGTGACGAATCGCGCTTCACCATCTGGCGATCTGATGGACGAGTCTGGGTTTGGCGGTTGCCAGGAGAACGGTACTTGTCTGACTGCATTGTGCCAAGTGTAAAGTTTGGTGGAGGGGGGATTATGTTGTGGGGTTGTTTTTCAGGAGCTGGGCTTGGCCCCTTAGTTCCAGTGAAAGGAACTCTGAATGCTTCAGCATACCAAGTGATTTTAGACAATTCCATGCTCCCAACTTTGTGGGAACAGTTTGGGGATGGCCCCTTCCTGTTCCAACATGACTGTGCACCAGTGCACAAAGCAAGGTCCATAAAGACATGGATGAGAGAGTTTGGTGTGGATGAACTTGACTGGCCTGCACAGAGTCCTGACCTCAACCCGATAGAACACCTTTGGGATGAATTAGAGCGGAGACTGAGAGCCAGACCTTCTCGTCCAACATCAGTGTGTGACCTCACAAATGCGCTTCTGGAAGAATGGTCAAAAATTCCCATAAACACACTCCTAAACCTTGTGGAAAGCCTTCCCAGAAGAGTTGAAGCTGTTATAGCTGCAAAGGGTGGCCCGACGTCATATTAAACCCTATGGATTAAGAATGGGATGTCACTTAAGTTCATATGCGAGTCAAGGCAGGTGAGCCAATACTTTTGGCAATATAGTGTATATTTTAGATTGAGCAAATTAAAAGAGGAATTGACCTGAATGTTTATCAGTATAATGGGAAGCACGTGGGTCTGTTTAATCTAAAAGAGTAACAGCATAATGTCATCTGTTAAAATGATGGTGCCATGATCCACGACTTGATGGTGTCGGAGCTCGGCAGCCACCACCTCAGACCGCCACACATCTAAACAGCTGTGAGCTGAGAGCAGGAAGGAGGGGCATGATGACACATCCCTGCAGGTCTGCTGTGCCTGAGGGCTTGTGACAACAATGTGGCAGCAGACTGGCTCTGTGGGACACATCAGCAGCACGCAGTTATCACACGTGTTCGTGTGCCAGTGCACAGCTAGATACATCCACCAAGCATGGAAACAATGTGAACAATGGCAATCACACAATCAGTTAAAATCTTTTTCTCTGTTTCTCTCGCTAGCCTTCAGACACACACACACACACACACACACACACACACACACACACACACACACACACACAGATCAACACCTCCTCTATCACCCGGGCCATTGTGGTGAACATTTACACTCCATCCCTTGACAGATCATGGACACGTAACTGACATAGATGGTGGCTAAACTCAACAGCCTCTTCACAGCCAATCACAGATGAGCATCTGGGCACATGCACCTGGCGCATCGCTCTTCCTGCTTAGGTATTCATCACTGGCGCCTCCAAGGAACCCCCAAGAGGGAAGGGGGAGGGGAACTGAGGGTAGGGGAGGAAGAGAGGGAAGGAAGGAGGGAAGGAGGGAGGGAGGGAGGGCGGTAAGTAGACAGGAGAGAAAGAGAAAGAGGGAGGGAGGGTGGGAACCAGATGCCTGAGCTCCGACCTATTTGTCATGTCAGATAATATGACAAGTGCTCCAAGGGAGAGCTCATAACTAGATTATTGAGAGCACCTCGATTTATTTGCAGGACTAGAGAGCCTGCACTCACAGGAGCCTGACGCTTTTTAAAACGATGGATTTACTAACCTGATTGTATCTTCTAGTAACACTAAAGATACGTTGGAGATTTGGATAGTTTGGCTAATGGAGAAAGCGTCAGCTATGACTGTTGATCTCTCCAATTACCCTGAGAAGGCTACTTAACATCCCTTTCTCCTGGTGGCTGTGCTAAACCTATCATCCATTTATCTATCTATCCAATCATTCATTTACCTATCCAGCCATCCATCCATGCATCTGTCTTTCCAGTTACCCCCTCCCTCTGTTCTATTCTATCCCTGCCTTTTTACACTCATGTATCTGCCCGCCCATCCATCCATCCATCCATCCATCCATCCATCCATCCATCCATCCATCCATCCACCACGGTTAATACATACTGCTCTAAATTTGCCACCCAAGTCAAATCAATTTTTATCCAATATCAAAACCTGAGGTAAGCAGGTTTAGTTCCAGAGGGAAGCGGGTTTAATTCACACTTCAGTCAGCAAAATTTATTGTCTCCAGTAAGTTAGTAATGAGTCTGTCTCGGTGTGACTGTATCTTCCTTTGAATGCGTCCACTTGGGCCCAGCTCTGGCACGGAACAGTTAGGCCACGTAAACTGTGTTTGTCGACGCACAGGGGAGTGATATTTTTTTATTATTTAAAGAAAATAAAAAAAGAACATCCACACACATAAAAACAGAAATGACAGACGATCCAACACAACGGACGAGACAGGTAAGGACGAGAATAGAGGAAAACGGGGCAGGGAAAGAGGTTTGCGTTGACTTACAAATCACAAGAAAAAGAGCCATAGCAATGTTTTGTTCTCCAGTGACTTTCTTCTGCTGTCAAGGTGTTTGTTTACAGAAGAATGATTGTGATTGAGAAACAGCCTGTTATCATTGGGCACACCTGTCCTTCACATACGACACAATAGAACTGAAGCCGCTTTCTTTTTCCTTTTGATATCATAACCAAACTTTTCTCTAACAAACTTCCTGACGGTGTCCTGAGAAGCAATGTAACGTTTGCTACTTTCCATTTTCACTCCTCAGCCTCTAATGAGTAGTCGACGGTAAAAAGATTAGAGAGCCATCAACTGGTGAAGATTAGGATCCGGACAGGCCCTGACAGGAGCTCGCTATATGAGATTTACCATTTCCTCATTCCAAATGAGGGCCTGGCTGCCGATGAGAAGGGGCAAAATCAATATACCCTCCTCGTTCCCATGCCCGCTCCGAGCACGAGGTACTAAAACAGGGTCAATGATTTAGTGCATCTCTCACTGAAGGAAATTAATAAACATGAGCAAGTGCAGGGCTCTGCTGTGCCGCGCGTGCAGTCCACATCAGAGAGGTGAGAATGATGGGGAAAGTTAATTCAAGCCTGGTGAGATAGCTAACACCGAGAGAGGGAAGGTCACTTCTATTTCATTATGGCAGAGTACATGGGCCTGCCTCTCTATTGCTCACTGTCTCCCTCTCTCAGTGTCTCTTTAGTGTCTCTCGCTCTCCTGTTCTCTCGCCTGACGTTTTCGAAGCTCCAACGGCAAAGTTGTAAATCTCAGCATTAATTTGCTGGAAGATGTCTCTTTTCTACGTAATTTTCTTGTCAAATATTGGCCGACATATATATATATATCATAAAAGGGCAAACCCACCAGAGGATGCAACTTTTCTTTTTACTTTTTTCTCTGATTCTCTAATTTACAGCCTATTCAGGCACACAGAGAAATAGAATGACACATTGGGATTTACACAGGAGAGAGGGAATACAATCCAATCTCGGTGTTCAAAATAGTACTTGCAGAGTAAACCCACATGGCATCTACATCAACAAGAGGCAGTCATTAAACTATGTCCCGAGGAGGTGCAATGACAGCTTCAAGTACTTTGGTATTATACCACCATGCCCAATTTACAAGCCAGATGATATTTGCATCAGAGGCAGAGAAATTCCTCAGTGAAAACATAGCTTAGGGAAGAAAAGCATCCTCCCTTATCAGACTGATAAGGGCAGCGCTTACCCGCATGTTCGTTATTTTTTTTTGCCAGTTTCTCTTCTGCCTTTAGAGTAAGCTCCTTACACAGTATATTTTCTTCCACTAAAGAATGGATCTGAAGACCTGAAATTGGTGTTATTCTCATGCCTACACTTTTTCCATTGAGTTCACTGATTCAGGGCTTATGTAGCTTTGCATTTCTGCTACCAAGGTTTGCAAAAAAAAAACTATTATTATTATTATTATTTTTAGATAGTGGTACGTTACTTATGTAAGGAAATGAACTGACTGCACTCTTCCCTTTTCAAGAAACTTAAAGACACTTCACTTGAGGGAATGACGTACTAGCTATAAGGAATAGTGCCTCAGTCCTCTTTGATAAATGCTGCAGGAAGCTACCTGGCTGGTTGATTTAAATTCAAAGTGAAAAAAGGGCGTACTGTACAAGGGGTCTCGGTTCATTAGGCCTGTGTGCTGAGAAGGCTGGATATCATAAAGAGAAGCTAGCTGCAGCTGGGTGAAATATAAAGTCA
This sequence comes from Hoplostethus mediterraneus, assembly GCA_034670385.1. Lineage (NCBI taxonomy): Eukaryota > Metazoa > Chordata > Actinopteri > Trachichthyiformes > Trachichthyidae > Hoplostethus > Hoplostethus mediterraneus. Next base: position 2,710,759 of record JAXDDW010000013.1, read on the forward strand.
CCCAAATGAAAAGCCAAGCATGTTTTCCATAAGGTAGAGGAGAGCTGGTGCTAACCACAAACCTCCTGGTCTGGGAAGATACTTTCATGTAGCTGACAGGAGCCAATTATGAGGAGGTTGACTTTGCTCTCATTGGAGCCCCTCCCCCCTTTCTTTGAATCAAATGATCGCAAATCAGCTCATTCATAATGTGCATCTGTCCATTTGTTGATACCGTTTGTTTGCTCGTCACTCTCCCTGCTGAACTGATTAACACCAACTGTCACTGTTTGAACTGGAGGGTCACGTTAGCCTTCTGCTTAGAGACTGGAAGATTTAAATCCCTAGACCAGCTGGGATAATCTGTGCCGGGAAAATAAATGAGCAATGCTCTCCCTTCCTTCAAAAAGATTGAGCAGGGCACACAGCCCTTGAGCAAGGCACCTGGAGCTGCTCAGTGGCAGTCAGAGACTCAGTGTATTTGTCATCGCCCAGGTGTGAATGAAAAAGAGCATGCTTGTTCAACAGAACCCTTCCTGGAATGTACCAAATACAGTTACATTCACACTTCAGCTGAAAGTGTCCCAATTCTGTTTTTTTCCACTGACATGTGAAATAGAGCTGATGTTTTCTAATGTAATCTAAACAGCAAAACGCTTTTTAATTCCATTCTGGACCACATGGAAATGTGGTATAAAATCTGACCCCAAGGCATCCGACCTACATGTGGCATCTTTTTGAACACTTTAATTGGAATTGGTCAGTGTTGCAATGACAACAAGTAAATCGGTAGCACTTTACATTACAGTACACCAATTACAGTAATAACCCTGTAATTATATAGAAAGTATAAGAAACTACCACATCCTTTCTAGTAATAACAAGGAATCATTTGTAATTATATGTGCAATTTCTTGGTTAAATTATGTTACATACAGGTTCTCTGTATGATTAGCAATATTATGCAGTAATAATAGCATTATAACAGTACTACATTGCTGTAGCACGCAAGAACATATCTCTGTACTGAACCAGGATATGGAAGTTCCATTAAAGGGAGACTGAAGGACAGCTAGGCGATTGTTTCCCAGGTATTATCGAGTAATTATCCTGTAACGTTTGTGCAACTTGCTAAAGTTATAATGTTATTATTACAGTGTAACTGTGAACCTGTACTTACCATCATCTAACTGAAAAATGACACGTTATAATTATAATTATAATTATTACTTGTTATTACCAGAAATGACCAGCTAGTTTTTGATACTTTCTAAGTAAATGCACAGTTGTTACCCTGTAATTGGTGTACTGTGATGTAAGAGCACTTGTTGTACAGCACACACAAATGCCTTCAGTCTTTGCTGGTCAGTAGTGGTCTTGAGAGAGACAAAATAGAACAATAGATGTCTAAGGAATAAAACTTCCCTCTGCCGGCCAGCCTGAAAGTGGTGCCGTGAGAAGAAGTGGAAAACTGTGATTAAAAAGGAACAAAGTAATTGATATTCCTCAGAGGATCCCAAGGCTCTGTCAACGGAGAGACGGGGGAGAAGATGAGGGGAAAACAGGAAATGTATTACTCAATGTCAGTAATGACCATAAACATATAAATCATGGGGGACTGGGGCTGTTAGTGTGAAAATGAATCAGGCACTGCTGTAAGGGGAAGGTTGAAGGGAGTGGGTGAGGGAGGGAGGAAGGGATGGAGAAGAGGAAGAAGTGAGGAAATGGGAGGAGTAGGAGGCAGACACATATAACAACACTACACTGTGGGTGTCTACTAGTATTAGTGTTACTGACCAGTCGATGGAGACATTAATCTTTTGACCCTCCCCCGTCAATAGCGGGACACATGGCTAATCTATGGAATGGGAGCTGGGAACTGTAGACCTCCAATAATGCTAAAGGAGCCAATCAGTTGGCCAAGCAATAGATAAATTATGATTGGCTGGCTGATAAAAGATCAATTAAGTTAACGGCCTCCTGACTTTGTCTTGACCCACACTTGACACACAAAATAATTCCTTGAGAGAGCTGAATGCAAGGTTTGAAATTGTGTGTGTGTACAGAAAAAACAAATTACTTATTATAAATTACCACAATATTTATTTATTTATTTCCATTTTATTCCAGCAACACAACATATACACAAAACAGACATTATATTCTTGAGGGTGTGTGTGTGTATGGTTGTGCGCACATGTGTGCAGGGGTGTGCAAGGCAGTTACAGAAACAGCGTTTTGGGGGGGTGATCAGGCAGTTCCTTCCAGATTGAAAAATGTGATAAATGTGTCCCAGGTTTACAGAAAAGTTTGGTTTTGGATGGTATTTCTAGTTGTAGGTTGTTATGAGTGACTTTGCTATGGTTAATGATAAGAAAATGAAGTTGCTGGTATGTTTGGAGGTTTTAAGCTTGCTAAAGTTCCCAATAAGGCATACAGCAATAAGAATTATTGAGGTACAAAAAGTAATCTAGAGTATGCAGGGATGTAGTACTCGAGTATGTTCGTTGTTGTGTCTAATCTTGAGGCAACATTTAAGTCTTGAGTCAGACCCTCACCTAATTTGCCCTAGTGTTGGTCTTATCTCATATATTTCTTCTATTAAATACCTCTTTCTTCTCATACCTCCACCAGAGGCCAATACAAATAATGTGAAAGAGACACATACACATATTTAGATGTACTTTCTCCATTGTTATTTCTGTTTTTTTGTGCACCATGTTCTGCTGAATAGCACTGTTGTATTATTTTGAAAAATGATCCCATTATTCTGGAATTGGCCTTGAATGAGTATGAACTTGCTCCTTGGTGCTGAATCAGACTAAAGTAGACCAGTTCTTGGTTAGTAAACAGAGCACATTTCCCTGCCATTGGGTGAAGGGCAAGCTAAAGCTAAGCTAAACATTCTGATCATGTTAGTAAAAAATACGACCATTTCTCACAACACTGACACCATCATTTTATGTGGCCTCAATGTATTGGACTTGACAGCAAATCAAGATTCAGCTGTAAGTATATTTTCCACCATGCCTTCACCAATTTCAACCACAGTCTAGCTCTTCCTTGAAGAAATCTCTCATTCTCTCTCTCTTGCGGACTCTCTCATTCTTCTCTCTCTATCATTTTAGCACTCGCTCCTTTGCCCTTTCAGTTCCTTTCTCTCTCCCCTTCCTCCCACTTCATCCATCTCCCCCTCCATCCATTCCCCTCCTTCTCCCTTCATCCTCTTTCCTCTCTCGTCCACATCCTCCACCCTCCACCCCTGTTTCTTCTCACCTTCATCTCCTCCTCACCCCACCTACCCTTTCCTCTTCCTCCCTACCTCTTTTGAACCACACCCCAGGGACGTAGCTGTCCAGTCTGATGGAGAACTGGCCATTGTGTATTTCCTTGCAGAGAAACTGTGATTAGATCAGGTGTTTTTCCCTCCACCTCTTGCAGTTGTTGTTTTTAATAGAAAGACCCCTGTGGCTAAACTTCCTCATTAGCTGTCCTGTGGAGTAGCACAGTAGAACTATACCTGCACCAATATGTCTCCATTTAGCCCTCTACCTGCCTGCAGCCTCGCAGCTAGCCCATCTCTCTGTTCTACCTCATTGCACGCAGGTAGTGAAACACAGGCAAACAAGTGCACACAAATGCACATGCAGACACAAAGTAGCCAATACGGCAAAAGTGTCCCTCAAAGTTAATGCTGCGTGCATAATCTTGAGCTGCCATGAATTTCTTAAATGATTCCATTCTTTAAAATGAATAATACGTCCCATGTTGTCATCTCACTTTGAAAGTTGTGAAGTTGCAGGTTTTATTTTATAGGATTATTAAAATTAATTAATAATATACCATCTGTGATGGTATATTATTGGTTGGAATGTTTTGTATTCCCACTGGTACATCATTAAGTAAACACTAAAAATATGCTGTTTTCTAGGTAAAAGTAATGGGATTTTAACATAGAAATGAAACATGAAAATATTGTAAAAAAATTGCATTTATTGTTAAATAGGTATCCATTATGAAAAGGAGTAATTTTGTTGTGACGAAATAGGACTTATTGCCATGTTCCATCTGTAGAAACATGATGAAATATTGAAGAGAATGGAACCTCGGCTGTTTGGGTCTCAGTTCAGTCATAACTTATTTCATGCTATTCATTTTATTCAGCGTAACTACCCCATGGTACATTGGACTAAATGCACTACTGGGCATTACTGCGTGCCGTGCTGCTAAAATATTGAATGCACATGAATAATGAATGCATTAGTAAAATGATATGCTAAGGCTACTGTTAATTGTACGTCTTGCACTATCCCTTTGTGCTGTACAAGTATGTCAGGTCCTGCTGTCCTTCCACCATGGGTGTCTGTAATCATAACATAATAATAACAATCACTTTTATTTATATGGCACTTTTCTAAATCTAATTTTACCAAGTGCTGTGAAATCAAGATAAACACAAGGCACAAAGACAATGTTACATAAGGAAAGAAGGGGGCAGCTGCAAAAACAAATAAGTAGCCACAGGGCTGGGAGTGGGATCTGCACCCTGGTTATGGGAAGGGGTGAGGGAGGGGGGGTGAGGTTATACCAACAAAGCAATATAACAGAACAATAGTGGAAAGACAAAAATCATTACATAAAAGCACGTCTGTAGGAATAGGTCTTAAGAAGTGATTTAAAAGACGATGCTGTCATACTGTGAAACTGTAAGCTGTGATTCCAATTGAAGCCTCAGACTTCTGAAACAACCAGTATACAAAGGTCCTTGACTGAATTGTTGGAATTTCCTTTTTGATAAATGCAACTAAAATAATTTGAAGTGGCCCATTAGATCAGCCGGGATGAAGCTGCTACCCAGAAACATTTACGGGGGATTTTAAGAGCTCCATATAGCTCAATATTGTATTAAGTTATTTACTTAGTCAGCGAGCAGCATTTCCTCCTCTAGCCTGGACACTTACCTACTAATTTCAAATCATTTTAGAGTTGCAAATATGTTGATCTCCAGATTTTCCTAACTGAGCTCCTAATGTATTATGCATTCATTTTATAATGTAGCTAATCAGCTAAACATTAACCTCTAAATGAACCTCGGGAGCACCGCGCTGAACAGAAACACTGAGGCAACTGTTTGGTTAGCACCTTTGCATTGTAATAATGACGGCTTTTACCTTAGCCTGAGATAGATCATCCAGATTGTTTTCGAAGGGTATGGAAATGAGCCTCCGTGCTACTTTACACACTTGCTCTTTGATGTGCGATATCACAAACAGACCCGCTCGTGTTTTATTACAGCTGGCACAGAGAAAGAGAAAGTGCAGGTTAGAATGAGTATCTCTGATTAAGTCTTTCCTAGTTTGCCGAGCACAGTGTAACCAATCTGATGGGCTTTATGCATGTGTGCCTTCTTTTATGCCTTCTCAGGAGGGGTACTCAACATAATTCATCATGCATGCAGACTACAGCAGCAGGGCCTGTGGGTGAAAAACATCCACCTTTTCAGGGGAACTTAAGTGTGCATAAAATCAACTGGGCCTTACCACTTTCCTCAATCCACAATATTCAAGGAGTGGTGGACAAGGTTAATAGCGCCATTTCTTGCACCCCTTGGACAAAGGTTTCTGGTTGAATATGAGCTTTTACAGCCCACCCACTGTAGTATAGTGAAGGGTGTGTGTAAACGCTGTGTTATGCTGAAAATATCACACACATACTGTGTAGAGTAGGCCAATTAGAGAGCAGAAAGAGATGCCCCCTGCCTGGCCGGTGAACAACACCACTTGTACCGAAGTGCTTCAAGTTGCACACCCTTATTGAGTAAATGCTCAGGGCCACCGCTTGCCTTGGCTTGCCAGGGAGTATTTCATATTGGGGGGGGGGCAAAAGCTGATCCAGCATATGCCCTTGGTAACGAAACCTCCTGAGATAGCATCAGAGAGAGAGAGAGAGAGAGAGAGAGAGAGACAGAACAGGGAGGGAGAGAGATGGGGGGGAAAGGGTGACTGGGACGAGTAAGGAGGAAAATGGAGAGAGAGGGGGGAGCATAAAACGCTGTCTCTATGTGTAAACAGTGGAACTGCAAACACAGCAAGTTAAATGTATTGTTCATTGTGAATATTTACAGCTTTGCCTACTGACATAAACAGAAAAATAGATTGTACTATGTATTATTCACACAATCATTTTATATTGTTTATGATTTGTCATGATTGCTTTTTTTCCATTTTAATTGTGATAAATGGTAACTTTACACCTGGCAAAACATAATTCATGTATTGTGAATGTGTCTCTTTCAGAGGAATATTCAACCTCAGGAGTTTTCCCAAGGACCAGAGGAAGGCTCAATTCCTTGTGCTCATATAAGCTCCTCTAAAGCTCCAAAACCTCCTATTTGGGCAGCTGCATTCTAAGCGTGAAAATGGCTTAGAGTCCTGTCAGGCTTGCAAGTTATGCAAACCACAGCACAGCATTATCTCTCCAAGCATGGCTAGTGGAAATTCATTACCTTCACTGTTGTGTCTCCTTAAAGTAACTTCACAACTCATACACTGGCCAGGAAATGTTATGATTTAAATAAGAGCGCCCCCCCCCCCCCCCCACACACACACACACACACTCGCCCCCACCCAGGGAAGCATGGGTGGAAATGAGAAGGTAATGATGAAATGGCTGCTTGGTTTGAGACTTCTCACAGAGAACTTTCTGTAAAGGCTTAACGTGTGGTGACACTCAAGAGGGGTGAGAAGAGCAGAGGCCACTTGAGTGTCACGTCACATCTGTCACCAACAGCGAGTGACAGATATGGAGGTGTTTCACCATCGTGGCAACGTCCTATTTTCTTTTCCTCTTTGTCCTTCGTCTTCTCTTTTCTTGTTTTGTTCCTCCTCATCCTCATGCTCTTCCTCTATTCCTGCTGCTCCCCTTCTTCTTTACCCTGTTTCCTCCATCAGATTATAGTACAGTGTAACATACATAAACTTGACTAGAATAGACTAAAATAGACTAGAATAGAAAAGAACCAAGAATCAAACCACGCCAAACAACAGACTATACTATAGACTAGGAAGTCTTTGAATGAGGCCAGGACCCAGTGGGGCAGAGCAGGGGGGGGGGGGCTTACTTGCACTTGAACTTTGTGTGTGTGTGCGTGTGTGCGTGTGTGTGTGTGTGGTGCCTTAATCCTCCAGGACATCAGGTGTACTAGATGTCAGCACAAGGGTCCATTGGCGTCAGCCCAGGCTCACCACAGCATTTGCATGCATCCGTACAAATATTCAGTGATATCTGTGGGTGTGCATTTGTGCACGCGCGCTTGTGTTGCTTCTTTCAAAGCATGTGAAGCAACAAAGGAAGGGGAGCCGGTGTGACGTGGGATAAAAGAGAGATGGGATATTAAAGGAGGAGGAGCGGAGATGGTGGCTGATTCCGTGGGTGGCTTGTGTTCTAGAGATACCGACGGAGTGACACGCAGGCACAGACGGGGGCCGACACCAGCACATGGCACTCTACCACTTTGTCAGTATGTAGATGACAGAAAAACGTACGTTTAACACTCGCTGCTGTGATTTCTCCTTCTTTGCACCGGTTCAAAGAGCTGTCACACACATCAGCTTATCAAAGGAAGCGGGAGGTGGAAACAGGCAAGCAAATCAATGAGATCTACAGTGCCACTGGTGCATAGCCATTGACACACGTCTATATGTTCCAATTAGAGCAACATACACATTTAATGTGGCTTATGTAAAAGAAAAAGCTTTTGGGGGAGGCATAAGAGAAAAGGGAAAGAGCAAAAGCAAATACAAGAAAGAAAGAAGAGAGAGAAAATAGAAAAAGAGAGAAGGATGAGAGACAGTGCAGGGTATCCAATGTGTATAGGTGCATGTGTCTGTCTAGATTACAAATATAGAGACCGGCAGAGCAGATCAATGAAATGAGCAATAGCAATATCCAGTAATGCCGCAGTATTCCACCTCCAGTCTGGCTGGTGACTGAGCCCTGTCTCCCAGTCAGCCATGATTGAAGGCCGCTGTGGCAGATTTGCTGCTAAAGGTCATCGTACTCATCAACTGCCCATTGCCTCCCAGTTTTGATGGAGCGCAGTCTAAAGATCAAATGTCTGGCTGTTAGGCCGGCTGTTCCTACCACTATCACCCCTGCGGTTCTCATTGTGCTGAAAATGCTACCTGAAAGGCGCTAAGATTGCTTTGAGTTGTTGGCTGTTTTTCAGTGAGGCAATGAAAACGTCAACATATCATATGAAAGATTGAAGTTGTTTCTAAAAACAATCAGTTCCACTGAGGAGAAATGTAGTGTTGGGCCATCTAAGGTAAAAGGTTCGTCTGTAGGTAGCGACGTGCTATACGTCTTTATACTCTCAGTACCTACTGAGCAGCCCATGAAAGATGACTGATATGTAACTGCTTCCAATGAAAATGCTCAGTGGCTACCCTAAGCATCTCCTCCATCATTTAAGCTCTAATCTTAGCGAGAGAAAGAGTTATATAGGGAGAGAGAGCAAGGGAGGATGAGTGAGAGACAGGAGAGGGAAGAGAGAAGCAAATGCCAACAGGTCAGTAGTGGGCAGTCTGTGGCTGAGAGCCACAGACGCAGAGCTCATTAAAAACAGACTGACTTTCTGAGCAGGGGGACAATAAGGAGAGAGTGAGACCCAATGGCACTGTTCTTTTCTGTGAGGAGGAAGCAGAGTACAGAGACACAGATGATAAAACATGGAGAATAAGGAGCAGAGACAGAAAAGAAGGATGGGTAGGATGAATGGAAAGAAGTCAGAAAGAGAGGAAGGGAGGAAGGAAGGAAAGGAAGCATAATGCTTGGGAGAAACCTAGCTATGTCCCTCGAAGATGAGTCAACGTGACCACGAGTGTGTTGACAGTGTATTTCTCTGTGTGTGTAGCTCTACTGTCAGTAGTCAGCCAAACCAGACAGCTATGAGGACATGTGCTGATAGACTCTGCCACCTGTCTGATACAAGCGGCAGCGAACTTTGTTGCTCTATTACTCCCTGTCTCCCTGTTATATATATGGAATGAGAAGGCTTTTTACTATGTGCACTAAAACTCAATAACTCAATGTTTTATACATTTCTTATTACATGACACATTTTGTAGGCCTACTAAAAATAACAGAGCCAAAACAGCAAAAATAATTCTGTCACAACAGCCTCGGGTCAATACAAAGAAAGCAAAATCAAACAAACAACCGCTCCAGTTCATGGAAAACTCCTATTCCACAACAAAGTGTTTATGTCCACTTGTCTGTTAGCTACACAGAGTTTTCTATCTCCAGCCTTTTGTACTGGTTTAAACACGTCAGAAGGCGTCCGTTCAGAGACCAGTAGCCTTTGCAGCAGCATGACAAGCATACAAGATGGAGTTAGGGGCCTGTTGGACCGCCAGGTGAGCCTGTCAGACCCGCAGATATGCTGAACGTTAAGATGGTGAGTGGAAAGATGACTCCTTGCCCTTTGTTCCTCTGACTCTCTATTGATCGCAACATCCTTTGAGTCTTCTTCCCAGCTAGACATTGGGAGGGCTTGGTGTCTGAAGACAAGCATACATGTATGCACACACACACACACACACACACACACACACACACACACACACACACACACACACACACACACACACACACACAAACACACAGAGACACCACGTGCCCGTCCATGTCCCACAGGTCTCCTTATTTTCCTTGTGACGCCTGTGTGTTAGTACAGCGACTAAATATAGACGATGAAATAACTGAATCTCATCACTTCCCGGCCGGCCGCCACTCTAATTGTGTGTTTTCTGTTCTGTCGTTCGTTATTGCATGGTGGAGCTCAACTGCTCCTAATGAGAACCGGGACAAATATTGCTTTTATCTCACGCCAGACAGTGTGGGGAAATTCCTCCGTAATGAAGACTCCTCAGATAATGAGACGAGCATGAGAGACATAATTACAGTCGAAGGAAGGACAGAGTCTGAGCCCTGATATTCACTATTCACTGAGATGAAATACACTGTGTAAAAAGAGAGAAAACTAAAAGACAGAGTGAAACTAGAGACTTTTCCTTGTTTTCTGCCCTCTGGTCACTCGAATAATAAGAATAAGATGAAAAATACTTTGTTTCTAGCAAGCAAGAAACAGAATGTCTGACGAAAATCTGAGTGACCGAAACATCAGACATGGGCTGTGCATGGACATCCCATGAATATATCTAATGTAAGGTACACATTAAGTTCTTGAGCATGAACACTCCCAGTAGATCAGTCAGAGAGAGTATTTGTTTTGATTTCACACACACACACACACACACACACACACACACACACGCACACACACACATATTCAATGGGAAGTCTGCTAGTTAGCCGTTACCCGTGACTGAATGGAGGTTAAGTGGAGGTTCAATTAATCTCTGAATGCAACAGTGAATTATAGTGCAAACATCAGGTTTATAGTGTATACCTATTCTATTATACTGTATACTATTTGAGAGGGAAGAGGCTGAAGGCTAGATTCATGACAGAAAACCTCTACTGATGGCTTCCACTTATCGTACATGTGCTCCATCACAATACACACATTGTCTAACAGGCTGAAAACAGCCTTGTAAAGGGAAGAGGATGTTAAATGATTAACACTTAAGAGGTTGTGTCAGGCTGAAAGCTGATGCTAATTGGACGTTTTTCACAGCCCATCATGGAGATGAAATGAGTATGTAATCTGATAACATCATGCGTGCGTCCTTGTTCAAATATCCATGTTATTGCCCACCACAGCACTCAACAACATAATATGATCTCAGCATATCATTGAGGTTAGTAGAAATCTATTACATTAGTGTATCCAATACCTCAATCATTGAAATATTAGTTCCATTCATTTCAGCTGAAAATAATTCTTAATGGTTTAGTGATGTAGTGGTGCCACTGCATTATCTCCTGTGCATCATACACACAGTCCAGTGCAGTAATCCAATACCTGAATTAAACTACTGAGTATATTTCAACTCAGAAAAAGGATCTCTTAATGCATATTAGCCATATCTTCATCTTAAATTCACACATCAACTACAACGCTTCATCTTCATGGCTCAGTGCATCTCATCCCTTAATACCCACACATATTGTACTCTCTAATAGGGCTGTAGCAATGTGATACTGTTATCAGTATTTCCCCATATTACTATTTCATACATTGAACCACCTGTAGCATGTCAAAAAAACAAAGTAATATGACCTAACTGCCTTTTCCACACTGTGGCACACTGGGCTATCTGCCGCCGAGAAACTGTGGGAAAAGACTACACCTCCCTGCTGACAAGAGCCAGTCGGCCATTTTGCCCCAGCTGAGGGGCGTTGCTAATTAGCCAGGTGGGAGCTGATAAGAGCGGATTCTGATAAGAGCACAGTCCAAGGAGAGAGAGTGGCCAGGGAGGCTTGATTCATAAGAATAAGTTTCCATTGTTAAGTGAGTAATTCAAAGTCCTGTTTTGTTGGAGTCCTGCCTCCTGTGTGATCTGTGCCATGCATTTGCCCTCAGAATGGGCTTGTGAGCCCCAGCTTTTCCTTTGGGGTGCCATGACACATACGGATGTCTGCAATAAAGAAAAAAATATGGATTGCGCTTGCACTGCACTGACTCCATTCTTGCCAAAGTTCAAAATATTGGCAGGACAGATGAAAGCTAATTTCTCTCATTGAATGAGAGAAGTAAGAGGGACGAGGCTAGGGAGGCTGTGTTAATGTGAAATTATGTTCATCATTATTGGACCTCAGAAAATATGCACTTCAGTTGTTTTGTTGAGAAAGCGCACTACTCAGGATAAAGAAAGTCTTGTACGTTTTTAGATTTCTAATAAATAATAATCTTATTTCTTATAATTGTTAGTTATTTCAATAGTTTGGATCTGTGCTACGGAGATTTGGGTGACTGGACCTCCTGGAATTTTAATTTAAATACTCCTCTATACTATTCAGTAAAAGCAATTGATTGGATTGGTACATAGTATAAGCTGTATCAGACCTGCACTATGTAACTTTATGTAATGAGAGGTAACTGTTTGGACCCAAATTTCTTCTTAGTGGTTTGTTGAGGTGGAGGGGGTGGAGCTGATTTTTACGTAGCAGCTTCAATCATCTATAGCTGAGGCACCAGCTCGCCCACTGCTGTTTCGGAGCTGTGTGCACTTGGCTTGTAGGTATCGTTTCGTCAGTTCTTGTGCTCGGAGTGCTCTGCCCGACTCCAAACCTCATGAGGGTGAATGGAGTGAATCTACAGCGGCTCAACGAAGGGGGAGGGGCCAGTCTTCGTCGCAGCCCCATTTCATGAACTAGACAAGATAAGATGATAAGCCACTTGTATTTTTACATAAAAATGTTAGTGCAGGTTTAGTGCTTACTCAGAATTGGTATCAGCAGGAGAAAAAGTCGTATCGATCCGTACTGTCTAGGCAACCAATTAGGCTAAAATGTCTTTTTCAGTAATTACCACATAAAGCACGGTAGCAGTCTGGGCGCATCGTGTCTTATCTGCTTCTCGCACTGATGTGCCTATCCATGGATGGCCGCATGGAGCTGGCAAACAAGCTAATGGCTGGCAGGAAGAGGGCAGCAGGGTAACCCCCATTCATTCAGCTCAGATATACTGGCACAAGAGTCTGCTTAAAACAAAGCCAAAGGAATAAGACTTTGACTGTTATTTTGAGGGTGCTGGAGGTGGTAAAGAAAGACCGTGGGTTTATAGGGAGTAAATCCATGTACTCTACATTGATGGAATTTGCTTTTTATATGCAGTAAAACATTATTTGCAATTTTTATGTGCACTGTACCCACTCCTCCATCACCATTCTTCTCATGGGAGACAGACAAATTAAAAAACCCTCTTATCATAAAAGATATAGCATGTAACTTAATCAGTTTCTTTCTCCCTTTTCACCTTGAGTAATGCAATTAGTTTTCACTGTGAGCAAAGATTTCAATTCATGGAAACTACTGGCTTTTCAATAAATCTCTGAGCCATTTAGTGAAATTAATTCCTGTGCATGCAGCTACTGTGAGCCAACAGCACCATACATTTTCATAATAGAAAAAAAACCCTTATGGATAGGCACAAAAACTCTCGCACTAAAAAGCCTGGCTGGAGTAATTAAATGTATCTTATGGAAAGCTGATGCGACAAATCAAAAAGCATTACGCACAGGTTATTACGTCTAAATTAGGATCCCCATTCATGCATGAATTATACACCTATGTATTCACTGCTGCATCTCACTACCTATCTTCCATTTCCAATTATCTGAGAAAACAGAATTGGTCTCATTTATCAATAGAGGCGACACTATTAATCATAACCCAGCTCTGTGAGGAGAGACAAACCTGTTTTTCATCGAGCAATTGGGAGGGTTTATTTGATGAATTAAGATGCTTCTAATCAGCTTAGTCCCTTGTTTGAACTGTAAATCATTGCACTGATGTGACAATGACCTTTCCAAAGTAAAGACAAATTGCTCTGACATATTTCCATTATGGATAACCTATATTACAGACTTCTGCCCAGAGAACGTGTGATTACTATCTGCAATGTCAAATGAAGCAACTACTAAAAACCATCATTCTATTGTATGTGAAGAATTTCCTTCCAAGAATGAGAAATCCACTCTTTGAAAAAAAATGGCACCTACTCTCACAAAATCATTAAAAGAAACAAAGCTGCACTCGGCAAGATTTTTAGGGAAAAACACACCCACACACACAGCATCCCATCACCTATGAGACCCCTGTAGATTCACCTTATTTGCCCAAATGAACATCTGGTGATATGGTATGTGGTATGTGGACACTGGCAGAAAATATTCTCTGCACACAGGAAGTGGCAAATCATAACTTATGAGCAAAATGCGAACTGTCTCCTAAACAGCAGGGAATGAGCGCTCCATCCAGAGAAACAGTTACCACTTGCTGCCATTTGGAGCTGCCAATGTACAATGTTGGCTACTGCAGCTTTAAAGTCTTGGTTGATGAAATTAATTTTGATTTTGTTCACTGGATCTTCTATATTTAAGAGATAGTGAATGATAAACTTCAGGTAATGATTTTTTCCCCAAAAGTGTATCTATACAGTAACATTTTGGAAATCAAGCATTCATGTCATCTTGTGCAAAATATCCAGTAGTTGGACACGCACAAGCAGAAATGCTGTTAACTACATTTCTGCACACTTCACACTGCACACACTATAGAAATGTGCACACTGCACATTTCTATAACTCCTTGAAATAACCTTGACATCAAAATTTGTGGTTTGAAAAAACAAGCAATTTCAATGATGCCGCAAAACACGAAGCACTTGAACAAAGCCCAGTGTCTCCCTTCATCTGTAGCACAGCCAGTAGGAATAGGCCTCCTGTTGAGTTTATATTTAGAGCCAGCTGAGCTGACAGGCTGTGGCTGTGAGTTCAGTAAGTCATCTGGTGTCTGTCTCACTGCTGCAACTCCATGGTGTGTGACAGATATTGTTTTAGTTCAAAGCTGTGGTGCACCGCATTGTCAATCACACCTACAGTGCTGGTACCTGCCATACATTCTTAGTGAAGTAAGTAATTATACTTTACTGTGCAGGACAGTACACGGCAGGTTCTTAAGGACGTTGCTAGCCCGTTTCCACCTGTATCTAGAGTACATGAGTAAGAGTGGGAGACAGGCACAAAGAAAGAGATTACAGAGCAGAAGCTATCAAAATGATTTTCCATGGAAGTGTACAATAAATATAAAACAAAACGTTAAATCATGTGTGGGAGTTGAAGGCATCTTTTCAGATGGGATTCAGACTCCTGCCTAGGAGTAAGTGTGATGGCAAGCAGTTCAGGGCAGAGCCTGATAAAGGCAAAGCCCAGAATTTATAAGCTGTTCGTCTATTCTGCTACCGTGGCAAAGTTTAGCCAACCAATTCGCTGAGAAACGATGAATCATGGACTTAGTGTGATATGGTGTAGTTGTATGTTGTCCTCTGTATTCTGTACTGAAAGAGCAGAGCTACCTAACACAGCCCGTAGGGAAGAGATAAGGTTATCGCCCCATTAGCTCTATTTATAATGATCATCTGGTCTTTTGGCTAAAGCCTCGCTAATGCACACCAATAATTGGTCAACATGGTCTGTTTTGATGTGCCGTAATAAAATGGTTGATAATGATCTACAGCTCACAAGCCCTAGAGTGCAACCCATGCTGATCCCCAGGTATTACTGTGTTTCACCTTTAGTCGTGCTGCACCATGTTTCTAGTAACGTTATTATAGTCATGCCACATGGCCATGGGTAATTTCTGCAGGTCCTATCATAAATATACTACCCCTAACTGACTTAGCTGCTAGAAGTTATCACATTCAGTATTCATTGGAATACTGATTGCATTAGTTTCACTCAGTGGGGGTGTGTGTATACAACGCTGTTGAGAAAGGGGTGTTGTTGTTTCGATTTCATTTGTCTTTGCACCTGCAAGAGGTGCTATTTTTCATAAATCTTTACATATACATATACATAGTACACCTGTGAGCCCACACAGTACACCATACACTTGTTCCTCTTTTCACAGCGTATATCACAGTAGAGGTTTACATAATAGTACTGAGGTCAAGACTAGCTTTAGATGACAGAACCAGGTCGCCTCATACTCACCGTGCATCTCTTTCTGAGCCTGGAATAATTTAGCATGCTGTTACAGCTCTAGCCATCCAGCATGTAAGGCAGAGTCCGGTCATTCCTTTAAGTCATCCACTCAGCCCGTGTCACTGCTGTATCTGAACCTGGCGTGATCTACTGCTGTGTCCCCATGTCGAGGGCAGTATCAGTGATATATGAGGGCTAAGCAGGGGCAGTCAGAGTGGAGGGGGCCTGGAACAACACAAGTCGGAACACAAACCATAACAGCTGACTGGACTGGTATGGATTGACTGGATGACAGGAGCTACTGAGCTTTGCACTAATATAAAAATCATGCTGACTACACTTACAGGTAGTGACAGCCTATGATATTGGGGACGGGACTTCCTGGTGGCAATACATATATGTTTGGTCAATCACAATGTAAAGGAGAGGAGACGGACTAAGTTCTTAAGAAATGTAGAGGCTGATATAATTATTCCTTAAATTTGTCCCATTTGTCAGCCCCTGAAAGCAACAATGACACAAAATGACACAAAATGGCGCAAATTGAAATGTTGCCTGTTGGAACCATCTGTTCTTTGATACAGAATATCATCAAGCCTGGCTGGATGATAGAGAGCCTGCATGCAGCCACAGAGAGAAATGAGCCCCCAACAGCATAGTTAATGGCATCATCTCTCAAATGTAGGTTGCATACTGTAGATTCAAACAAAACTTCTGCTCCTTCTGCTAATTACTTTCGGGCAAAATGCCCAAATCCATGCTAAGAATAGCTTAGCTCAGCACCGGCTCTGCATCTTCTCTCTTTGAATTTTTTCAATGCATTAAATAGGTGAATGCATGGGGCTTCTTAGTGTAATGACAACAGTGGTTGTGGACAGTAGGTCTGGACATGATTATGTCTTCATTATGAATTTGAAAACTAGGTAACAAATTGGTATGCTGCATACATGTTTACAAAAAAAATTAAATATTTTTGCTTGGCTTATGTCAGCACAAATGTTTCTTTATTTATCCAGGAAGTGCTTTGCTGACCACGCATGCTCTTTTTCAGTAACACGCTGCTTCACATTTATGAAGTTAAATACGTTCACATCAGGAAGCTAGTCAGTAGTCCTTAATTTTCCCTCGCTCCACTTGCTCAAGGTACTTTTTTTCACCGCAGGTCCAGGGATTCAGACCGGCTACCCTAACATTTAGATTACTTCTACAATACCTCCAAGCATTGTAGCTTCTTTTTCAATCTTCTTGAATCTTTTAAAAAGTGAATGTAGGGGTTTTGCTGAAATAAAGAGGGAAAAAGAAAGTCTGGTGAGGAGTTATGTCTCAATAATCAAATTGGAATGTAAGTAATTAATTGTTACATTTCAAATGATCAAATGAAAACAGCATGCTGGTCATAGTTCCTGGGCTCGGTGTTGAATAGGTAGCAGCTTACTGGTAGCAGCTCACTTGGGACAAAGGGAAGGACAAATCTTTTATATTAACAGGCTGACTCTAACAGACACATTGTAATATCATAATTGAGACAACAGGAGAGCTATTATCTTTGCTCTCTAGCCTTTTCAAATAAAGATCATCTATCCCCATCAACAATTCCATTTCATAAGGTCACCCCACGGCTTAGCTTTTATAGGTTTGCCACTACACATTAATCCACTATGAATTCAAATCAGAGGCTGATGGGATGCCCAACAGCAGAACACCATTTACTATATCTGAGCCCCACAGGGATTGAGGCTGTTTGTGAGTATGAAATGTTCTGATCACGGAAATGTAATAACATTCAGGACCGCAGGTCATTCAAAATACCGAACATGCTTGTGCTGTCCTTCTACAATTGCAATTGGACATGTCTCCCAGTTTGCTGTTTAAGTGTTGATGACATGAATGGACAACAACATTCAGAATCCATTGATCATTCTTTAAACATTGCTACATTTTTTGCTCATTACGCCTCATTATGACTGATCGGTTCAGAAATTAGAAGATCACACAACATCCTATGCTACCTAAATGCAAAAATCCCCTTCAGGGGCTTCCCTGTGCAGAGACAAATGTCATTGAGACACAGCTCGGCACCATGATGAAAAGGGTCTGTACCACACTGTGGGTCTGTAGCCAGCGGACTTGCCGCATAAATGAACTAAGCAAGGACATGTTCTATCAGATGTGATGTAAAAAGCCTCCAATCTGTAGCACTGCCATTGCTCATGCGGCAGCTCTGTGTGTGTGTGTGTGTGTGTGTGTGTGTGTGTGTGTGTGTGTGTGTGTAGCATCTGTTTGTCTTAATGTGTTAAAGTCACAAGGAAACAGCAGATTGATGGTGTCTTGCTTCTGTAACTTGACATATTTCTGGTTGAAACAGGACATAACACAAAAGTCCAAAAATGCTTCATGCATAATCCTGAGCTCTCACAAATTCTGGTTTCTTCAAAATGAATAAATTCCAAAATGATATCATGGGTGGGGAGGAGATTGTTTCCAAATCTGTGACGGTATTGTAGGTTGTTATTTTTTATCTATCTATTTGTCTTTATCTCCACATGGAGGTAAACTGGTTCTGTTCCCACACAGGTTCACCTATTCATTTATCTGGCCCTTTCCTCCCAGCAAGATAAGATCAGTGCCAGTGGCTGCGGGTCCATCACCATCTGCCACATACAGGCTGGCAGGACTGAGGGCAATTGTGTTTGTGTGTATGTGTGTGTGTGTGTGTGTGTGTCTGTGTGTGTGCGTGTGTGTGTGTGTCTGTGTGTGTGTAAGAGAGGGTGCCTCCTCTTTTGTCGAGGCAGCTGGGACATGGCAGCAGGTGAAAGCATAACTGTTGTTGTTAATGAAACTGATACAAAACGATGTTTTAGTAATGTGTTTATATTTATGCATGTGTTTCTCTGCCAGTGTGTGAGAGGGAACCTGAATGGTAGAGAGAAAGAGAGAGAGAGAGAGAGAGAGAGAGAGAGAGAGAGAGAGAGAGAGAGGAAGAGGCAGACGGACAGAGAGACAATGAGAAAGAGGGAGGGAAAGAGATGCTACTGCCACGGCAGATTGATGTGAAAGGCAGTGCAGCATCCCTGCCTCTGCACAGGGTAAACAATGATGAGTCAACAGCTAATGAAAGGATGTGTGTGTGTGCAATTTTTTACATTTTTTTTTTTACTCAGTTGATACTTCTTATTTAAGAATACATAATTTAGAACTGATACAAATAAATCATTATTATTTCATTCATATTAACACACTATACTTACTTCCTTGCATCTATCTACCCATCGCATCATTCCCCACGACCCACCCTCGTATTTCCCTTCACCCATTCAACCTCATTCATTCACCATCCAGCCAAAAAGCCAGCCAGTACAACAGCTAGCCAGCCAGTGACACTGGCAGTGGTGCTGTGTTCATGCTCTCAACATAACCACACACAACTTCTCTTCCCAATTAATTAGACGTAGCATAATTGATCACGCTGCTTTCTTGTCTGACAGACTATCCTCCTGACTGGCTATACTGCCTGGCTGACTGATGGTACTGGTGGTACTGACTGATTGTCTTGTCGGCAAAATTATTGCCAGCCTAATTGGATGGCAGGCTTGCTGGTTAACAGGTTGAATGACTGACAACAGGCTTGGCCGATTGACTGATTGTTTTTCTTAGATGGTTGTATTATTGTGACTGACTGGTTGAAATGGATATCTCCCGTGTCTGACTGTACTGCCTAGCTGCATAGCTTTACAGATGACTAACTGAGTAATATAAAAAGCTCTGCTAAGCTGTCTGATCTGCAACCGAGTGCCAAATTGTGACTTTCAGTGATAAGAGTCTGCATGTGTGTGTTTGTAAGATAAAATTGTGCATGTTTTTTTTTTTTTCATTTCAAAACATGAGGAATCACTGCTTTTTGCACTGCACTGGCACTGCTATTTTCCACCAAGGAAGGAAGGGAAAATGCCTTGCTAGCAAGTGGTCACTAAACATTGGAAAACCCATAAATAAATTCCACAGGAATCTGGGATTAATATGGATGGGTAAGGGAATGTGAAACAGCCTCTTGGATGGCCTGCTTGAATCTCGCTGGACTTAATCAAACCCAAAAAATCAATTGCGTTGAAGAGGTGGTCTGAAGTGGGAGCTATCCAGCAGCACTATCCTCTGTCCACCTCCCCTTGCACTATGACAATCATTGCTACTCTAAACGTGTCCCAGCCCCTTTTCCCAAAGCCCCTGCCAACACTGCCTTTTTGATGTCAAATACCTTTTTGAAAAGACTTGCCAACATTCCCCATAAATAACCACCTGATCTTCACAGCTGCCACTCATTCATTTGAGGACATTCGGCTGTGAGGTGAGCCAAACGCCCCTTTATCATAGTCATTTGGCATTATTTATAATGACATTTCAATTAACAGAAGTGCAATGAGTGGGGGAGGTTGAGGGAACGAGTGATATAACACAAATGGGGAGAATCATAAATAGACTCATAAATACGAACTCAATGGCTTTCAGTGATGTTCAGTCATACAGAGATTGAGAGACGGAGATTTGGGGGTGTTTTCAGGAGAACCACTTCAAACAGCGTGTTTGTGTGTGTGGGGGGGAGGGGGGCATGTGTGCATATATGCATTAGTGTCTTAAGATCTGATACCTTCTCTTATAAGGTTTCAGATCAGATGCTTGAGAAGCAAGTAGGGTAATCAGGCCATGCGAAAGCAGCTGACAGCTTTGCTGAGTCCAGACTTTTGCCAAAGTGAGCTTTCAAAGAGCTTGTTGCTTTGGCCAAAAAGGCTTTGCTTTGTGAAACTGCTCATTTGCTTTGTATGTGATGACTTTCATCCACATCCACAAAATATTTGGAACTGTGACTGTAAAACAAATGGCTTCAGTAGGAAAATGCAACAGTATTGAGGTTTCATTGAGATCTTTCTCTAATCTGGTCTTAATGGTCTCATATTCAGGAGAGTTAAATTAGACTTAAGTGAGCTTGTTTGTCTTGAGTTGAATTTGAGAAATAGGAGAAATAGGAGAAAATGCCTTTAGTGTTAAAAAGAGCTCATTTGTATCTAGGAGACATACAAGCTATAAATATGAGATCCCTTCTTGGATTTTGCTTTCCTATGAGTGTGTAATGGTCACACATCAATGCTCTACACACATATAAAATCACACCCGGGAGCTACTCAGCATAAGCACTGCCTGCAAGTTTTGGCCACTTGAACGATGGGATTTTGAATGCACATTGATGCTTGTTGCTGGAAGAGGGGAGTGACTTCTCCATCTAGCTCTTCCATGCCAGATTTGAAGCAGTAAACCTATCAGTAAAGTATCAGGTCTTCTTTACCCAAAGGCCACCAACAGCTCAGTGGGCATGCTGATAGGTCTGTCATGTCTATGAGGTCATAATAAAGGGACATACCAAGGCCCCTGTTGGCCGGCTGGTTGTAAGTGTAAAAAGGTCACAAACGCAGCCAGGCTGAATAAGAGCAGCGTGTGACAGCTCTGTAAAAGCAGCACAGCGCTCCCCTCTCTGGAGGTGCACTTACACGTTTACATGAGCACACACACACACACACACAGCTTTTTTTGGCCTATAAAATATCAGAACTTCTAAAAAAAACCTAAAGATTGTGCTTATCATTAGCAGTCATTACCAGACATCACATCATTGTGTTGCTGAATGTCTTATGTCTTTTCTCTAGAGAACGGAGAGGTTTTGCAATAAAGAAGGTGACACCCCCGTGGGAAAAGATTCTGCTTTTTTCTGTCAGTTTTTCATTTATCATGACGTTGTTTCCCCTCTGGTTAGCCTCTCAGTGACACAACTGCCCAGCATGGTCAGACATTGTTACTGTGGGCCATCTCAGTGGCCACTGGCTCACAATCAACAGTGGAGTGATGAATCATGGTCTCAGCAGGGTGGGTCTCCCTGGCCTGTGTCAATGGAGGTTGTACTGTATGTCACATTGGCCAAGAGCAATGATTATATGAAGAAAGGGACAGTACATCACTATGTGGAACGTGAGCCTACATGGAAACATGCAGTTAGCTTAAGTAGTGAATAAGCAGACCAATCCTTCATCTTTACCTTACAGACATTTGGTTATTAGTTTAGTGGCTTGCAAACAAATGTTTTGTGTATTTTGTCGTTTCAGGGTTATATCAATTGTTGAATTTATGTAGATGTAACCTCAGTTCTAGCAGATAAAAGGTGTGTATGCCTCAGACATAATATCCATAATTAAGATAGCTATCACAGGCTTGAAATGTTCTAGAAAAATGGATGAACCCTATTTAACCAATAAATTGTAGCAAAACCGGTTATACAGCATTGTATATATTGTGCTTCCATGTGATCTCTGCACAATTCAACACATTAAATTACATTTAAATTCCAAAGCTGTCCAAAGACAGGGTGGCATAGAGTTTAGAGAAGCTGTCCTTGAACTAGAAGTGTCCTTAATCAAGACACCAAAGTCCTATCTGCTAAATGTCTAAAATGTAAATATATAAACCTGACACTTCACTGCCAGCTGCCAAAATCACCAATCAATATGATGATGTTTTCTTCCTGACAAGGATCAATCAGATCACTGGCATTCAATGGTCCTGTATGGGTATAGGGCATGGAACCAACACTGCTTGGGTTGGACATTTGATTACAGCTGGAGTAACTCGTGTTAAAAATATGTCCATTCATGATACTGCAAGGAGCCTTGGATAAAAGACCCTCAATGTCCCTTAATGACATATGTATCACCTTCAGCATTGAAAGTTTCTCATTAATTGGTGGAAGTGGCAGCTGTAGTGTGCTTCTTTCAATCCTGGCCCTCAGCTACACATCTCACACGAAATGTGGCGAGCATATGTGTTTCATTGTTTGTTGAACTTCAGATAATTAACATGAAGCATTCACCTTCACAAAACAGTTAAAATTGGCTGAATTGTAGCTTTGAGGAAAAAGCTTTAATTATAACACTACCTTTGTATTCGACATGACAGTTTCATTGATTGTAAGAGAACGATGTTGTCGAGAGGGAGAAGAGAGAAAAACAAACAGCGGAAAACCCAAAATTATCTGCCAAGATAAACTCTATGAAACACAGCCAGAAGGGATCTTGCAACCAAAACCTGTCTTCCCACCCTGCGTCCCTTCTTCCAACATAATGAGGGACCTAGTGAACACTGCCTCCGAACCTAGTATTCTGGAAAATACGCCCACGCAGAGGGGGCTCGCAGGTCAATTCACTTACATAGCTGAACCACCCTGAGAGGATCCAGCAGAGGTGAGGGAGCGACACATGGATCCATGTCTTTAAATGACTGCCTGCAGGGGAACAGAACCAAAACAAGCCAAGCTGAGAAGCAAGTGGAACATGCAGAGAACAGATGGGCAGGAGAACTCAGGCTGCATAATATTTCAAGTGTGTGCATACACACACACACACACACACACACACACACACACACACACACACACACACACACACACACACACACACACAAACAGGCAGCTTTCAATACCACTCCTATCCATCCACATAAATGATGCAGACCTCAGAGCTCATCACTCCACAAACCATTCAGAACTCTCTCTGGCTAAGATCCTCAATCTACTGCACTATCTCCCCGGTTTTCCTCCCTTTCCCCCTTTCCTCCTGCTCTCTCTTTTGATTCCAGCCCTCTCCTGATTTTCTTTCTACTGATCCATTCCTTACTTCTTCTCTCTTCTATCTGATCCTCTTCTACCTCTTCCTCTCTTCTGCTCTGCTCTCCTCTTACTTTCTCCACAGAGCCCAGCTCATTCATTACTTTGGCAGGAAACAATCTACCAAGAGCTTCATCTAATGAATCTACCAGAGGGACACACACACACACACACACACACACACATAAAGACATGTGCGCACACACAGACACACACAGGATCATCAGGAATTAGCTCATCTAATTCACATTTCTCTTGATTAAAAACGATGGGCACCAGTTCAGTTTCTACAGTACACACACACACACACACACACACACACACACACACACACACACACACAGACACACACACACTCGGTTCTTCCAATTAAAACATCAGACCATTTCACTGTTAGGAGGCAGAACGTGTACACAGCTGATATGGGCCTCATGAAGTTTCTCTCATAAAACTTGAGAAAAAGTAATTGTTTTTTTCCCTCTTCATCCTCAATATTTACAACGCCATCAATGCATGACAGCGCTTTTTCTCCTCAAACGTCACTTTGGGCTTGGCTGATGTAGTTTTATGGTATTCAAAATGGCACAAGACATAGTGGGTCCTTAATCAAATGTTACAGGAAAGCAATTCTCTCCAAGGTGACCTGCAATGCTTTGCACCAAGAAACGGTAATGAGCATTTTAAAGCCAAAGCAGAGGAGGAGAGGTAACCTCTTTCATCTCTTGTGCTCTTTATCCATCAAAACAGGACAACATTCATCTCAGTCACTCCTAAGAAAGAAAGAAAGAAAGAAAGAAAACAAAAGAAAGACACAAACCCATCGGTGCAGATACATTTCAGGAAACAAGAGTTGAAATTCATCTGGCCACTCTAATGCAATAACATAGACACATCTCATCTCAAGTCAAATTTAACTATTTGCTTGTTCCTGCTCATAAGCAGTTGACAGGAAAAACACAACAACTCTGAAATTGGAATGAGCCTTCGGTTGTTTACTGAGTAAATTCAGAAAAACGGTGAATCTCCTGTCATAAAGAATAATAATCATTAGTTAGCCCGAGAAATAACCCAATCACACCGAGCTGCCTTCAAGCCCATTTTGATGAATACGACACCAACGCTAAACCGCCGCGGCAACGCCAATGCAATAATCATCGGGGACCTCTTTTCCAGATAGCAGACGAACATGACCTGGTATCTATGGGAACCATTTGTCTTTTTTCCCTCTCCCTTGTTCATTGCTGAATCCTTATTGAATAAATGTTAAAGCAACCCAGGCTCAGATGACACATTACGGTCTACATAGCAGGGTTTTAATTGAAGCCTATTTATCACTAAAGAGGGCTGTGCTACCATTGTGGGGAATGAGAAGGAATGAGAGAAGAGAGGAGGAAAGTCAACAAACACCAACCTGAGGCGTCAGAGAAACTGTGCATGCACAGGAGTGGATGCTACAATATGTTTTTGATTATGAACAATTAGATTGTTTTGATTGATGAGGATGAATTGTATTGTACATGGCACATTGGTTTACTATTTCATCATTCTGTGTAATAATCATCAACGACTGTTTGTCTGCACATCATCTCAGACACTACTGATTAGATTTTGACAACATTTGGGGGAATGATGCATCTCACCACTCTGTTCCGCCATTTTCAAAATTACACTGATTGGCCCAAGAGGGGCACTGAAATTACAGGTCAAAACAAGGTGACTGACTGCTTGTTATTGGTTGTCCAGCAGCTTCATCATCCATGGGGAATGCATGTTTGTTTGTACAGTATGTATGTGCATTTATGGATGGATGCATGCAACATATGTGTGCGTGGGTGAGTTGTTACGTGTCTGTCTGTGTACACGTGTATTCTGCTGGAGCATACCTCAAGACATCGCCCTAGAGTGTAATTAATCAGGCCAGCCTAGTAGCACATCAATCATAGCTGTCTTTGACATGGGTATACACACATACAGACACACACACACACACATATATAGTCACAAAACAGATAAAGAGCTAGAGGCAGTATGTCTCAGGCATATTCTCTAACACCTCCCAATGGGTTTCTGTCTTCGAAACCAATTGGGAAAGCAGAAACGGAACAGACCAGCAGAGCAGACAGCCCCATGGCCAACCAGCCAAGGCAGTGAGTGACTGCCCCTGTCTAACCTCCATCTGTAGTACGCATGGGTATTGCAGAGCTGACCAAATACAGCTGAAAACACACACAAACCTCTCGCTCTCTCCTGCACCCATTGGATTCATACACACTTGTCCATATTTTATGTTCAAGAAATGTTTTTTTTGCAACTTTCCAGTGATTGAGTGCATTCACAATGTGCAAAAACTATAGAAAGGCAATCAATAGAAAGTTCAAGCTGTTGGTGACTGCAATATTTTGTGATTTTATGTTTGCACTTCAGTTGAATGTACCTTTCCTTCACTGTTAATTGAATTGAAAATATCACCTTCAACCTTTAAAAATGTGCACAATGAGCATGAGCCCAGAGGCCCAGACCCACACAGGAAGTAACTGGGTGGAGTATGGGAGAGAAGATCCCTGACCTGGGTTGTGTTCGGAATGGTTCACTCGTTCACTCACTCACTATTCCCTATGGAGTGTTTGTCAGATAGTCAACTCTATGGGCAACGACCAACCGAAGTTTCAGACACTACGCTGAACATCATTGCATCAAAAAAATGCGTCAGATATTCATGTGACACAAGCAGGACGCACCCAGCATCACGTAAAGGCAGCTAGCTTACTTACATTTGTAAACGAAATTGCCGCCTTCTGCCATCTTCGCGACTCTCTTCTTCTTTGGTAAGACACGAACGCATTGCATTGTGGTATACGGGG
The DNA here is from genome assembly GCA_034670385.1 of Hoplostethus mediterraneus. Classification (NCBI taxonomy): domain Eukaryota; kingdom Metazoa; phylum Chordata; class Actinopteri; order Trachichthyiformes; family Trachichthyidae; genus Hoplostethus; species Hoplostethus mediterraneus. Next base: position 2,736,969 of record JAXDDW010000013.1, read on the forward strand.
AATTGTAGGGTACATTGTCTGTTCACTACAAATTGTTGTGCATTGTGGGTATTTTATAGTGAACTATATAGTGAATCAAATTAACCGCTGAGAATTCGGACACTAGTAGAAAATGGCGAACACACTATATAGTCCACTATTTCTGTAATAGGGAACAGTTTCAAACAGGGCCCCGGTCTGGCAGAGGTGGAGACAGGTGAAACCCATCAGCGATCAGGAAGCTCTCCAAAGCAAGGAGAGCAGACCAAATTTCTGAGGTGGGGAAGGAGTTATGGAGGAGTTTGGAGAGAAAAGACTTGAAACTGTGTATGACCTGTGCCTTACAGACTGGACACACTCTCGCGTGTGTGTGAGCCCAGGAAAACCTGAACGACGACGGATTTGGACGCTGGATATTCCCCCCTCTGTGTCTGACTCCTTACCCTCACAGTCACCGGAAGCTCAAGTAAATGTTATGAAGGGGAGATACCTTACTGTGGAGCTTGGAACTGTGGAACACTCCTGCCGTGACCATGAACCGACCAATTTCAGAGACTGAATTCGCTGCTCGTCCTAATAAGTCAATGAAGGCCCTCCTTAGAGATTTGCTCAATCAGAGCCACTGGCATCCTGACATATTACTCCACCACTAGCGGAGTCTAGGGACAAGATTGGTGTTTCACAATAATCGAGTAGTTGATTGTCGATAGACTAACTGCGGGATTACACCAAGCTGATTTTATATTCCAGCAGTGTTTCCAGCAATTGCTTGGCAGGGAATGGTGTGTTTCCCAACCTATGCATGGAGACTACAGCTAACCAGTGGTCTGCAAAAGGTGACAGCTACTGGGTTTAAGTTACATACTGTATTTGTGATTCACTGTTGTTGTCAAGACAAATAAAGCTTCAATCAAATCAAATCGCCTGAGTGGAGCGAGATAGACACGACTTCAGTTATCCGGGCACCTGTAATTTTAGTATTTAAAGCAGGAAAAATGTTCATAGCGTTGTGACAAATAACACTGATCACTGACATAGTTTCATAGTAATCTACAATGTCTCAAGAAAGATAGTCATGGAGAAAAGCAACATTTTGGTAAGACAAGAAAGCAAAAGTAAGAAAAGACAAACATAAATGAAAATTCAAAAGAAAATGCACATGCATCTTCCATGCATGTTCTGACAAAGGCTGCTACAGCTGCTGAGTGTAACAGATGTTACCGTAAGCACCTACCACTGTTCCTTTGCTTTAGCTGTGGGGGATTTTTGTCCACAGTATACTTGTCATCTGGTGAACACACATTCTATTCATGCTGCACAGATACACAAGCACACACACATAGCTGAAAAGAATCCCCAAAATAAACACACACACACACACACACACACACACACACACACACACACACACACACACACACACACACACTCACAGTGGAGATGTCCTTCATGTAGGACCACAGCAGGTGGAACACGCCCCATGTTGGCAAACCGGTCCCTCTGCAGTGTCCTGTCTGGTCCCAGCCGATTTGATTTCCTTTATCTGTCCCCGTGTCTCTCTTTCTACTTTCTTTTCTGCCTTTCTTTCTCCCCATATTTCCCCCTCCTTATCTGCCTCTCTCACTCCTGTCTTCTCTGTCTGTGTCTGAATCTGTCTGTCTTTCTGCCTGTCTGTCTGTCTTCCTCCCAGCCTTTTGCATACAGTTAATATTCTGCAAAAATGTTTTCCTGTATTCGACGGCTGACATTATCTCCCATCTCCCTTGGGGGCCCGAGGTGATATGTGTATAATACATTGTAAAATATAGATAGATGTCAATTGGAATACCAACCAATTTCTTGAAAAGTTTTTTTGAGACAAAAGATTCTGTGTGACAACAGCTTGCCTGTGTTTGTGTCTACCTTGTTATCCATCTGTCTATATATTTGTCCCTTTCTTCCCTTCCTGTCTCCATGTCTGTTCAAATCTCTTTCCCAGCCTCTACCTACCTTGCTTGTTTATTCCTCTGTCTGCCTCCCTACCTCTGTGCCTGGGTCTCTGCCATTTCTGTCTGTCTGTCTGCCTGCCTACATGTCTGTTTTCCGCCTCATGCTGGCCCCAGCTGCTCATACAGCCATTAGTCCTCCAACATGTTTGTTTGCTCAAAAGTCATCTTCCTCATCATCTGGCTAAAAAGGCCCTTCAGCACAGAGGCAGACAGGCACGCACGCACGCACGCACACACACACACACACACACACACACACACCAATTGGAGATACTGACAAACAAGCATGCTGCCTTGATTGGTGACTAGAAACCGGCATAGAGATGCAAAGTCCTATTCAGTTGCTATTGTTATCAATGCTATCCACATAGACTGTTGCTGTCTGCGTGACTACTGGCTGGCTGATAAAAGATCTGTGATACCATATTCTGAAACAACAGAGCTGGATTATGTTCCCTGCAGTAGGAATATAAACTGATAACATAGACAAAATCATAGCGGATGCCACAGAGGACTATAAGGAACAGAATCTTGACAATTCTATTGTTAGTAAATTGTGGGCAAATTCACTCAGTGATTGAGAAAAAAACATAAGTATGAAAAAGTGAAATGACTACTGGCAAATTCACCCACTGATCCACGCTGCTTTAAAATATGTCTTTTGTTCTGGCCCTTAGGTCAAGGCACAGAAAAGCAAAGCATTGACCCCAACATTTCTTATACCAAATGCAGTGTGGCTTGGTTGTTTTCTCCTGCTGGAAACATTTATGCTGCCCTAAACCTGACCCTAACGTTGTCCGGTATTTCACAAGCTTTAGAAGTGTCTTTTCAACAATGTCCCTCAGTTCTTGACCTTCCATCGAACCTCCTGGCTCCCTCTTCTTCACTTCACATGTTGTCTTTTCCTGTTTGTGAAGTCAGCCTTTCTTCAAATTGCTGTCTTCTGTCCCCTCCTCATATATCCCTTGTCATTTCCTTTCATCGTTTTGCTCTCTTCTTTTCCCCTCTCTCTCCCTTCACCCTCAATTATTTTGTGTGGTGGCAGTCAATGAGTGACAGGGGCCAGCTTCTTGATGCCGGTGTTAGTCAAATCTTATCTGTTTGCCACAGCTTTGGAAACACAGGCTGTAGCATAACACCGCTAAGATCTCCTCGCCACCTTTCTCAAGACACCTTTTTGCAACCAGGCATGTGAGAGACTGCCTACATCTATCTCTCTAATGCCACCCTTATCCTGTATGTATCTATTTTATCTAACCTAAATCTATCTATCTATCCTCCTTTCTGTCTGTCTCTACAGTCTCTCCCACGGAGAAAAACTTGATTCATATACTGTATTAAAATATGATCTTCCCACACAAATCTACAAATTCAGGAAAGGGAAAACCTTTTTTTTTTAACATAAATCATTACCGCATTAATTTTGAGACATTAGAACAAATACCGTAAACAAACGAGACCATCAGCAAAAAGACTGCCAGCCTCTACACTACATTTTACATGGTGTGCCACTGGGTTAGATGGGAAAACATCTGGATTGCTTTATGATAAATATAAATACTGTTTTACGGCACAGGTTTCTCACAATGGCAGATAGTGCAATGCCTATTTTAAAAACACTTCCAACAGGTTTATCCTCTCCAGTAAAGCAAAAGATAAAACCTCTTTGCAGCAGGACATTATGGGAAATGTGGTGTTTATTTTGAGAAACACAGGCTCTCACAATAACAATGGTGTGAGATAGAGGTTCCCAATCGTCTCGACCTTGGTTTAATTTGTTTATGGTAAAATTACCAAGGTATCACAATTAATGTGACAATAATACACGGAGCTACACGTGCTACAAAGGTACTGCATGTAGTGTGTGGGATCGTGCATCCCTGTCAAGTACAGCCCTGAGACTGTAATTATGTCTAGTGTCTACATCCCTCACTATCCCTATACCCCACTGTATTGATAACATGATATCTGTTATTTATTCATTAGGATATTCATTTTTAAATACTAAATAAATAAATCATGTAATTAATGAATAATTACTATATCCCGTTTCAGGGCTCTATGATTCTAAAATTCTGTTTTTTGCTTGCCCCCCTCCACAGGGAACGCAGGGTCAGCTACAGAACAGCATCCCTGGAGCTTGGATTCAGTGTCTTGCTCAAGGGGCTATATATACATATGAGAAAATAATGATATGTAACTTACTTCAGTAACTTGCTTCAGTATGACACTGCTTACTAGGGGTTGCATGACTTCAGATTTTTTTAAGTCGACACTAATGTGATGAAAGTCAAGTCGACATCGACTAGTCGCTGGTGACGTCATTGATATTTTTTCAGTAATTAAAAAAATCACAGGAGGAGGGAATGCTTTGCAATAATCTGTATTCACTGACAATTGACAGCTCATACACAGAATTTACGCAGAACAGCAAGTATCAAGTATCAACAACAAGCAGCAACTCAGCTGTTAAATTTTACGTAACATACCTACACGTTATGTTAGGCTACATCTCCCATATAGGCGAAGTGCAAAAGAAAATACTGTAATGCTCGTAAAACAATTTGGGAGGAAAACAACACACAGGCAAGAACCTGCAAGCCTAATCATCATCACAGTCCTGCTCAGTCACAGTTTCAGTCACAGTTTTTGTTTTTCGATCCTGGTTTGCGTGCAAAAACACAAGAGCATCGACGTGGGCTGGGTGAAGGCTCGCCCGCTGTCGCGTGATGGTATTTCCAGCCAGTGAAAAAATCCTCTCGCTCGGTGTGCTTGTCGCTGGGACAGCCAGGTAACGTTTGCACAACTTGGCCAAACGGGGAAATCTGTCCTTGTTCTGGGCCCACCACTGCAGCGGGTTCTGCATGGTGGGAATTTGCGGTGTTTGCAAATAATCACGAACCTCTTCGTCTGCGGTGGAATAATTCCCCGCTCTCCTTTCACTTTGATAGTGCGGGCCGAAAAGTTGTTCAAACACGTGATTAGCGACTAGTCGACGTCAAGCTCTAAACGTCATTGTGGAGTAGTGAAATCGACAGATCGACTAGTCGACTAGTCTGTACAACCCCTACTGCTTACTATAAAAATGTACAACAAAAATGGATAAACCCTATTTGTGGATGAAGCGTAAAGCCCCAGACTCACAGTTCCGTAGAGAGCAGAGCTGCACAAGTGTTTATGGTCCCGCTGCTGCTCTGGTCCCACAGTTATGACAGTGATACATTATAATGGTGATACTTTCTAGCCATTACCCTTTTATCCTGCCTGCACCCTAACTGGACATCCTTTATCAAAATACACTCTCTATCTATCTCTCTTTAAACATCCCCACTCTCTCTCCACCTTCCCTTCTCTCCTCTCTTTTGGACATCTCTCCGGAGACGTGTGAGAGACTTTAATGGAATTTTTCTATCGTCAATCTAAAGAGGGTGATGCATGGCTCCAATTTCCCCAGCTGCAGCCACCTGAGCGGCTGAATCTCCTGAGTTGTGTTAGGCCTGGTGACACAGCGCAGCATGGCCTTGAGACTCAAGAGAGAGAAAGAAAGAAAGAAAGAAAGAAAGAAAGAAAGAAAGCATATGCCCTTTGTCTTGCTGTCTGCCATACATACACACGAGGATGAATGTGCAGTACATGCACACTCACTGACACATACACTCACCATCTCACATGTGTGAATTTTCTCATCAAAGTGTAAGCCTGAGGTACGTTGTGTATTACCAGCCCTGCTGAGGCTACACGTTGAGTCTATACCAATCACTTTTTCGCTTTTTCCTCTGGCTCCAAAATCACCTCGTCCTCAAAAAGTGTCCATTCCACCAGGCGTGAAAAAGTCCAGATTTAATGGACCGGTGGCAGGTAAGCCAAGATTAATGCTAAATTGGACATGGAACCCAACAATAACAAAACAACTCTTAAGTTAGTAAGAGAGCAAGAGAGTGAGTGAGGGAGGAGGTGAAGAGAATGAAGGATCAGCCACCTGTGGGCTACTATTACCTCTTTACTAACAGAGAGACCCTTTATTAGCCTGTCAGTGTGACTGATAGACCAGCATTGCCGAGGAGCTCAAACTCCTTTGTACTAACAACAGTGGCAACACTGCATTGGAGAAGCACATCTAGCAGTCTGACATAGACTGCTGAAAAGTCAGAGTGCTGCTCACCAGCAATGAACATAAACAAGATAGTCAATTCTGAAGGGCATATTTTGACAGTGGCAATGTCTTTTTGTATTTTTCTGTTTTCTTTTGTGGTTCATATCTAGTAAGTTTGCTTTGACTTGTAGGTTTGGCCAGTGGGTCAAAAGATACTGTAAGTCCTCCTCAGGGAAAAACAATTCACGCAAGCCAACATCTGGAGGCTATTGTTGACACATGGATGAGAGAAGGAGGGATGGGAGAGTGAGAAAGAGAAGGAGAAGAATCACGTTTGGAAAGCCATACATATGTGTGTTTAGAGTGGGAGTGCTGTGAGAGAGTGAATGTGTGTGCTTTTACTGAATAGAAGGCGCCTGAGGAGGGAGTGAGAGAGAGAGAGAGAGAGAGAGAGAGAGAGAAAAAAACACAATGGGGTTTAGAGAGAGGAGGGAAACAACCTTAAAGAAAACAAAGTGGAAATTATTCATGAATTAAACTGACACAAACTTAACTGGGACACTCAGGATTTCAAATAACTGATCCATTATGTATGGGGTTGTCGGAAAGACACCTCTCCTGATGGGGAAAGGTAGCCGTACACACCAAGCACAAATTGGAATTACTCCCCGCAGTGAAACTTATTGGACCAATGTTTCCTCACTGTCAAACATGCAGCTACATCCTTTATTCTCTGTCACACAGGGTCTACAATTACATTTGGTATGAAGATGCTCTTCCTCATCCTCTGAGCATAATTTTCTTATACTTAAGGTTATGTGAGGTATTCCGTCTCCCCTTTGCCAGACGTTCAAGGAGAGAATAAAAATGAATAGATCATACTGATAACTTCTGTGGTTGTCTGCCAAAGAATAAAGGAGACAGACTTCCCTCTAAACCATTTCCTCAAATATATTAGGTTTTTCTTTATTTCGTTCCCCTCTGATGTCTCTCTTCCTGTTTAACATTTCACTCTGGGCCAGAGCACGCCTTGTGCGTCTTATGCATGCTAACAACAGCAGGGAAAGAAAAAGAGTGCATCACCCGTAAAAAAACGACTTCCATCTCTCCCCAAGGGGCCTGGATGGTATTACCGCAGATCGAGAACAATGACAATGTCTCAATCTCATATGCTCGGCTACATAAACATGTGGAGTACTACAAGCCACTCGCCTCCCTCTGGAAACGTTTTGTAATATCCTTAAAAGCAATATGAGGTTTGTGTGTGTGTGTGTGTGTGTGTGTGTGTGTGTGTGTGTGTGTGTGTGTGTGTGTGTGTGTGTGTGTGTGTGCCTTCAGTCAGAAATGAAAATGGCCACACTTAATTAAAGCAAGGTTGGGGGTTGTGAATTGAAAGAAGCAGAGACACACTTCAGAAGTGAGAGTGCATTCAACAGGGTGATGTCTTACGGTGTAAGAATGGAGCCAAGAGCACGGCACATATTCTTATGCACAGTTTGACACATTGCACTTTCTACCATCTTTTCTACAATGCAAGGAGGGACTGTACCTTTAGGAGATTTGTGTACTTAGATTTGGACTAACTTTAGCTTTAGAATTAGGGAAAATAGAAAACAAATTTGTACAGATTTTTACCACAATTTTTGTAGAATCATCCATATATGTTCTCTCTTGCGGTGAGGTTTGGCTGAATGGCGCAAACACACTATCAGACCATCAAGAAGGCAATCCTGGACTGTCTCTGGGTCATTGCAGTTCTGGGAGACTGCCTATAAGGTTCGTAAGGCAGTTCGTCGGCATCCCCTCAGGAAGTTACCCAGTTGTTGGTTCCAAAAAAAAACAAGAGAATAGTCAAAATTGGGATAAATGGCTTGATCCTCTGATCTTTGCAGTCCGGGAGGTTCCGCGGGACTCCAGGGGATTTTCTCCCTTTGAACTGAACTTTTGAATAAGATGAGATGGATGACCCCAAGTTTGGCCCTCTCCTGTTTGTAATTATTCTCCCAACAGCACTTCCGGGGATCAAAGCCATCCTCAAACAAGAAAGAAAGGAACCATACCACTAGAAAAATGGATTCATTCATTCTTTTTCAGTCCTTTCTGCTGTGGTTTTGTTGTTCTATTCCCACTTTTTCCCACGTTTTCTCTCAGTCTCTTCAACCGCTCCGCTTGCTGAATGTTGAGTGTAAACTCACTCACCCTTTTTGGCCCTGCGCGGCAGTGACATACAGTATACAGATGTAAATATGTCTTGTGCGGTCTGGTCTGGATGGTCGACAACCTGAGATAAACCTGTTACAGTATTGTGGTCAGAATGTGTTTAACATGGGAATGACCCATGTTTCAATAACCCATATAAACCCTGGGATTTGTATGTGAAAGGAGTATAAGTGATCCTCCACACTCATTCATGGCCCTCTTCAGCCAGGCATAGTCAGGCAAACATTCTCTCTCTCTCTCTCTCTCACACACACACACACACACACACACACACACACACACACACACACACACACACACACACACACAGAGACCCACAATCCCGATCTGGATTTCCAGCCATTGAGAAACAATCTCCAAGGTTATCAAGCATAAATAAATGAATTTAGAAGAAGGGTCATTGAATCTGTAGTAACAGTAAAGCTGATAATGGAGGCTACCTATCTGGAAAATATCAGTGGAAATAAAATGCATCCTTTCGAGACAAAAATCCCTCTGAAATGGGCTGTTTGTTGGACAGACTGATCAGACTTTGCTTCTCTTCCTCTGAAAGAAAACAGCCCTGGGTGCACGGTCTCAAATGAAGCATTAAAAAGGAGTGTAGAAAATGCACATGCAAAAAATATATTACTTCTGTGACCTTGTCCAACATCAATCAAGGAGTCGCATTGGATTTGTTGTTCTGCTCAAAGGTTTCCAATCACTCCATGAGAAAGCTGACCTACTGTATTCCACCTGGAACACCTGCCTTACATAGTCAGTGTGAAATGTGTTGAGTTGGCCACGGGCCAGTGGCAGTTGGCAAAGGTAAAGGATGTTAACAAGTTAGAGGTGGCTAAAGTGGCGGAAGTTGGAGTAGGGGGTAAGGGTAGTTTGAGAACTGAGCTTCCAGGAAGATTTAACAAAAGTACACCTAGCCTCAGGCTTACTACCAGCACCACACACACACACACACACACACAGACACAGACACAGACACAGACACACACACACACACACACACACACACACACACACACACACACACACAAAGTGGCCATCTGGCTGGTAGTTTGGTTGAATGTATGCCCCAGCTCCAGTGTTGAGCACCTCCTCCCCTCGCTTCCCTCTCTTGCATCCCCCTTTCAAGTTTTAATAAGATAACTCTCAACATTTTCCCCGCTTGCTTTATTTATTTATTTTTCTTTCTTTTATATTTAATCTCTGCCGTTGGGACACTGGCTCAGTCTGTCAAGAGAGACAGAGTGAAGGAGAGCGAGAGAAAGAGAGGGGCTCAGTGATCCCTGTCCGGTACAATCTTCTGCGCTTTAATGAAGTCCAATCTGTGAACACACTGTGGTTGTGTACCCTAAGGCGACCGCCTGACTGTGACACAGAGGAACACATAATAAGCGAATAGCTCCACTGGTGGATGGAGCGCGGGGACCTGATGCCTTTGAAACACTCCCACTGTACAGACATGAAAGGCAGACGACTTGTTTCACATTCTTTCGTGTGATCGAATACAATACATCTGATATATGTGAGAACTTTATCCCAGACAGGTAGGTACTTCTGACAAGCTCTTCTGTTGCGCAGATATGAATCTGCCACAGTGATTGCTGTCAGAAAAAAGTACATCTGGACAGCAATTAATCTCACGTGTCACCGGTATCACCCTATACACTATTATTATTTCATATTAATCAACTAGATACTCTTTGTTTCCTTCTTTTACATGTCATGTCTCAGCATATGTTTTGGCATTATTTCTCTAAAGCAGGCTTGGATCTATTAAATATACTATTTATTCTTACTTAAAACTAATTAATTAATACTATTAGACACACTTTTTGAAAAGTATTACAATTAATCTTCGAATATGTACTACTGAGGGTATTTGAAAGACTGTCTTTTCACTTACTAAAATTCAACTGATGATCTGTAACTGAAAATACATTGAAATAATACATACAATGAATAAGCTGACACTGAAAACGATTTGGTAAATTTATTAGCACATTTTCAAGATGAATGTGCCATGATGTGGGATAATTACCCTGATCCTCTAAATCTATGTTCAGCAGCCTAATTGGGGCTCGGCTCTTGTCGAGGCTTTCAGTACTTCATCAAAAGATACATTCAGCACACCAGTTATGTCAAATAAATCAAAAAGTCCTTTAAGCTATGACATTCCTTTTTAATACTTTTCACATTGCCTACACGTGTAGCCATTAATCCTTGAAGATTCATTTGTATTTTACCATTATGACCTTCTGTCTGATGCTCGGCACAAATTAAGCCTCGCCTCATTTCAGGTTCTTCTTATTAAGGCTGGAATAAGAGCGAAAGGAATATGCGGTGGGTACAGTGAAAAGAAACAGTTGTGTGACATCTTTAGGTGAATATCCGATCAAGAAGGGCAAGTTGATATTTGTGTCCTATATACAATTTGTGATGGTCTGTGACGCTTTGCATCATGCTCGCTATCAATTAAGACGCACAGCTCTTCATCTTCCCATCTGATTCAGCCAGCTCTGTACTATAGACTTTTTGGATGTGATGCATGATCGCAAAGAATCTTGGGGCTTCCCATCAGCCAAGTCACCATCTGTGTATCCTGCCTTGGCAAATAAACTTATTGTTTACTTGTTTTGGAGTCGTACTTCAGCCATTAGAAATTATGTCAAACGTGCTGCGGAGGATACAAGAACACGCATCGAGAAACCAGCATATTGAGAAATTACAATGAAAGAAACTCGCCAGATGCCGTGAAAGGAGCTGGATGGGATATAGAATGCAAAGAGTCTTCTTTCCTTCCTTAAGCTCAAGTGTGTGCAAGCGGGAATGCACAAGATCACACATTGAGAAAGGCCCTTTGGCTGAGTTAAGTTAGCGTCTTTGATATGAGATATGAGAAGGTCTCCCCACAAACTTTTGTCATGAATTCCAGTTACACAGTTCTTGCATACGACTTAATAATATCATTGCCTATTGCTCATATCACTATTTAACATGTTAATATTTAATATTTTACATTTTTAAAGGCATTTAGCTGACTCTCTGATGCAGTGGGACAAGCAGGAACGGCATAAGGGGATCTTGCTGAAGGACAACTGAAGTGCACACGACTGTTGATGAGGGTGGGGACATTGATGTTTGTGACGTTGGGCTTGCAATGTTTTTGTCACAGGACGGACTAGGCCACCCTGCCACACCGTCACCTTTGATCTTAGCATTACAGTGAACTTCCTTAGCGCTAAAGAGACAAATGTATGAAAACAGACATTGGTAGTATTTTTCTGTTACAGCTTTCACATATTTCACCAGCCAATTCAAATACTGTCTGTCCTCACATACAAAAAAATCCATTACTTGCAAAGCAAACAGAAGCTGATGGAAATGTCAATGTTTGCCATTTACTGAAGGAGTGGTCAATATTTGCTGTGTGTTGATATGTTTTAAATTAGACTAAACTAGCATGAGACCAGCCAGACATGTTTGTACTGAAGCAGCTGTGTATGTGTGTGTGTGCGTGTGTGTGTGTGTGTGTGTGTGTGTGTGTACGAAATTAGCAATACTTGCGAGGCTCAAAATTCCTCCTAAGTATCATTAACAATACATAGCTTGTGAGGAATATTTTGCGTACGCGCAAGTGTATGTGTGTGCATGTGGGTGGGTGTGTGCAAAAAAAGGCACCTGAATCAGCCGTGTGATCTCACCATGGTCTCCTGGGCTTATGTTGGCAAACTACAAAGGCAGCGCAAGATCATCAAAGACACACGCACATGCACACACGCACACACGCACACACACACACACACCATCTGGAGAAATGTCTAAAAGCATCAATCTATCCTACCATTATTTTGCGCTTATAGAATGTAGTTCTTCTTTCCTTTCTATTTTTCAAAGCATGACTGACACGATAGACTGAAATCTTTGTATGTCAACAGCCATATGGTAGAGTAGGCAGGGGCTGCTCAACAAAAAAATGCTACTACCAAGCCCTCGCTCCACTTTCACAGGCATGTTTTGACAAAACCTTAAATTGGGAAAGATGGAAAAATGTCTCGTCTTTGTCTCGTCTTGTCTGTATGTCTTTATGTCATTATGTCTTGTCTTTGGCATCTTTCCACGTTCACTTATTGCAATGCCTACCACCTATCCACTATCCTCTTCTGCCTCTCCCACCTTTCAGCGTGCCAGCGGTGCATGAAAACAAAGATGTGAAAGCATTCAAGATTTGATGTAATCCCATCCTGCCTTTATCATAACCAGGTAAAAAAAAAAAAAAGCCAAGGTGAAAGACAAAGAGAATGAAAGGGGGGAAAAAAAATAGGCGAGATGTAATGTCAGGTTGGAGGAAAAAGAGGAATGATGACAACTGTGGGAGAGCAGCGGAGAGGAAACGAGAGGAGTTGAGAGACAGAGCTACCACAGAGGCAGTGGTTGTAACAGCTCTCTGGCATTTCTCAAGAGTAATCTCTGCTGCCGTGGGGCCCTAAAAGCAGTGCCCGCTGAGGGATGTGCCTCTTGCACTCAAAGATGACGCAATCTCTCCCTTTCCCTCCAATCATAGGTCACCTCAATTACCGTTGCCCAGCATCATCCACCTAGATACAAAGTAGTGTAGCACGATTAATTGATCCAAAAATGATGTAGTGATGTAGGTGACATATGCGCAAAAAGGGGTTAGGTTTTTTTCATCATAAGGAAAAGGTGCTATTGGCAATCTTATATTGTCAATTTTATATTGTCTTACACTCGATGAGATGGAGCCACCTGCCTCTCCAATCATAGGTCACATCAATCACCACTGCCCACAGCCATCTATTTTGATACAAGGCTTCGGGGTCATTTTCAAAATCATTATTTCATTGGAAAAGACAGAATGGGACAGCCATCATCTTGAACACCACCTAGCCGCCCAGCAGATACAAACCACTTGCCAGCTCTTCACTGGCTCATTTTACTTTCAGAGTTCTGAGGAGGCTTACAGAGTGCTCAAAATATAAATAAGATTGATTAGTACATATTGTGTGCATTACACATTCATTCAAGGGTAACAAGAGCTCTCACCACACCTTCCCTGATGGAAGATGAGTGAGGAGAAGAGTGTTTTCTCCCCATTTCCCCATCTGTGAATGAATGCTAATGTAACTGATGGCAAACTGTTACCTTTTCAGAGGCGGAACAGAGAACACAGTAGACCCATGATTCATCGCAGACATGGGTGGGTTGTTTTTTTACAAGGAAACTGCAAATTAGGAACTTTTCCCGGTTATATGTTGACAGCATAGTGAGGCAGCCTGGTACAACCATCCAGTGCTCAGCTCTCCGCAGGTGATGCCGCTAAAGGGTTCTCAAAGACACATAGGCCCCGGGGTTAAGTGTGTTCAAGATCAATAAAGCAGCTTGTGTGATGGGGCTGGGCGCATTCAGGGCTTGGGGCTGTTTCCCCTTACATCACAGACCTCTATTTCATATTTGACCTGACGCATTTCAGGTGGTGAAACCTGTTATTACTTCAACACACTGCAATAGACACATGTAATCATTTTTTTCTCTCTATTTCTGACTTCTATGCCCACATACATACACACACAATGCAATACATAAATCAAATGGGCTAGCAGTTTCATAGAAGAGAAAAAATGTCATCCATGTAATTTTAAATGGCTAGATTTGTTGCTATAAATGTGTGTGCTTAGAGGGTCACTCAGTGAAGTTGCAATTAAAAGACAAAAAAAATCCTCCTTTTCAAAAGTCGTTAGGCAAGCAGTTATTCTCACTTCGAAGAAAAAACATTACATTTATGCTGCATGTAGCATATGGAGCCTTGGAATACACATAGAACATTCAACATGGTTCAACATATGAAATAATGACTCTTAAAACCCTCTCTTTGAAAAACTTTTTGTGATATTTATCCAATCTCAGTGGGAGTGTGTAGGAGGGATGCGCTTTTTAATGCTAACCTCTGAGTGTTAGCTGACACAACCCTCGGAGGGTGAATGCCAAATGATCTTGCTGCAGGCAACGCTCTTTATGTCCACTTCTTTCGAAGCCCACTTTCTGCCTCCTCTACCACCTGCCTCTTTCCCCTGGCACTCTTGTTTATTGTAACACAAAGATAGCAGGGTTTTAGCCCCCAAGATACAGCCAGGCTATCAAACAGTAGCCTACTGAACACTGTGCCACTTCACTTTATTCCCTGCTTTACCACTCTAAGTGGCCGAGTCAACATGTCTGGCCCTACTCCAGAGCTTTAACATGAAGCATGAACAGAACAAGAGGCACAAGTAACCTCTTAACTCTGAGCCCCGTCCTGTGCAGTTGTGTCTATGGTGTTTCTCTGTGCAGGGCGGGGTTGTGACAGGGGTTGAGCGCTGATTAGCGGGGACATCCACAGCTCCCCCCAGGGCTCAGGCTGCAGCCTTATCTCTGCCTAAGGCAGGAGGGTTCAGCAGAGAGGATGTACTTCAGCAGCCAAATGAAATAAATCACTGAGTATTGGCTTTGGCTGTGCCAGCGTGGCCAGGGTCGAGCACAAGTGTGTCTGTCTGAAAAGGTCAGTGGTGAAAATGCTGTGGCCACGGAGGTTAGACATGTTTCAGACATCTGCACAGCTTGTCATCCTCGGGTCTGAGAACCTATAGGGATCGAAAGGCACTGGTTGCATCACAGCTTGCTAACACTGCAGGATGTGAGTATATTTGTGTGTGTGTGTGTGTGTGTGTGTGTGTGTGTGAGAATAGATGAATTGGTGTGTGTGTGAGTCTGAGATGTGATCCTAGCAGCATGTGTCTAAACCGACACAGTTTGAAATAGGACGTACAGTAATTCATAAGCATAAGCCAAACCATCGCACCTCTTCCGGGTGTCTTAATCAGGGTTCCTACACCTTTTTGCTCATCAAATGACTTTACCAAGACTACTCCATGACATAGAGCACAATTCCCATGATCAATATTTGTCAGAGTCTATGTTGTAAATGTCAATTTTGTTTTACATTGAATATCTGATCTGAATGTCCCAGGTCTAATTTATATCACTTAGGACCGATACTATCAGTACAGTACAGATCAACAAGCAGCCAAGCTTGACATTAAACATTTCACTGGTTGGGGAAAAGAAAATATTATCTACAAATTTCCAAAACTATATGCACATGTTCTATTTTCCAAAACTTTTCCAGGCCTGGAAAATACATTTTGTAATTCCATGACTTTTCCAGGTTTACCACAGGCTGTAGGAACCCTGCTTAAGGAATCGAAATACAGTACAGTCAATCATGTGACAAAGTGAACAAAAGGCACATTACGGCTTTTCCTCACAGACACTAGAAGGCAAAAAGGGGCAAAGGTTTAGTTTAGTTCCGTCTGCATGAACAAATCACAAATCCAAAGTAAAGCCGGATGAAGTGGCTTCGCCTCAGTTCTTTCTCAAATGTGTTCTTCTCTCAGAGGGTCAAAACTTTCTCCCAACCTCTCCAAGTTCAAGAATCAGAAGCAGGGTAACTCATCCTGAAGGCCAAATTGCCAAATGAAAACTCCTCACACCTGACTAGCGATGGTAGCAGGTTAATAGGCAGAGCATTCTCAAAACCTGACAAGTGGTTTGGCTTTCATTTTAGCATGAAAAAAACTGGCAGGCGAGGAAGGAACTGGATGGGATGACAATAGATAGAATGCAACACTTTTGTGTCTTCTCACACACAATCTTGTGTGATATGCACTGAACCTCCGTCCTTCCTTCCCTCCCTCTTTTTTTCAAGCTCAAATTGACCTGGCTGCATGGCATGATGTGTTCTAAAAACTGACAATGATTACTTGAGGAAGAACAAGGGTCAGAACTACAGAGTCACCAGAAATCGTAAGTGCATCTCCTCCCCACACAAGCATCTAGGAGCATAACCAGTGCTAAAGTAAAACCCTTTTTCTTTTGGTAAACCGATAGGCAAGCACAAGGAGGGGAGGAGAGGAGAGGAGAGGAGAAGAGTGAAGACAGAAGACAGGGGCAGGCTGATATGGGACAAGAGGTGAAGAGGAAACAAGGGAGGAGAGGAAGATGACCTAAGACCTTGCAACTATCTCCTCTGCATCTCAATCATGCCGCTACATGAATATCAAAGCAGAGCTGTTGATGGACAACCAGGATAAGGAGAGAGGAGAGGAAGAAAATGATTGCACAAGCATCTCTTTCCAAAGATGAAGGGAGAAGGAGGGGAAGGCTGAAGATGAGCAACCTTCTGACTGTTTTAGCAAATGAATGTAAATGGAAGTGATGGTGCAGCCGAGCTGTTCTTGTGGGGCACCTAAAAACAGGCACTCATGAGTAAACTCAGTATGTACCGCTTCCTCGTGTTCAATTTTATGATGTTTTCCGGGGCAATATTTCTATAAAATACATGAGAAGGTGCCAATGAATGTTTAACATTTACCTATACTGTGATTATACTGCATATCTTGGAAATATATTAGTACAGTTACATAGTTAAATATTAACAAAATAGTTAGAGGCATATCATTAGATGGAAAACCACTTACACCAGTAATCACAGCTTTACATTAGTGATGGTATGAGAGAGGTGTCATTTCAGTTCACCTCTCTCCACTCAATTGTCCTCGCTTGACCCAACAGTCTCTTTAGCCCTAAAACCAGCCCCATCATTCCCTTTTCCCAAAGAAAAGAAGGATGAATAAAAGTGAGAGCAGAGGGCCTGTAAATATTCTCATAAATGAGATTTGATTTTGCTCTCCCTTTCTTCATTCTTCTCCGCTAATTAACATTAACTTCTTCTTCCTTTTCTTCCTATCCCTATCTCACAGTCTCAGCTCCGTCTGGCCCCCCGTGACACAAAAGGACGCCATAAAAAAGCCCAGAGTGTTCGCACCAGTGCGCTTGCAGATCATATCAGGCTGCACCATAAAGAAAGGCAGCTCTAAGAGAGCCACAGCCCAATGCAATTATCAGTCAGGGGTGATAATAGAACTCATAGGGAGGTGTAATGGCTTTTAGATTTGCACCTCATCATCATCATCCCGGCCCGGGCTACAGTCAAGCCAACTGCACTACCATAAACCACTGTATATATATATATATATATATATATATATATATATCCGACTGAGGGAATCTTGCTTTTTTTTATTGTCATTTTCGATCTTCCCTCAACTTGGTCGACACACAGATGCAGTGACACACACACGCACACGCACACGCACACACACACACACACACACACACACACACACACACACACACACACACACACACACACACACACACACACATTCCTTCTCTCTCTAATCCATACACAGTGATTGTACGAAGGCTAGGTGGTATAATGATCCAGTTTGAATGCATAGGCTTCAATGTGGTCAGTTGATAGCAGCTGAAAACATGAAAAATAAATTGTACTGTAGGCGAGAAGCTGTGGCAGACAAAACTGAACTTGGAGCATAGAAGGAACACATTCTTTCAATGGGCTTATTGTTCCGCCTGTGTTCATTAACTGCTCATTTGCAACTTCGTGTATAAACTGTAATATGCAAAACAAAGGAAACACGGTTTTGTCCAAGATTAACTCATAATCCCTCAATCTTCCCTTATAAACGGTTTCCCAATACAATGGAAATTATGCACACAAATTGCAAGTACACAACAACCAAATGCTGCTTTTATATTTCATCATATATTGTATACAAATAAAATAGGTATTGTTTTGTGTCTGATTTGTCACACAACAAATCCCTTTTTGGATTAATTAAAATACCTTTTACACGATTACAGTATTTACTGAAACAACACTGTATTATCGGCATTGCATATTTGTACAAATGGGCATTCAAAAACTGCCATTCCATACAAATCGCTCTTCCAGGGCTAAGAAAAATAGAAGGTACATCAGTGACCGTCCTATATTTCTGTCTTTTTCGTTTTCGTACATTAGCAGTGCTGGACTCAGGGGATGGCCATGAGACAGTGGCAAAACACAGTAAATGTAACACCACCCACATAATGCAATTTACTATAATGGTCTTCTGTGACTAAGCCACTGCGTCTGCAACAAGTCCAAGGAGAGAGGGAGAGAGAGAGAGAGAGAAGAAAGAGAGATAGATATAGACAGAGAAACAGAGAGAACGAGAGGAAAAATAACAGAGAAAATGTGCAATGTGAAAGGAAAAGAGAGAAAAACAGTACCAGCTAGAATCCCTTCCTTAATACCTGGTCTAACCTTATTAGGTGTGTAGTCGGACTACCCTGTTTGGGTTGGGGGCTGCAGCTCAGTGGACACACATAACCAATGCCCACCCTCTCTCCACTGGACCCATCGCCAGCTATGTCACCTTTTACCCTAGGCACTTTCCGCAGCATATCAAAATCTCTTATGGCTTCAAAATAAAGTGAAAAGTGGCTATGGCCACGATCATTGGCACCTTTTTCTAATACTTAGTTGCAGCCTTTGGTAATGCTGACTGCTTCCAAACGTCTCTTGTAACCATCAATAAGCTCCTGGCACCTTTCTGCTGGCAATTTCTCCCACTCTTCAATTGCAACCCACTCCACTTCAATGTTTGAAGGATTACTTTGACCAACTGCACATTTCAGGTCTCGCCATTGGTTCTCAATGGGATTGAGATCAGGATTCATCGCTAGAAATCTCTCTTGAACCATTCGTTGGTGTTTTTGGATGTGTGTTTTGGGTCATTGTCTTCTGACACTAGGTAACACATTTTGCTCCAAAATGCCTTGGTAATCATCTGAATTCATGATGTCCTTAATACGTTCAAGACATCCAGTGGCTAAGGCAGCAAAGCAGCATTATAGAACTGCCACCGTATTTGACTGTAGGTAGGGCGTTGTTTTCTTTAAAAGCTAAATTTTGTCGACTGTACACAAAGCACTGGTCTGTATTTTCAAAGAGGTCCAGAGAACATTTTCCCAGTGGTGGGGTCTTCCATGGCCTTCCATGGGTCTTCAAAGCCCTTCCTGGTTCAGTACATTTTCCTCTTACCACCACATCCTGGGAGGTATTTCACAATTCCATGAGCAGCAAACCCTAGGAAAGGTTTCTTTTTTATTTGTCTGATCATGTGCTGTTGTAAAATACATGAATGTGTGAAGACCCAAAGTTCAATTTCCAATTATTTCAAAAGATATTGTAAATTATCTGTATTAAATGCAAGTGTGCCAATAATCTTGGCCATAACTGTATATTATAGAATCATGAAAGGGCCTGGGGCTTCATCGACAAGCCATGTTTCATCCAACCCTGGCAAAAGGGCCCCTCAAGTCTGTGAGAGTGCCTTGGGATGCAGCTCCACAGCTGGTAAATATCCGTATAGACTAAGCTACTGGTTTTATCTCAGCAGGAGAGGCTGGATTCAAATCACAGGAAGCTGGGGTGATGCTGGTCCTGGTTGGCTAATGACGCCAGGCTTGAGGCTTGAGGCTTGAGCAGCAAAGGAACAGACAGCCCTGCAGGAAGACCAGACAGCTCAAGCTAGTTTTATGATTGTGTGTTTTATGATTGTGTCGATGCTGTTTGTGGGTACAGGAGGCTCAGGGCTTGAAAACCTTTCGATAGTGCTTGAACAGCTGACGATAAATGCGTTTCCACTCAGAAACCACCGTATGGGTACTGTAATAGTGTAACTAAACAGTTATCACATAATTTTAAAAAACATGTCTGATACATTTATATAGTGTAGATATTACCGTCTTTGTAGTGCCGTTGCGTTACTTGTAGTCGCTTTATTAGTCTCAGTGGAGCTTGTTTGTTGCAATGACTGCTTATCACCAAATGTGTCACCAAAATAAAAACCTAACACTTTAATTAGTTACATAGAATGGCAAACAATAACATATAACGATAATATACATCACTTTTACCATCACTTGTTGAAATGGGTTCCATGCTTTCTGCCTCCTACCATCACATCTCGGCAACTCATGTGAATTCCCAACTTTCCCAGTCACATGTAGCACTTTTTTGGTTGATTTGTGTGTATCCACCTTGTAATTACTTTCGGAAAGCTAGTAGGAAAGTTGAGCATTGACTTGGGTGAAAAAATGGGTGAAAGCAGTGAATGTATATGACGATTCAAAAGTTGAATCTCTTTGTGAAGGTGATGACGAAATTTTAACCAGTGATGATGTAAGATCATATGGTCACCCCTAGGTGGGTGATATGACCATATGATCTTACATAAACAGTGCATGAGATATAATAGGCATAGGCGCGCACGCACGCACGCACACCTTGCACTGACCTTAGAGAAAACCGATTTCCATCAGCTAAGTGAGAGTTGAGTGCATGTGAGGCCCATTGAGAACACTGTTATTTATACAGATGGCTGAACAATTCAGCCAAGGAAACTTCATTAGGTGCTCAGACCACAGCATAATCAACAACAATGGAAGTGAATTCTATGGAATAAAAGCCACGTTTTCAAAACTGAAAGTTGCCATCCATACCCACCCACCGGCTGCCAGACCTCAATAAACATGGAACATGATACTGGCTACATTGCAGATGCTAGTGTTAATTAGTCAATGTCTATGTGCTTCATTCGTTTTCAACAGCCTTGTTTTGCTTCTACAGGATGAGCTGTCTAATTGCCTATTATAGTGTCTGTGCAGTGAAGAAGGGTCTCATATGTCCCCCAAGTGTATAGGGTGAAGTGCTATTGATGTGCGTATTTGCTGTGATAATTCTGGATCACTTTCTTGCTACCTAGCACTCAATTGCTCCAGCAGACACTAGGATATTAGTTTTTTTCAATTGCTTTGACTCATTTTGCACAGCAGAATTTCAATGTACAAAACTCAAAATGCAAAGTGCCAAACTGACTTTCAAAATTCATACTCTATGACTGACATCCTATGCTGACATACAAAGTGCCAAACTCTAAATCATCTGCTCCATCCTCAGAGTACAGCCACCTAACATTACAACGATGTTGCAATGCAACTACAAACGTAGATCACTAAATCAATTCAAAAGGCGTTTGTTGTCATGTCTATGAAGGTCTATTTCCCTGACAAAACTATTTTCAGAAGTGTATCATGATTTCTATTTTCAGAAGTGTAAGTCATGATTTGCAAGGGCGAAAAACAATTTGAGCAAGAAAAATAAATTTGTATTTGCAAAGAACTATTTTCAGAAGTGTAACTCATGATTTGCAAGAGCGAAAAACAATTTGAGCAAGAAAAATAAATTTGTATTCACAAAACTCTTTTTTCAGTTACGCTTTTACACTTACAAACGTCAATTCTGCGCGTGCCGACTTTTGTCACTATTCCAGCGTGTTTGCAAGCATGTGGGCAAGGATTTGCACGCAAGAGACAAGATTTGCAAGCGAGAGATAAGATTTGCAAGCAAGAGACAAGATTTGCAAGCGAGAGATAAGATTTGCAAGCAAAGGGAAGGCGGGACTAAATCAGAGAGCTACCTGATTGGTAGCTCTCTGATTTTTTTTTTTTAGGTCTTGCTTTTTGTTTTGTTTGGTCTTGTTGCTTTTATATTACTGTCATTCTGTCTCTTAAACTGGTCCTTGTGTTTTATTGTGTTTTTAAGTTTGATTGATTGTACAGCACTTTGGTCAACTGTGTTGTTTTAAATGTGCTTTATAAATAAAGTTGGATTGGATTGGATTGGATACTTACATTCATACATGTCTCATCACTTCCAGCAACCTTGCCCAGGTTAGCAGCATTGCAACACAATTGCTAATCTCTTCACCACAACATAAAAGGCTGCTTAGAAACCTGAATGGCAGTTTCTAACAACATGGAGCATGGTGATTCTGTGGCCAAATGCAGCAGAGAGGCAAAATGCTGCTTAAGCACTGAAATGTTTTTTGTTACTGTAATTTTTGCTTTTACTGTTGTTTTTGCTTTTACTGTTGTTTTTGTTTTTACTGTAAAATTCAGTTGAGTTTACTGCATTACTGTATGATTTCTTTCATATACAGTAATCTACTGTAATCTAATATTTTGTTTGTCTTACATAAAAACACAAGCTATATACACTGTGTTCCAAATTATTATGCATATGCTGTTTTTGTTCGTTTTTCCTAAATAGTCAATACAAATGACAGTCGGTACGATTTTTTTTAATCCTCAACATTATTATATTTAATTATATTATAATCAGGATTTTTATTTAACAAACCTTCAGATGATGACAACAGTATTTTTTTTAAATAACTCAAAATACAGTGTTCCAAATTATTATGCACAACAGAGTTTCAAAGCATTCAATAGGTTATAAAGAATTGAAAACGGAAATCTGTTGTATTTTCTGCATTAGGAGATATTTCTTTCTCAAAATAAATGGTATTTCAATCAAAAACATCTTTACAGGTCAAGTTACATGTTAACATAGGAGCCCTTCTTGGATATCACCTTCACAACTCTCCCATCCATTGAACTTGTGAGTCCAGTTCCTAGTTTCTGCCTGGATTTAATTTGCGTATGCCACAATTGCCTCCCAGAGCTGCTGTTTTGAGGTATACTGCCGCCCACCCTCATAGATCTTCCTTTTAAGGATGCTCCACAGGTCCTCAATAGGGTTGAGGTCAGGGGATGATGGTGGCCACACCATGATTTTCTCTCCCTTTATGCCCATAGCAGCCAAGGACTCAATGGTATTTTTTGCAGCATGGGATGGTGCATTGTCTTGCATGAAAATGATTTTACTCCGGAAGGCACGGTTCTTCTTTTTATACCATGGCAGGAAATGATCAGTTAGGAACTCCACATATTTTGCAGAGGTCATTTTGACACCTTCGGGCACCCTAAAGGGGCCTACCAGCTCACTTCCCATTATTCCAGCCCAAAACATCACTCCACCACCTCCTTGCTGACGTTGCAGCCTTGTTGGGACATGGTGGCCATCCACCAGCCATCCAGAACTCCATCCATCTGGACCATCCAGTGTAGCACGGCATGAGCCCACTGCAAACGTTTCTCCTTGTGAGCATTGGTTAGGGGTGGCCGAAATACAGCTTTATGCACAACTGCAAGCCTCTGAAGGATCCTGCATCGAGAGGTTCTTGGCACCAGCAGCTTCAAATACCTGTTTGCTGCTCAGCAGTGGCTTTCTAACAGCTGCTCTCTTAATACGATGTATTTGCTTGACAGAAATCTTCCTCAATACACCTTTATCTGAACGAACCCGTCTGCGCTCTGAATCACACACATATCTCTTCACGGTACGATGATCTCTCTTAAGTTTTCGTGAAATTTCCAGTGTTTTCATACTTTTTGCAAGGCATTGCAATATTTCACGCTTTTCATCTGCAGAAAGATCTTTCTTTCTCCCCATATTGCATGAAACCTGTGACTTGCTTAATAATGTGGAACAACCTCCTTAAGTAGTTTCCCTTTAATTAGGCTCACCTGCCGAATTAATCATCAAACCTGTCTGAAATTGATGTCAGTGTTTTAAACAGACAGGAGAAACAACACAAGCGAAACGTTTCATTGAAAAACAAAAAAACAAATGTTTATTTAACTGAAATCCTACTTGCATAATAATTTGGAACATAGTGTATATATATATACCTCAGTCTATCACAAAGGATCACAGGGGATGCTTGCTGTACTTCATTTTAAGTACTTATGAGTAAATGACCCTTGCATAGGCTTTTTTGATGACAATTATTTAGTGTTTGAGAGCATTATTTGATAATGGGCATTGTATTTGAAAATGCACCAATAATTAAACTTCAACAATGAACATATCCAATGTTCTGGTGCTATGATACTTTTGCATATAATATTCTCTCATTTGACACTGGTATTTATATTTTGCATGCTATATTAGATTTTGAACCCAAAATGAGCAGTATAGCATTCTGAGTTTTGCACACTGAAACTCTGTTGAGTCAAAGCAATCGAAAAAAAACTTTAATGTTGCTGTTAACACTGCATGTGAGCGAAAAGACAAGACCTACACCTACCTACTGCTATCTATATGTCTAGCCTATTTAACTCTCTAGCACATACTGATTATTATGTGCTATAGTCTGATCAATATGTTATGTGAGCTTATGTTAAATAAGCTCTCTAATTTTGAGATAGGTGATGGATGAGGGCGATACAAAAGAGTGAGAGTGAGAGGGAACATGAGAATTTGTAAGAGAGAAATAAACACCATTCAGCTCCTGTAAAATAGAGCCATGTGAGACAGTATGACAGCTAGTGCAAAATGCATCAGTGAGGCTTTTACACCAAAATAAGAAACACGATCATATTACCCTTATTTCAGCATCTCTTCATTGGTAGCACAATAGTTTTAGAATTAATTTTCAGATTTTACTGTCTACCTTTAAGGCATGGCTGGGTCTTGACACTACATCTCAGAGCCTTTAACCCTCTAGGAGCAGGAACACAGTTTCAGATTGTCAGGCAGGCCATTCTGAAGTCTGATCTAAAGGTATTTAGGCTCCTGTGTTTGGAATGCTTTCCCTAGGGAGCTTGGGCTGCCAAAATCAAAATCTTTTCAATCACTTCTCAACACACATGTTAAGGGACAAACTATTTAATTTGTTTGTACCTATTTTATTACTGTTTTACTGTATTTATTTACTGTTTATTACTGTAAAGCATGTTGTAACACTGTTAAGTGCTATACAAGTTAATTAGTAATATCAACAATATTTTATCATCAATTTCAGTCCGGTCTCAGGATAGATGCAGAATGGACATCTACAGTCCATGTCATACTTTCAACATTTATTCTGTTTTGCGCACACAATTGCAGCTGATGGATCTTGTTTCTGTTCTCTTGGCTACTGGTGCAACGTTAAAAATGAGTGAGTGAGAACAAGTGTGGGAAGAAGGCTGCAATAAAATCAAGTAGCCTTTGAACCTCTCAGTGAATTCTACTACTCTGTGCTATAGTTTGAAAGGCTCCATTTATTGGAGTAAAGCCAAAAATGTTCAGGCAGAGAACAATCTTTGTTTAGTAATTGATAGTTGGAGCACAAATAAGAGAACACAATTACATAAAGGGTGTATATCATCTGCAACCAGATTTTTGCTCTCTGATATTTCCATTGATTTTGTCCATTAACTTTTCAATTAAGTCCATTAACTTTTCAATGTCCTCATCTGTAGCACTTTCTGCTCAGTTTCAAATATTAGACAGTGCACTCTGGGAAGGTGGTCTTTCACAGTGGCTCTTTCTGAAAAACTCAAACAGAGATGCAGTAATATACCAAAGATGTTCTGTGCAACTAGTATTGATAAGAAAGAATAGATACAATCTCATGTAGCTGGCTCTGGATCTCTTTTGACAGTACACCCACATCTCTTTTTTTAATCATTTTCTCTCAGCCCTTCATCCTCTCTCATTTTGACTCAGCTTCTCAGCTTCTTGCAACTGAAGTCTTCTTCTTGGTCTTCTTCCCTTGTGTCCTGTCACTGTCTTACATATAGTGTCAACTGTTCTCAAGAGAAACACTATTTTGGGTCTCTGTTTTTTCTGTCTTCCCCCTGCTCTCTCATCAAAGTCAGAATGGTGACCTGAAGCTCAAAGGTGCTATGTATGAAATAAAAAATACCACCAGTCATAAAAAATGACTAGTAGCCATCATATAAAATCACCCACCATAGTATATCTGTCCATGAAGAAGGGAAGAATAAACATGTCATGTCTGATTGGCTTCTGGACAGTTCTTTGCATTTTCTGGCGGTTTTCTGGTTCCAAATATTTTTTCATGAACACAGAAGCTCAAATGAAGTTAAGTCAAGAACATTCACATATGTCTTATGTCTTACAAACTATTGCAGAGAGGAACAGTGTGAATTGGCAGCTCCAAATGTTTTTCACAGGTAACACTTGTTAGCTATTACAAACTCTGATTTGCTTGCTAATGCTTCCTAAGGGAATAGCTAGATGGAGCCCGGTCTAGTAATCTAACTGTTACGTAAGGTGCATGGAGCTCTTTTATATACTAAACCCCAAGGAGAGGACGCTTATTTAAGTAAGATGGAATTTTTTCTCACTCAATTTTTCGCCCCTTATGGCTCAGGGCCATAGGGGCGGAGAATTTCCATTTCCATTACTCAGAGTAATCATTTAATAGTGTAAATTGCCTGACATATCTATTACCATGTTCAAAATTCTAATCATATATAATTCTCAAACTCTGATTTAAATGGTTCATTAAAATGGGTGCTAGGAGGTTTTGATTTCATCTAGCATTGTTCTATTCAGCCAACCAGAGTGTAGTGTGAAATATTCCTACAAGAATTACTCAACTCACATAAATATGTGAGTTATAAGTGAGTTTGTTCTTTTTACAGTAGAGACATCTTCCTGGCTACCCTTGCATGGATGCCATTTCTATTCATTGTTGTTCTTATTGTTTTAGAATGACATGCATTTCTAAGCAGAGTCGGTGTCATGTTAAATGCTCTCCATTTGTATATTATTTGCCTCACAGTGGACTAAATGAGCCCAAATCTTTCTGACATGACTGTATAGCCTTCCCATGACTGATACTGACTGAGACTGACACTCGCTTCTTGAGATCCTCTCTGGTCTGTAGCACCTGAGCACCTGTATTTAAGGGAGAGCCACACAAACTCTTCCCCAAAGATCTGGCTTCTGATTAGTTAACTTCATACTCAATTATTTACCCTCTTGATTCTACATACCCACTTGATTTAACTTATGCTTAAGAGGAGGTTCACTCATTTTGCATCTACACTAATGTGTTTTTTTTTCTTTGTTTTTCTGTTTCTGTGCATGTAGTGTGTGTGTGTGTATGATGTTGTGCTTGTATGTGGATCACATGAGCAAGTGTGAACAACCTGAGTCTCTTTCATTATTTCAAGGAGCAAGGAACAGACACTAAAATGTATTTTCCTTCTAATTTCAATATCCACACTTTCATGTTGGATCAGAACAAATCTTTTCTGTGATTGCACCACTTCAAAAGTACACCAGATTGAATTTAGAAATATAAAATTACATTTCCTTCAACCCTGCAACCCTGACGTTGAAAATACATGCTATAAAATGGTCTGGAAGGTGATGACATTCTGGGTGTTCAACTGTTAAGGTCCGTTATGATTCAAGTGATGAAATCTCTTCATCATCATCAACTCGCATCCAATCGCAGTTATCGTCCTCTGATCTCGTCTCAGCTTGTCTTCCTTGGTATTTTTAACTTAACTTAACAAACTGTAGTCTTAAAACACATTATCAGCAAAACACAACCACATAACCGAACCAAGACAGCTGCAGGAAAAACAAAACAAAACAAAACTCAAATCTGTACATGGTATATATTAGTTGTAAATAATTTGATCAATTAACTTTTCAATTAATCTTTAACTTTGAATTGAAACTAATTCAGAATGAAGGAAGGAAAACAAAACTGAAAACAGTACAGAACTCATAGAAAAGAGTACAGATGTAGCCAAAGTAAGAGTAAAACATTTCACATCCTCGCTGCACAAATGCTGCCCTGTTGCTCCACTCCAAGAGGAACTGTCTGCAAAATATTACAGGTACAATTATTGCAGGATCAAAGTAGAGTGGGGACACTTCTACAGTGTCATACATTTACAAGGAGAAGGAGGTATTACTATTATTCACTCACTCATAATCCATCCAATCCATAATCTTTTTGTTATGAAATGGGAAGAAGTGCAAAATAATGTGAGAGGCTCAGTCTGATGAGGTAATGTTAGCCTGGGAATGTTGCATGTTTATAGCAGTTTAGTAGTTTGTAAGGATGCAACATTGAGAGACTGATGTGGAATGGGCCTGTCCATTTTTTACTGAAGAAAATCATTCATATGCGTTCCAAAACTCACACAATCTGAAAACTAAACTAGACTATAATCTGAAAGTACAAAATATGTTATTAGAAAATGTCAGAATATATGTTGTCTACAAGTCCACCCAACTTTTGGCCGCTGGATTAAAGACCTTTTGCATTGCATAATGTTGGAGAAGATCTGCTATTCTACAAGAGGACAAACACTGGCATGGCAGCCTGTTTTAACCTATGTCAAAAAAATGGATCCTACTGATCTCTCAATGTCTTAAAAAATGTAAACATCTCCCCCCTTTTTTATTTTTATGTGTTTTGTGTTACACATTCACATTCACACCAAATCTTCCCAGTCAATCCAGTGGCCTTCCAGTCACTGGCCCACACTGGCCCACACTGGCCCACAGGAAGCAACACAGTTTATTTATTCAACCAGTGTTAGTAAGATGATAATGCTTCCCATAGCTGATGGTGGGCAGTGAGACAATGACTCATACATCCTTTTATCTGATGGCTGCCAATGAATGATCCGTGTAGCTAACACATGTGTTAGTGTTGTTTCCTAATGGCTTAGACCAATACAGCCACAAACACACAAAGAGCTATACAGAATAGAATGAGGAATAGAGCACTGGGGGCTCCATCATGCCTGAATCATGGCGTACTTAACTTTTAGCCAGAGAAACATAATATGCACATCATGCTCATGGTCACCCTATGCAATATTGATGTGGGAGAAGAGAAGGAGGGAAGGATAGAGGGATGAAGAGAGGGTGGAGGAAAGAGAAAGAGAAGCAAGCTATGACAGGAATAATACCAGGAAATAGAGCCTATTCCCAGTGACAGGCAAGGGCAGAGTGATGACAAAGTGGTCTCGCCATGCACTATTTTCTCTCTGTGTAATGATACCGTCGCCATGTTCGCCATTGTTCCCTTTTGCCTCACGGCTCACTGCCTCATTACTCAGCCAGTTCATTAAGAACTGTTTAACTGCATACAAATTATGCCTTTTTGGTATTTCACATTTTAATGTACAACACCAATGGGATCCACTTGGACCAAAAGAAAGGCAGCAATTGCAATGGGGGGCCAGAATGTGACTATGCATAGTAATTCCTGTTTACCTGTTTGAAACCAGAAGACTAAAGCCTTGATTTTGTGTCTCAAGGAAAAGACACTGTGAGACTCTGACATGACAAGAGCAGGACATCACAAAAAAAAAGCTTGTCCTCCTCCTCTTTGCCCCAAGCATCCACCTCTTAGCCTGTTGGACAAAGTGGTCTCTCCAGCTGTGACACAGCAGTGCTTGGAACCAGAAAACTAGAGGCTATTGTGTCATAAAGACACCACTCATGGTGTCATGACAACAGATGGTTGTTATCATTGTAGCTGTGGTAATGAATTTGATAACAGTGTGTCTTGCCTTGAGTAGGCATTATTTTTGTGCTAGTACAGGTAGCTGTATAGATGGGTTACAGAACCGTTCTGCAGTGTCACACACTAATAAATATTTTTGGCAGCCGATTATTTTAGTTACAATTACATTGAGCTAGCAAAGCAGTTATGTGCAACACTACTGGCGTAGGGGAGGGGCCCGCAAGGTATGCCAATGACTAACGTTGGATAAAAAAAACAACTATATTTAACATCTATATGTATATATATATATATTATTATTTATTTATTTATTTTTAAATAAAAAAATCACAGTCGCCCCCGTGATTTTGAACTTTAGCGCTTGTCTAGACGAAATATTGGCGAAAAGGCAATTCTGTAGCAGCAATTCAAAATGAGCAAGCGAAAATACCTCAGTGGAGCGCAAAAAATGGCAAAATGAGAAACAAAAAAAAACAAGATCAAGCAAAACTACCCAAAATATCTTCAATATATATGGCTGTGAAAGCAATTACAAATGTGGGGGATGCCAATGCAGTTAGCACTGGGACAAACGTGGGTGCAGACCAGGGTCTGACATATCATAGATTTACCCATTTCATTGCATGTCTGCAGAACATCAATGTGGTGCAACACACAGCTGTGCCTAGTGGCTGTACAGCCAGGGCATACTTTGCTCCAGGAAATCCAACTATTAGCAGCCTTGAGGAAACTCACATTAGCAAGCAACAAAAGGAAGCTGAGTTTTCTACTGTCTAGCAGAATCACCTCAGGGTAAGCTAGACAATATGAATTGTTTTACACTGGTTTACCTATTTCCCTTCTCCCTTCTATGGAAGTGTATAGTTAACATAACAAAAATAAAAATATTAATGTGAATTGTAAAATGAAAATGCAATCCCACAATAGCATTTGACATTTCATTTTCATTGTCATGCCCCACTTTATGGTTAACAAAATTCAAATGTTAATTAAAATCTGAAAATTCAAATGTTTACAACAACCTAATTTTCATATATTTGTGTCACATTTAAGTCATAATTTAAATTAAATAATTCAATAATCCCATTGCATTTGCATTTCCATGGTACATGTGCTCAATCTTTTAAAACTGATCTAGTGCCAATTCTGTTCAATTAATCTCTGTGTCTGCATTTTACCACTGAACCACAGCAACCACAATATAATGCCAAAATAACAACAGCTCTAGTTCCGGTTGCCACGTGAAACATCGTCCTGCCTTCAGAGAATGACTGTCGGTATGTTGGACGGTCGAATGTTGGTAGACCATGAAAATGTTAATGCAATCGCATTGCATTTTCATTAAGTTTGGTAAAAGGTGTAAGGAAATTCAATTGCAAAGAGGAGTGCTTCTTCTCACTTTTCATAATTGAATTAAGATTTTAATTTTGTTAGAAATCTGTGAAAATGCAATGTCAAATGGCTTTTTCATTAACATTTTCAAATTGTCATAGATTCCCCAAGATAAGAGCATGAAAATGCAAATGCAATGGGATTATTGAATTTAAATTTAAATTATGACTTAAATGTTACACAAATATATGACAAAATAGGTTGTAATAATCTGATTGCATCTGAAGTTTCAAAATTGATTTAACAAAAAATCGGGGCATGACTTTGAAAATGAAATGTCAAATGGCTTTTTCATTAACATTTTAAAGGGGGGGTATTGTACTCATTTTGGGCTATTTAAACTGTTCCTGGGGGTCTTTACAAGATGTTTGTGAAGTCTATATCAAAAAAAATCCTAAAACCAGCTTCTGTGGTGTGTGTTTCAGTCTCTCATTTTCTCCATTGTAAAGAACAGGTTGTTTTGAGGGCGTGGAGGCTGTATGTAATGAGCAAACTACACGCAATCGCCTGGTGGAGGCGGAGAGCAGAGCGCTCATGCTGCTCAAGGAAAACAAATAAGCTTGATGCAGAAATCTACCACAACCATGGCGGCTGCTCCAGAACCAACACTGAGACCGTACATGTTTGAGCCAGAGTCTGACCCAGAATGGGATGAGGCAACTGAGGCGGTTCCACTTAGTTTCTCAATAACAATTCTGTGTAATATTGTACTTTGTTTTGTGTATGTGGGTGTGTGAGCGACACTCTCTGCTGTTGCCAGTCTGTTTATGGCTCATGTCCATAAGCTTATTGAATACAACGTGCAGAAAAGCTAGGATTGACAATTTTGTTGAGCTAGTTAGCCAATATATTATTGGATGCAATCTATTTGCATGGTTAGCCCCGCTACCTCGTTAGCTAACCAGCAGTCGAATATACTAACCAGACTAATTTGGTAAATTAAATCAAAACATGGTGACACTCACATATTCCAATTTTGCAGATGGGTCACGTACCTTATGAATTGCTCCATCTTTAAGCTTCAATTTAGATGCTAATCCTGCCATTACTCAAGCAGTTTGAGGACTGATCATCACACACAGAAAAAAATGCTGCTCACTGATTGTTTATGAGCTCTGGAGGCAAATTCATTTTGATTGGTACAAACACGTGTGGATTTTT
This sequence comes from Hoplostethus mediterraneus, assembly GCA_034670385.1. NCBI lineage: Eukaryota > Metazoa > Chordata > Actinopteri > Trachichthyiformes > Trachichthyidae > Hoplostethus > Hoplostethus mediterraneus. The sequence goes on from JAXDDW010000013.1 coordinate 2,768,966, forward strand.
TCGTCATGGTACATGGAAATATAGTACTAAAACCATTTGAAGTTTTGTGTCTCCGCAACTTGAGATCCACGTGTGCATATTGACAAATTCATATTCAAGCCTCACAAGACAGGATTTGTACTTGTAAGATGTGCACAAATCTTTTTTGCTGTGCACACATTTTTTTTTTTTACATTTGTGACTCGGAAAAACCGCATAAGTTGTGATTGCTGTGCACAAAACTTCATTCACATTTGTGACTCTCTAAAAACATTTGTAAGTTGTATTGGCATCATATTCACTCCATACAGAGAAGTGAGATATGATGTTCCTGGGAAAATACTGAATAGGGCTGGTCCATGTGAACAAAGTGACAAAGAAAGAAAGGCCAGGGCTGTTGGCAATTAAACAAACCATGAGGATGCCATAAGGATATGATGAAAAAGAAACTGACATCAGAAAATGAGGCCATTAATAAAGTGATTTATTGAAGTAGCTAGATTATTTGGCTTTTAGTAATTACTAAGAAACAGGGCCAGGAAAGCTGGCAGCAGTCACCATGACTAAGCCAGGAGAAACACTGAGAAAAGCACCCTAAGGATGCATGAGTGGACAGCGACGAGGAGACAGGCAGTCTAATCTAATACAAATGATCCACCGGTCAGATCCACTCTCTGTTGGTCAGGTCCTGTCTCTGGTTGTCATAACTCTACTACTACCTTCCTTCCTCCTTTAGTAAACAGAGATCTAAATACTTACATATCTGCCCAGCCATTTGCTCGTTGGGGAAGCAGGAGCATAAACTCAGTGATAGAATTAAGGGTGCAGTGGCAGTATTTCAGCCAGGTCCACTCTGCTGCCACCTCCCATCTACTGATTTGTAACCTAGGCCTGGCACATCCATTGTAACTGTCAGCCTGGCTTTAGGACAGAATTACTTTCCCATATTACAACAGAAATGCTGCAGTGGCTACAGTTGCAGCATTAAATAAATGTCCCTGCCTTGTCCATATGACACATACACACTCAAAAACATTAGTGCATATAGGCCAATGTGAGTACAAACACACACACACATCAAACACCTTCACATTCCCAAACCCACAAGCATATAGGCCTAATCTCAATCCTCTCTCTCACTCACACACGCACAACAGGGTAACAGCAGGGAAGGCGGACCTGCTCCAGTTACTAAATCACAACCAAAGTCGGAATCTTACGGAAACAGGGGCAACTTTTTTATAAACCGTACAGGCTAAAGAGATGGGGAGAAAACAGCAACTTTGCTTTTGGAAGGTTTAACCAGCACAAGTTGCAGGTCAGCATCTTACGCCACGCCAGAAGCTCCTGAGTATTTAATTTTAACTTTTACTGAGCATAACCTGTTCCTACAAAACATTAGATAAATAGACACACAAATGCACATTCACACAGCCATGCCTGCATAAAGCTGTGCAGGTGTGCACACGCGCACACGCACACACACACACACGCACGCACGCACGCACGCACGCACGCACGCACACACACACACGCACACACACTTAATATTGAATGGAGCTATAAATTAGTTGGATTGCATGAATATGCTGCCTGCACCTCACTGAGGTCCACACACACGGGGCTGGGCTGGTGTGAACTGTACACTCAGCAGTCTGTAAGTGATTTCTGCTTTTAAATTCCCTCACCAACCCCCACTGCTGGCAAAAAAAATCTGTCGCAAGGGAATAGGGAGATAAAGAGACCGCGAGCTGGAGAAACTTGACATGAAAAGATAATGAGTGACAGTCATCTTTACCAAAGATGAAAATGGTGACTGTGAGAAAACGTAGGATGCAGCACCAGGGTTTTAGAGATTAGAATTTGTTTATAAATTTATTTTTATCAATAACAGAATATCTTAAATTAATCCCTCCGTCAAATGAAATAAAGAGAGAGCGAGGAACAGGAGGAGAGGATTCCTTAGGAGCCTGCAGGCAGTGGCTGCATATGGAAACACTGCTGGAGGGCATGTAGACCTGGGACAGGTGGAGCTCTGCTCCAGCATCTCTAGATCAAGATCTTGGGCCCATAACACCCTGGTCCTTCCAATTATGGAAATTGTTTTCTAAATACTAGACACCACAATATTGATTCAAAACAGCGATTCTTCAGAGGGACAACTGTATCCCAAAAAGGAAAATTAGAATGGAGAAGAACTTTCTGGAGAAAACCTTTTAAAATTAGGAAGCTGCACTGTAACATGGTTTCAAAGAGCTTGGTCTACAAACAGACATGTTCAGGTTATGTAAACTGTGATTTTTGTGAAAATTTGTCCTAGTTCTAGAGAATTTCTGAATCCTTCATTTAACAGCTGACTTGTCTTTGCCCTTAGTGCTTGATAGATAAATAGGATACCAATACGCCCCATTCCACATTCTCACAAGGTTGCAACTCTGAAACTTTAATTCAGAATACTGAATCTGAACTCATTATGGATGAGCTGTTGCCTTCAGGCCTTGGTGGGTGAACAGATGATCACAAGGACACAGGGAGGCTGTTTAAGCCTTGAGTGACAAGGTTCTATTTCCATCAGGGAGGGATTCAAGACATCTTTCGTTATATCAGCCGACTACTGTTGACTGACTGCCTGACTAACTGGGGCATTCCAGAAATGTGAATGCAGGTGCTGAGAACACATCAGCACTACATCATCATCAAAATCAAAGATGTATTTAACAAAGCGTGTCACAATGCAAGACAAGACCCTTATCAGTATGAGGAAGCTTTGCTCTCACTCTTGTTCGTGTCTTTCCTTCCCCCCTTTCCCTCTTTCACTGTAGACAGTTTATAAACGAATGCATTCTTGCATGCTCTCTGTGTAATGCCCCTTGTTTCTGTGCTATCAGAAGAGTTCCTGCCTCGAGGATATTTTACCTTGAAGAGACAATTAACTGATTACTTCCTGTTATTCATCTGTAAAAGGGTGGAATGTATTTCAATAACACCATTTCAAACACGTTTCTCTGTTATTATATTCCAGTAGTGTATCTCTATTAGACTTCATCCTCTAGGGCCACATATTATAACTACAACCCGTCTTCAGCACATATCCAACCTTACAACTCCATGGCAACCCAGGCGCTATGGCAACCACGTTTGGCTCTAATTACAGGATTACTAGAATGTCAAAAAAGAACAGATGCAACAGATGCAACATAGCTCTGGATTTCATGTCAGTAACTGTCTGTGGCCTATACTATATATAAGGGTTAAGGATCAAAATGAGATACTGAAAACATTTATGGTGTAGGAAATGGTTTGTGTTTTTCTAATCTGTAACGAGAACTCAGCCACAACTATTTGTATGTGTGCTTTACACTGATGCCTTCTTGAATAAAAAGCCCTAAATACAAAGAGGATGTTGAGAGCATATTTTTAAGGTAGTGGATGCACCCAAGAGACAAGGAAAATATAGAATAACGTCTGGTAAGATGAAAACACAGCATCCCGCAGGGACCTGATGAGCTGGTGTTCCAACTGCTCCGTCTATCCCCAGACAAATTAAAGAGCACAAGACGGCAGCATCTGCATCCTGTCTTGTGTGAAGCAAAGAAAGACATGTCTTTTCGCCCTGTCTGACGCTCACCTTTACCAAATGTCATGTGTCTAAATAAAAGTCTCTGGGACGCAGAGCAACAAATCAACGGATGAATGAAATGAGGAAAGTAACAAGTTCCACAAGAAAATACTACACAGTCATACTATCAAAGGAAACAGCACACGTCTCCACGTCAACCATCATCAATCAGAATCAATGTTAATTGTCAACACCATTAATCATGTTTGCCAGTAGCTGACTTTTTCTTTCATGAATTCAAAGTCCTAGAGGGAAAAATAAATGACACCAGAGGCAAATGTTTCTTTAAAATGACGACTAAATTACAAAATGAGAAATCCAGCCCTGCTAATATTACTCTGGATGGTAATTAGCCGACTGACGCAGTGGCGTGACACCTGCTAGTGCCGTGTGAGTTATCGCTCAAAGACTGTATACAAATTCTAAACCACACATCGTAGACACTAGGCACGGTAATCCCATCCGCCACTGTCAGCAGCGACAGTGTTTATGCAGTGGAGTGGAGCGGACTGAGAGCTTTATACACAGTGTGCATGCTGGGAGGACCTTAGTGCATAGAGCACATTATAGCCTGTTTCTCATTCAGCGGGTGTGCTGCTGGTCTCGCTGGTCTCCCTGGTCTCCCTCGGCATCTATCAATCCCTACCTCTTTCCTCTTTCTCTCCCCGCTGGCAACCTGGCAACACTAACCCATAGCCAGAGAATCCCCGTTGGCACACCCCGTTGGCAACTTTCTTATTTCAGGACAGTTTCCTGCCCCCTCCACTTTCTCTTCCTCCCTCTTTCCTCTCTCCCCTGCGCAGCCATGCGTTGCCTCTGATCTCAACCAAAGCGTTTATAATTGATTCTTTGAAGGATAACTTCTCTCTCTTTCTCTTTCTCATACTCTCTCTCTCTCTCTCTCTCTCTCTCTCTCTCACTTCCATTGCATATCACCAGCACCCAATTCATTATAAGAAAATCATATTTCTAAGAGCAAGAGCAGTGACAGGATCATATGGATTAAATGGATTCCTCAGATCTCTCCTAGCTCTGAATTTGCCTCCCACCCTGTTTCCACCATTTCACCTATTGTCCCCCATGCACCTCCCTCTTCAGTAACCAAAACCCTCTTTCTTTCACTCTGTAATTAAAAATGAGACGCTGGGTGAAAGGAGTATGTGTGTGTGTATATGTGTGTGTGTATGTGTGTGTAGGGGGGTGGGGGACCTGCTTGGCAGTCTCAGCAGCCCCGTGACAGGGAATCTAGGCCTTGCAACACTTGCCTCCCTCCCTCCCTCCCTCCCGGTAGGAGAAGCCACTCTATGGGAAATTAGCTGCAGTTGAGGGTGTTAATGTGTTTACTATGTAAACTAGGCTAAGAGGCAGGAGTAGCTCTCACTGTCAACTGGCCCTTGGTAGTGTTTGCTCTATATGCAAGCCATGGGGTTAGAACTGAGTATTTCAAATGTGCATCTTGAAAAGTAGGTGATAAATAATGTGAGCAAAAGCAGTTTGCTCAGTGTAGAATATCTTTTGAAGAACTCTTGTTTTTATTCCCCCCACAATTCCCATTCTAATACGACCATTCAGACGATGAGAGAAAAAGACAGCGCTGTGTCAGTGAGAGCCACTGGCCTCGTTATACCCAAAGAGAAGGCTGTGTTTTTTTCATTAGGGATGCATCCATTACTCAGCAACAACCTAATTGATCCTTGTCTTTGAGCACTACAGTAATAGCGAATTGATTGATCTACTCTCATGGGGGTGGGGTGGGGGGAAGAGATTGCCCAGCCAAAAAGAATGGCAGAATCATCGGCTTTGAGCTGATGGATGAGACTGGAATAGCAATTAATATAAAAAGGAGGAACAAGGTGAGCGGTGTCAAAAACAGTTGATGAGAAATGGGAGGTTAAAGCATGTTGGAATATCTGTTATCACAACTGGCAGCTACCTTGAACAGGCTTCCTGCCCTGCCATACCACAAGAATTACAGCAGGAATTAAGCTAAGAAGATAGAAGCCTCATTCAAAGGTTAATTTATTGAAGCATTTCAACTTTGATGTAATTGAAGTAAACATGAAGTCATGAAGCAAGTCATTAAGATAGCACTTAAATGACTGGTTAAATGAAGCATTTATACTAAGAAAAATAGATAAAGTTGATACTAATGGGTGTTTATGAAATGTGATCCATGGGCAGGTGTCAGGTGTCAGGTTTTCTCTATTGATCACGTGTCATTGCAAACACTTCTCTCTTTACCACGAAGGAGAGGTGAGGGGGGGTTGCTGCTGAAATGGAGCCAATGGTTCAATACTAGTGATCATGGCAATTATGTAAGAGTCTGGGTTACATGGGGGAGGGGCCACACAAGATTTGTGGGAATGGAAGGGAGAGGATTACAGCACATGGACCTGGCAAGGAGACTGAATGGACGATGGGAACTATCAAGTGAGACATGGAGAAAACTGTAATTTAATATAGCATGTGAGCTCCTATCAAGTGAAATGATCTGATCTTACTCGAGCCAGACAGTTCCATAGGTAAGAAATAAAGTGAAACAATATTTGTCGCCTAACAGACGAGTCGTTTAATAAAGCTTCTCATCCCCTAACTATCTTCTATCTGTTTCCTAAGAGATGCGTTAGGAGACAACTTGATTAACTCGTCTGGAAGACAGGCCGATATATTAAGAACGTCTAGTTGCATGGGAGAGTTTTGCTAAGTAGCCTGTGTGAAGGATAAACAAGTGGGTAAGGAACCTGGAAAATTAGATATATTTTTCTTCTTTTTACTAATTATAGATTTGTTGTAAATATCAGTACAATATGTACATACTATGCAGTTTGCTACCAATTTCAATAGCTCTGGGGTACAAAGTTACCCAGTAGTGATATAATGTTGTATACTTCAAGAAGTATAATGCTTTTCAAATGCCCTCAGATCCCCCAAGCTGGCTGCTATCCTCACTTGGCTGGCTATTCTACACCCTTGTGAATACACCGGGACAAATCATGCTGATTAAGAGGAAAACAGGACATTATAGGCTGGGAAGGTAAGGATTGGAGCACATGGACTGGACAGGGAGACTGAACAGACAACCAATGAGGACCATTGACAACAGCATGGAGGAAACTGTCATATAGCATGTGAACTCCTTTCAGTTGAAATAATCAGGTCTAATTGTGCTGATTCCTTTGTCATTGTGTTCAGACAAACAAGGCACCAGCCATAAAGGGGAGATACAGTGGGGCTCTGCGGCCTCTGAGTGGTTAAAGGAGCACAAAGCTGTGTTCCTCCAGACAGTACTTCTAGTGCTGCCACCGCTGTGGCAGCTGCTTCTTTGTGTCTTTGTGTCTCTCTGCAGTACCTTGACCATTATGTTCAATATCATCAGGAGGACTTTATTGTTACCTGGGCCCTGGTCTCTTTGTGCCTGCCTCTCTCTCGCCTGTATTGTCGCTCTCTCACCACCCTATATATTTCTCTGGTAATAGAAGTCAGACGTGGGTGTGCTCAGATGTTCAAAATGGAATAACTTAGAGGTTGTGACATCAATCAGCTATCAACATTTTATCTCAGTGCCTCAGTGCGGCTTTGCACACTACTACTACAATATTTTCAAGTTCATTCTGTACATTTATGATCCCCCATGTGTCTATGCATGTGTCGCTTTAATTAAACACATGGTGACAAAAATCCAATTATGGCTTTTACTGTTTTCTTATTAGGACCTGCAGCTGTGCTCAGAAGCTAGAGGGCACGTGTTAGTTATATGTGATAACAATTGTGGTATAAATGTGGTATTTTTTCTTTCCTGCTGTATTTTTTCTATCAGCTGCTGAAATAAAAGACTTAAACCCAACCCCCATCTCCAATTGGTATGTGTCTTGCCAAGGAGAAAAGATAGACAGACAGACAGACAGACAGACAGACAGACAGACAGACAGACAGACAGACAGACAGACAGATAGATAGATAGATAGATAGATAGATAGATAGATAGATAGATAGATAGATAGATAGATAGATAGATAGATCAATAATAGTTAACTGATCACAAAGACATGACTTTGGCATTGATAGGTCAAACTATATATCTATTGCTTGTCTATCTCTGACAAGGACATACTGTGCTTCTGAAATCAAAGCTAATGGAAGACTCAACACCTGAACATGGACCTGAACACAATGTGAAATCAATACTGATACAGTAGAGGCTCTGAAGTAGTCCAAGTCCATTCATCCATCAAGAGATTAGATGCTATTACATTACAGATTCCCACTAACCCAATGGAGAGGACTCACATTAAGTCTTAACATCGCTGTGGTCTGATTGTTTTATTTTTCTAACTTTATCAGAGCAATTTATAATGGAACTATACTCCCAGGTGCCAGATGTAGTGGAGGCCATTTGTTCCCGGCTATCTCCCATGACCAGGAAGCGGCTAGCTAGACTCGCTGGTGGTGCTGGGGGTAAACAAGCAGAGGCTGCCTACAGTGTTAATCACAGTTTTACTGCTGCCATGCTCTGGGGTTTTGAGGCTGAGACTGGGTGGCACTGTTCATCTTTTTTCTCTGTTGCAGCAAAGATTCTTTCCACACCATTAGTGCTCCCTGCTGAGCTGTTCCATCCCGGTCCACTACTGTACTAATACAGTAGAGCCCTGCAAAGCACCATCTGCCATAAGCACAACTAACCAAATGTGGACACATCAGCACATTAGGGAAGCCGCACCATGTGGGCCACGGTGCACCCACTGCTGTAGTACATGGTTTTATGGGCTATAGGGGGGAAAAGGAGTCTCTTAGAGCATGGGATATTCTACCTCAGGGGACCACTGAAGGGCAGACGGAGAGAGAGAGAGAGAGAGAGAGAGAGAGAGAGAGAGAGAGAGAGAGAGAGAGTGATGAGGGGCTGAACATAATGTAGTAGTAAGGACATCTAGTAAGGTATCATTGCACAGACTAGCAGACTAGTGTTAGCAACACTGGAGAGAATCACTTGAACTCTGATTAACTGGAACCACCCACAGAGCAAGCTAATATTATGACATTTGTAAAAAGATGTTTGATGTCTGACATGTAATCAAACTGCTTCTAAAATAGTAATTTTAGATAACCGAGTACACACTGATCTGACACATCAGACTAGAATCTGATTAGCAAATGAATTAATTAATTCAATTCTTAATGAAGAAAAAGTTTTTGTTTAAAGGTTGGCTTTCCTGAAATGAGAAAATATTCAAACCAGAATCTCTCAACAAGTGAGTGTCAACAAAGCCCACATTAAATTACAAATCATTTGCTCTTTTGAGGAGAGTGAGTGACTTACCTGCAGAATGACAACAGAATAACAATCAACAGTGTCTCCCCAACTATACACAGGTGTTTTGACTATTTTGGTAGACACAGACATGACAGCAGATTAAACAGCAGAGTTCATTATGAGCACAGCCACTCAACTGAGAAAAGGTAAACTCGGTGGGATTTACTGCAGCGGTATCTGATAAAGCCATACAATACGGTACATATAAAGGTCAGGTACATTCCAGTCACTAATTGTATGTCTGTGGTTATAGTAAAACAGAAGTGGTTTGATGGACTAAGAGGAAAGAAGAAACCTTGAGTAATAGGACAACAAGTTCCAAATCCCACCTGTCATGAGTGCATTGTTCAACCTTCAGAGACAGTAGACTATCACAGTGAGATCAAGGTATGGGGGCCCTGCAGCAAACTTGTACATTGGGTGTATCTGTACACTAAGATGCTGTGTACTCACAGACGTGGCTCGCACAATGGTTTTCAGTCCCATCCTAAGGGGAAGTAGGGCTGAGGTGATGGAGCCCAAATGGTTTGACTGAGGATACAGTTCTGTGTAAAAAAATGTGCTGCCTTTCCTTTCCTGGCAAGAGCTTGCTTATATATCCTGCCATGTCATTTCCCAAAAGTAAACATCAGAGATGATTGGTCAGCAGAGGCTATATTATACAGAGGTTATAAAAAACAATATCAACACTGACCTTGTATTACAAACATGTTCAGTTGACCCTGGTCCTGGCAGCAGCAAGCCTCTGTTGGCCCTGCAGTGGCCAATTGGCTAGTGACACATCTGACTCACCACTTTGAAGTCTTCAGCACTGCACTCTATGCCTCGGTAGTAGCAGGAGAGCAGCATGTCCTTGATGTCGTGGCCCGTCCGGTCGTAGAACTCGCGCATGTTGAATGGCCGGGGCTTGTAGCTGTCGAAGTCGGCCCTCTCCTTCAGGATCTGCAGGACGTCCTCCTCCACCATGTGAGTGTCCCGAATCTCATACCTAGACAGGAGGTTTCTGGACTCAGTTCATAAGGTCTTTTTAGACATGCAAAATGAGACAAACACACACACACACACACACACACACACACACACAAACGCACACAACAAACATATGCACTCAGCAAACACGCACGGCCACACACATGCATTCACCTCCATGCTTTCACCTCCGTGCTGCTCTTGCACCAAAAGAGCAGTTACTTCATGCTTACATGACCATAATTTGTTTCCCATTGCTGTACCTCTTCTGTTAAATGTGTAGCACATCCCTCCAGCTCAAGACTGCCTTTATTTGTCAGAGATGGAAATGTCGTTTAAATGTCATCTCAAAATCACATGTAAGCCCATTTCATAACAATATCTGTATTAATGGCGATACTAGGTGATTTATTTGGCTTGTTTGCAAATGTGAAAGTAATGGTTTCATAACAAATGCAACAAGCCGGTGGTTTTTTTCTCCAAAAAATGAATAGGCATCTAAAAAAAAGTAAAGATTCACAGTAAGTAATTCTTAACAGTCTGTCCTTCAACCATCCTCTATACTTTAATTACCACATCATCAACATCATCAAACATCATCAACATCATTTTTTAAGATACCCATGAAACAGCCAGAAATATAAATGGCTTCAGGGGACTCCCTTTGACAACAGAGTAGAGTAGCCTTAGTTCTAACGCTATCTAAAAACACTCATTTAAAAAGGTTAGCATGCAGACAAACAGTTTCGGCAGGACATTTGGGATTATCATGTACAAAATTAATAGAGAAGCATTAGAATGAGGATAGTCAGCCTCTGACTGAGCCAGAGAAGAAGAAATTATTCTGCGAAGAAGTGTATGTGCATGTCAACCTCTGTCAAAGCCCTGCACTGAGATAGCTCTCAGGATATTATCTGGCAGCTCAGCTGTGACATGTGAGGCACCATGGGTGGTGCTCACTGGGAGAAAATAGCTCATCATTTAAAGGATGTAAGTATGTCTCTTTACACAATCATGTTAATCATTCTGCCATACAGTTAAGATTAATTGTGGTAGCAGAGCGCTTTTAGATGGTAAGCGTATATTCATAATGCTGTAATCCAAGTCGAGGGCCCTCACCACACATCGGAAATGTGTATATACACCATTTAGCATTGAATTCAAAGCAAAACACTTTATATAACATCTGCTGCAATTTTTTCAAGTGCAAAACATAATCACATGCATCATGTAGGGGGGGCACACACTGGCTTTCTCTCTGTTTCCTTTCTCTCTGTGTGTCTCACACACAAGCACACACATATGAATGTGTGTGCTCACACACACCCTCACACCCTCACACACACTCAGTCACAATGGCCCACACATAGAAAATGAGAACACTGGGGTCATTTTTTGCATGTCTGCCTGACAACCAACATCAACCTCCAGCACCTGCTCACAGCCATTCGTAGATACTAATTGACCTCAATTAACCAGAGTGACCGTACTTCAAGATAGGACAGCCTATCAATGACCCCTACTGAGTGATGGGCCATCAGTGGGTGCAAGCATCCAAATTATGGAGTGCTAATATTAAACATTAGTGACAGAGGCTTATGAGTACAACTTGTTACTGCAAAGTGTGTCTGACAATCAGGGTGGATGCCCTGTTCATGAAGATTCCTTAAAGCTCAAGCTCAAGGTTAGTCACCTTCACTGCAAGTCAGAATACTGGAAGATAGCCTCTATGATATCTCAACTATGATGTTGAATTTTTGCGATGAGTTTCTAAATTTGTATGGAATAGCTATAGGGGTAAATCTTGTCAATGGTAAGACCAAAATATAGCACCCATGCAGCCACCTTAAAATAAGGTTCATGCATGTTATTCCAATAATCTTGGACAGCTCAATCTACAATTGCAAACATGAATAAGTCTGTCCTAAAGATGGAAAGGTTAAAATTAGGATTGCATTCTTTGATTCAATAAAGAGACAAAGGCTTACCCTTCTCCATTGACATTACATTTGAGAATGACTTTGTGGACATCATGGAGTGATTTTTCATAGCACTTTTTTAAAGTGTAATTAATGATAAATCTGATTGGATACCAAGTGCGAGAAAGATTTTGACCCCTTGATTATTGGATAATGTGAATTCAGTTGATCTCATGAATGAAAAATAACAGATAATACATATTATTTTTTGAGAACAATGCCTTAATATGCAGGTAGGGGTGTATTTTCAACCAAATGACAAGAAATGTAAAATGTTCAACTGCAGGTATGTTGTTTACCTGCCACAAACAGAATAAAATGAAATATTCACCATGTGAGACAAACAGTGTGTGCTGTAAATTAGAATGAGGAGTACAGCCCTTTTCTCTTCAATGTGCTCATCATTTTGCAGGTAGATGGCAATCAGGTTACAATTCATGTTGAGAGTCTGTGTTGGGGAGAACTGCGTGACAGAGATTGGGGCTATTGTTCTGACCAAAAGTTGCTAAGTAATTTCAGTAATTTCCCCTAAGAAGAAAATATTGAATGCAATGTTTTGTGTTTTCTAAAGCTATTACAAGATGTAGGTGATTTCTGATAGACACTAGTCTATTTTACAATGGCAGAGCTGGTATGTGTTTATTTCCTGTGTTGCTCTATGCCACTCCAATAATGCATACCCTCCGAGCGCCTAGAAAGTGTTTATTCAACATATTATACTTATTCTTATGACTTATTCATATGAAAATGTTGCAGTTTATCACTTTAAAAAGCATCATAATCAGCCATAGGTGATATGGAGAGCTTGCTTTTGGATTTGTGGAGAAACATTTACTGACACTATCGCTGCATTTTTGTGCTGTCAGAAATATAACAATTACGAGTGGAGCACACATGACTAAACAACGTGGTAAATGCGACTGGGAAAGTAGGTTTTACTGTGGTACCCAAGCTGCTGAGATGTGATGTTTAGGGGCAGAGAGCATGGAAAGCGTGTAAACAACTGACAGAAAAAGTGAAGTATTATGTTAGTGTTTAGCATTCGATGTAAATAATTAGCGCTGAAAAACGATATGACTTAAATAAATAAATGAAAACATTAATTGCATACCTCAGGACATTTTCCCTTCTGCCACTATACCACAAAGCACCTCCATGCTGCTTGATTTCTAAAATAAAACGGAGTCCACTTTGCCATTATTTCCAACCAAATGCACTTGAAAACACAAGATGTCGTATTTGCGATTTAGGAAATCAGAAATAGGAGCCTTCGAGAAGCACTTGAAGGCAGCGTACGCGAGACAGCTGTGTAGGCCGCAGTGCATGCACATAATGACCTGTTGATGTATAAAATACAAACTAACGCACTATGCAACATAGCCCTACTTCAGTGGTCCGACAAGACAATATGCTGATCACTAAAACAGACAATTTCTCAAATTTATAGTTGGCCCATTGCCTACCTTGCTTCCCTATTAATCAAACTATAGTAGAGGTTTGACCTCCATTAGCTAGTGTCAGTTGGTTTGGTCATGTGCAAAATACAGTACATTTTTTGTTTCTGTCATGAGGCAGGCCAACTCTCCTTTGGTTGTCTGGGATAGACCATTTGGTTAATAACAAATGTGTAATTCACTTCATGATTTCAGATTTCAGTTTTAAACTCTTCAACACTGACTAATGGCAAACCAAAAACTGTGTGAAAGGGGAGAATGTGAACGCAGCTGCATAACACAGCCTACTTCATGTACTTATTCTAGTTATATTGTCTTTATATTGTATGTGTCTATCTTTATATTGTAGTTACATATTGTGGTACATTCTCTACATTTATCTAATTCATTAGTATCTAATAACAATAATACTGGACAATAATATCGAACAACACAATGACACATTCTACGCACAGCACATATTTCCATAGACAACATATTAATTACAGTGTTTGAAGCAGTCTCCGGACCAAAATATCGGTGTAAGCAAATTATTTGCTAGTGCAACCACCTAAAAATGTTGGTGGCAGCAGTTCCACCAATGGCAAAAGTTAGTATGGAGCCCTGGATTTGGCAGGTCGCATCACGCAGGCTAGTTATTGACTGAAAAGGTTTTAACTTCAACTTCAACTCCCTAACAACTTCAACACTGTTCAAAACCAGTGCAGTGCTCCAGTCCACATTGGGACATTGTCATGCTCTATTCTAATAGGAAGTCACAGCTTGTTGTGGTGTATTCTGAACTTAATTGAATTGTATCCCGAGCCTCCATCTTAACAGCAACACAAAGATGCCAGGAGAGCACTTATGACGCTGTTTCTCAGATCCCAGAGTCAGGAGGCTTTAGTTAAAGCAGATACAATCACAATAATATGGGAGGATTTTTAATATTGCCTTGCCACTGCTCCCTAAAGCAATCACCAAACACTCACTACGTGGGGTTGGGGGAAACCAAATTGGATTATGGGCCACAAGCACTTTAATTTTCTGAGAGACTAAAACGAATGAAGGAGCATCTGCATCGCTTCGGCACCTCAGGAGAGGAGTGAGTAAATAAAAAGAACCACTGATTTTCAAAGACAACTTTGACAGTGCGACCGGGGTCATAGAACTGTACTGTTAGGACTTCATATCCTTGGTTTAATAGAAAAAAATAGGCTTCCGCCATATAGCAGTTCAGTACTTCCACTGCATCATTAAGTTGGTGTTTACACCTCAGGCTGTGCGACAAAACAATGAGCACATCTTGATATAATCTCAGTAAATTATCCAATTACCACTAATTGAGCCCACACAATAACGAGAATCGGATTGTTTGTGCAGTGCTCTTGAAAATGAATAAATGCTAGGATTTCCGTTAGTAGAGTTTTGATAATCGCATCTTAATGATGGTGCACCTGTGACACTAATTATTACGCAACTCTGGTCGAGAAAGCAGAAATGCAAACAATGACAGCTAAGATTTGCTAAAGTTCACAAAAACAATCTCCCTGATGCTGATGTGCAATCTCACTAACAAACAACAACAGTTTTCTGTATGATGACCTGATCTCCCCTTGTCATCTCCAACGCAGTTGTCTAAACCTGTGTGATGACATCCTGATTACACATAGTAAAATGAAAATGCTGAGATTTGATGTTAAGTTATGATGCATGACATTATGTAGCACTTTACATGGAGCGCAGTGAAAACATGAACTTATGGCATGTTTACAAGCTGAGGATACATGTTTAGGATTTAGAATTGTGTAAGTGAAAGAATTGCTTCCCTGACTTTCATCAGCTGATCAAACATTTTTTTTCGCCACATTACGAATTCAAAATGACCTTTCTGTTGCTAATTACCATATAATTGCATTCAACACAGAATAAAATAAAATTGAACAATTTACTTGTAATGTTC
Source organism: Hoplostethus mediterraneus (assembly GCA_034670385.1). Lineage (NCBI taxonomy): Eukaryota > Metazoa > Chordata > Actinopteri > Trachichthyiformes > Trachichthyidae > Hoplostethus > Hoplostethus mediterraneus. Next base: position 2,784,216 of record JAXDDW010000013.1, read on the forward strand.
TGCACTGTGGAGTGTGACTTCAACCCACAAAAGACACAATGAGGGAGGGATGGATTTTCCACAGAAACTGCTGTAGTGGAGCAAGTTGGAGTGAGGACAGCAGTAGCTTAGCTAGTCTCTCCATGGTGTCTCAGACAGTCTGGCTTTCCTGCTTTTTTTTTCTGAGCCAGTGTAGCAGACACATACTCACAGCTACTGTTTTCATTCATATGACACTTTGGTATTTTCTAACACTACCCTCAGCATGTTGCCTGGTATCAAGGAGCTCACCACTGAAATGTTTTCCACCCAATCAATGTTTAATTTAAAAGCAGAGTCTGCAGGAGACCCAAGCACTTTTCTCCTACATGTTCTCCAAATTCAAGTTGTCCCTGGTTCCTTCACAATCCAATTCTTCCAATTCTCTTAACATTTTTTACCTCAGTCGGACTGTTAGACTGAAAAATCTCCTGCCAAAGCTGGCCCCTTCATCACTTCAGAGACAGCGTCACATACCTAGCACTAAACAGCCAAGGCCAAATGGATCAGAGGATCAGAGGGAGCAAGAAATACCGAGAGAGAGGGGAGTGGGTGTTTATCAGGGGGACAACACAGTAGCTTCACAAACAGCACTAATTACACGGGGATAAAGACTTGTTCATCACACAGCTTATGAGACACAAGTTAATTGCCTCTGCTTGTAGTTCCCTTCCCCCTATCTAAAGTCTGCTCATTCCAAAGTCACTTTGGTTTGAGTGTCACAGATTCTACCTTTCATTTTTCTGTTGTCTCTCTCCTGTTCATTCAACACTTTTGTCCGTGTTTTTCTGGACTCGCTTTGTTCCCAGCAAGGCCTGCTGAACCTGCCCTGATGAATGAAAGAGGTGGGACCCTATTTTGGCAATTTAATGGTGTGCCATTACAGTTAACAGTACAACAACAAACACTGGGAAACAAATCCGCAGAGACTTCCTTTGGCTTTGGAAGAGTATAGGCCTGTTGGTTCAAATGCACATCATATAAAGCACTAGAACTGCACCCTCAAGCAGGAATGTATCGCCTTCCTGTAAGGTTATAATCAGTAATATGAATGCATATATAGAGGTCACAGAGCAACATTAGTCAGTATGAAACCGAAGATTGTATGTGTGTCATTCTTATATACATATATCCCACAGAGGTATATTCCAAGTGTGCTTTAGGCTGCAGAGCCCAGTGGATCAATACACTAAAAATATACACTGAGTAATCTGTTCAAATGGCATTTAGATGTATTCGTGTGTAGATCTTTTTTCGCATAACTTCAGTATGTGTGTGTTTATGTGTGTGGCAATGCATATACAGTATGTGTGTGTGTGTGTATCTTTTACTGCTATAGCTGTGAATATAGAGTGGAGGGTGATCATCGATCTTGTATATTGGTATATGTGATCAGAATAAACTAGGTGACATATAATTATTAGCCACACAGTCACACTGTACAGCATAAAACAAGAGTGAATAAACCAGGGTTGGGGTTGTCACAGCTGTGGAAAGACTGAATGATCAAAGCAAAGTGAAAATCAACAAGTGTAATGGAAGGGAACGCCCTTGTAAATCGCACGAGTACTCAGTGGGGGATTTAAAAATCGGCTCTTCTACTCACCCAATATCGAAATATTCGCATCCCATGAACTGTAAAATGATGATGAGGTGGAGAATTGCAGCGATGGCATTTTCTCCGTCATCATTCTATAATAACCACTTAGAAATAGTTCATTCATCATCAATTACCTGGGCTGTTCACTTGACATGTAAATGACAAAAAAAAAAATTCTTTACTGTATCAACATGTTCCAACTGATCAGTGTGTATTTCAGTTGACATGATCTGTAATGTCACTACGTTACTGAATAATCTCCATGCCTTCAACTCATGTTAAGCCTTTTCCCCCTAAATTCTAGTTTCATAAAACACTGTTAATCCATAAAAAAGCCTTAAAAGGGTTTGCATGTTTTGAGAATGTTGTTTGCACAGTCCAGCTGAGAGAAAAACAGACATCAAAGTGAACATATGGTTTCATTTCCATTATTTACCTAAAAAAAAATTCATAGAGGTTCGAATTTCAAAGGTTATAGATATAAACTGCATGCCATAACAAGTGAAGCGCTGCCAACTTTCTCTCCAGAATATCTGGAAAACATCTGGAGAGGAAGTTGCAAAATTTTCTCAATGGTTTCAGTGATTCAGTGAAACAATGGCTTACAAAGTTTGGTCAGAGGATCCTCAGGGGTCCTTGAGGAAGTTCCAGGGGTCCCCAGTCTCCAGCAAAATAAGGAATAGTTCGATTTCACAAGAATTTAAATCACTAGACAGATCACAGGTTTCCCCTCTTACCACTATTATCTCTTAAATCGACAAGAACTAAAAACTTCCCATATGGGGGTCCCTGGGACAGAATCGTATCAAGAGTGTCTATGGCCTAAGGTGTGTCTATTTGGGAGTCTGCCACCTGAACATGTTTGAGAACCCATGGTTTTATATGATAGAAAAAAAACAGACTTTTATAGACTGTAGTATGACTGTAAGGTACTTATGGTGGACATTGAAAGAATGGGTACAGAATACAGCACACCAGATGAATTCAGATAAAATCATTTGCTCATTGGGACACCCATGAGAAAGCCTGATTATTTACATTATGTCTTTGACCTCAGAAACAGGTAAACCAAGTGTTCTCGGCACTGGCAGGCTGCAGGCAGGCCTAAACATATAGGTATAAACACACAAACATACACGCACATGCGCGCACACACACCTGCCGTTGAGCAAGGCAAGAAGCTCCCCAGCGTGGTACAAGTCGTTGCGCGTCACCCGACTGAAGCGGAAGGAGTTGAGGTTGCAGAAGGTGACCGCCGGGAAGTTCATCAGGTGTGCAGCCACCTCATCCAGCTTGGTGACATGGGGGTACTCGAAGTAAAGCTGCACACGGTCCACACACACCAGCACTAGAACTCCCAGGGAACCCAGGAAGAATAAAATCCACAGGCTGCGCTTGATGCACAGTCGTTCATGAGGGAACATGTGCGAGATGCCATGCAGCGTGGACCTGCTGGCAAAAAGTTCAATGGGAGCTGGCCGCTCCATGTCTTCTGACTCCGTTTTGAGATCCATGGCGGCTATGGAACGAGTTTAGACGGGTGGGGAAACGGGGAATGGGCTTTGTAGATAAGGGGGTGCTGTTAATGGGAAGGAGGTTACTGTGCAAGTTCACGCCCTTCTACGCATGTATTTCTATGTTCCTGTGAGATGTTGCGTCACTGACAGCCGGCAAAATAGCCCAACATTCAAAGCATTTTTCCAAGAGATCCTTAACCTGTATATCTCGTCCGTGACTTCAAAGCATTCATAGAGATAGAGACGAGGAAAGCAATACCATGTGTTCTACCTTGGTTAGGGTCACAGTCCCATAATAAATAGCCTGGTGTGGAGCGCGCATGGATAAATGCCAACGCTGTTCTCTCCTCACACACTTCTGAAACGATTATCTTCTGAAACGAGTTGATATTTCGTTGCCAAGCTCAAAAAAGCAAGGTCTGAATGAGTAAGGACTAAGAACGGAGACAACAAATCGCTTCCAAAACAGAAAAATAAAAATGAATACAAAATCAAAGCGGCGCAATCATTGTCTAGATGGCAGTGAGTGGACTGACTGCCTGTTTTTGATACAGTCCCTGCGCCTGTATAATAATACCAAGCCACGGATTTCTTGTTAATAAACGTGTTTTAAAAACAATATTCGGGATGTCCTGGGTTTTCAACCAGAATAAACAGCTGCATCACAGGAGCAGGGTCTGTCAAATACCTCCGTGCGCCTCTGCTTGCATCCCTTCCCTCGAACAGCCGCCACAACAATGCAGTGATAATTACTCCGTTTTTGTAACTCCTCCGAGGGTATCCTTGAATAAAAAGGCACTGAAAATGTATACGATGGGGGGAAAAAATTATAATCCCCCAATATGATAAGCTTCATACAAATAAATCCTGAGGAAACCACCTCCGAGGCAGTCGCGGTTTGCCCGGATCAATTAAATTCGCCCCAAACAGCAGAGAGCATGGATTGGACGGCAAGTGTTTTACATTGGGTGACGAAGTCCATGTTGGTTAAGTAACGTGTTACTTAGCAATGGTATTACTTTACCTAGTAAGGAGTAGTGTGTTGGAAGTACAATGTTAAATTACAGTATTAATGTCAGTTATAAATAAATAAAAAATAAGCCATCACCCCCTTATCCAAAAACTAACCGTTAGTCTGTAGCCTATCCATAACGAATAACGAATTATGAATTAATTATGAATTATGATTTCGAAGGTAAGGGAGGACGCCAACTGCCAGTTTTGGGGTTGTGAGTGAGAGGTGATGTCACGTGAGATGTACTACCAGAAAATAGGCCTAAGGTAATGACATTACTTTTGACATTCATTTCTAATTCAGTTATCAATACAAAAGACACCTATCTGTATGTTTCTGACTCTACTGTATGTTTATGAGGAAAAAAAACATGGGAGGGGAAAGAGAGTATGCAAGGTCAGAAAGAGGTGTGTTAAATTGCTGATGTGAGCTGTAAAGTGCCTGCAGCACTATATCAAAGCTTCATTACCCATCATACTAACACCCAAGAACAGACTATAGCACTACACACATAGCTGCACACATACACACATTTGTACACAGATATGTAAAGTGTCTATGCATACACGTTTGTTGGTACACATGCGCATACTTGTACACATGCACACATGCTTGTTTGTAAACAGTTTGTACACAGATACACATGTGCAGACACTCGCACGTGTTAATACACACACACACACACAGTTGTACAGACATGCAAATATCACACACACACTTTCACTTGTTCACACACCCGGACAAATCCCTGAACAAATCTGTTTTCTTCCCAGACTAGTTCTCTGTAGTTGACTGGAATGGAACATCCAAATATGTCAGTGAGAGTGAGCGAGCCAAACAGAGACAGGCAGTAAGGCAGATGTGCCGCAAGACTGCCAGTGCCAAATATGTCATAGAAACCCTATTGCCAAGAGGCGAGAAGAGCTCACCCATGAAATTGCTCATAATGCGTCCATAATCGCCGTTTGCCATAGTATTGACTGTGGCAATGTGGCAATCATCTACAAAGCCTGCATTTTTTATTGATCAGCGGTGCTGGGAAGATGAGCCATGCTTTTCTCCAGTGAGGTGATGTGAATCCTGGGTCATAGGGTGGTGAAACATGTGGAATAGATGTGGAGTTGATAGCTAGTAGATATGAAATGAATGAGGTACATTTTGATAGCAGGTGCTGGGAAGTACGCTTACATTCCCCAATATCGCTTTTATTGTGTCTGTCTGGTAGTGCCACAGTGATGCTAGAGTAGCCTACTGAGAGGACAGTTATATATCCATTTACATTATGCTAAAGAATATGATATCATAACGCTCTTCAGTGGTACCTGCATGAATAGGCCTCTCTGACGAAGTCACTTTTCAGTGCAGCCTCCTCCTTCATTCAGCTAGTCTGCGTAGAGATATCTGTTGTCCAGGCCTGACTTATGAATGCAGTTTCATCCATTTCATCCATTTCATCCATCCAAAGTGGGTCTTAATTATTGATTGTGCCAACAGGTTATCAAGGAAGTGTCGGTGTAAAAATACAACCGACCACAGTTCACGCACAATCACACACTCTAGCATTGAGCTTTGTGCTTCAATATATAATTCCAAAGCAGTGTGCAGTATTCAGTGTTATAAACAAACACTCAGGTATTGTGTATTGACACTATGTTCACATTTTAAATTGTATTTAAAGGTGCATTGCTTGTTCAAATATAAGAGGTGAAAAAGTTAATTGTAACTCCGTCCACTGGTGCAGATAAAATGTGTGAAATACTCGATCATTTTAATACTGTACAATAAATGACAAACTAGGGGTTTGTCTCCATAACGCTCAGTGAGGGCAGAGTCTCCTTTAATATTTCACTGAGATAACACTACTAGTGTGAGAGGGCTGGCATACATGAGAGGATTTATCAGTGGCTCTTCTCCTCTCCTCTCCTCTCCTCTCCTCTCCTCTCCTCTCCTCTCCTCTCCTCTCCTCTGAGCTCACTGCCAGGGCATGCATGCACATTGGCCTTTCCATTGGCCAGGGCTATTTGGTGTGCTAACCAACTCTAAGGGAGCTGGCAGGGAAGATGAATACATGCTGGGCTCCCATTGACAAGTGTCTTTAGTTATCGTTCAGCAAGCAGAGCACAGAGGAAGCAAGAGTCTCTTGACTCTGAAGATTTGAGTCCAACCTATCCAACCACCACCTCCCCAGGAATAATCACAGAATGAGACATCACCCCCCTACTCCAACCTGCTTCTAAGCAACTGTTGCCTTGGCACTGCACCAGAAGATGATGTCATCAGAAGGTGACAGACAAGGTCTTCATAGACAGATGGCCATCAGTTCTAATAATGAGTATCTGCAGATTCCAACCAAGATGAATGCATAGGAGCCTAGCGGTGCTTGAGCATTGACAGTCAAGGACACCTTTATCGACAGCAGGGGAGTCTGTCAACAGAGATCTTTGATGCGACTGCTTGTGACAGAGCACTTTGACGTCCTTGCAGTTAAACAAAAACAAGATGTATGTGTCTGCTCTCTCATCTGCCATTAGACTTGTGTGTGTGCGGCATTGCACGGGTAATGCATCTACACTTCATTGGGCCTGCAACCTGTTATCACGCTCATGCTAGGTGTTACAAGAGCAAATCATGCCCGGCCTACTGCTCAGCAGCAAATTTACAATCCCCTGTGCATCTATTTTTCATGTAGAGAATTGCTAGGTTGGGCCCTGAACGTTTTTTCACACATTAAATGTTAGAGCAGTAGTTATACAGGCAGCAAATAGCCTTTCTCAGTTCCTCAGACCCTCAGTTTTGACACAATCCCGTTTAATGTCTCTAAACCCATAGTAGGCACTAGGATCTGTCTCTGAAATGTCTAGACATTCTCTCAGGCACAGATGAAGGAGGTGGTCGAATACAACTTGTGGATGAGGAGGTAGTGACATCCCACCCATCTTAGAGTAGTTGATTGTCTCTGGACATGGGTTATCCATCTGTGTCTCCAGTTCAATACAGCACTAGGTCTGTCTGCTGAATGATTGATTCTCTGCGCCTTGGAGAAAAATTTAAGAATCATCCACAAACTCAGTAACGTATAGCCTCGGGCCACGTCCATGGTGAGTTTCATGAGATATTTGGAGAGCTGGTAATGCGAGACTTTTTCACATATTTCACGTTTACTCTCTGTAGACTATTACGTACACCTATCTAGTACAGGATAGGACACCCTTTTTGCCTCCACAACAGCCTCAATTCTTGGCAGCATGGATTCGACAAAATGTCCTTCTGCATACCACACCACTGTTGTAAAGACATTTTTGAGCATTTCTGTTAGTTTCAACAAGTCTGCCCATTCTCCTCTGACCTCTGTCATTAACAAGGTGTTTTTGACTCACTGGATGTTTTTCCACCATTCTGTGTAAACTCTAGAGACTGTAGTGGTGAAAATCCCAGGAGGGCATGTTTGAACCACCACGTCTGGCACCAACAATCTTACCACGGTCAAAGTGGCTTTGATCACAAATGTTTGTCTAATGTCATCTAATGTTTGGTCAAGCTAAAAACTAAACCACTTCACCATGACTGCAAGCTTTATATATTGAGTTGCAGCCACATGATTCACTGTTGGGGGGAGCAGGCTATTTGCAGTAACGAGCAGGAGTACCCAATAAAGTGGATGATGAGTGTATTTCCATTTTATGTTTTAGGCAGTAAGCTGATGGTCTTAACATTTTTTATTTTCATATTATTAACGAGCAAATCATGCTGCTGTTCAGCTGACCTCTGTGCGCACTACAGTTACACTACTTTGAATCATTGGCCATTGTCCATCACCAAAGTCCCATGGACAGTATGGCAGCTCTACCTCAATCCCTTGCACAGACTTCTATTCTCCTGAGGAGTGGAAAAGAACGTTTAAATTAGCCTTAAGGAGGAATTAATCCTAATGACTTCTTTTCATTAACAACTAATTACATACTCTCTCCTGGTTATTCACTTGGTGCTCTGTATGGGTTTGTGCTGTGCGTGTGAGAAGGGCAAAGTAAATTGCATTCTACCACTGCATGTATGAGATATGGATTTAACAAAATGGGCACATAGCTTACAATGTGACATGAAAGGAATCTGTTCTTCATTGAAGAGATTGAAAATTAACTCACTACCAATTACTTTTTATAGCTGACCATGAACAGGGCTTATAGTGGTAATTCATTTGAATGAGTTCAGATTGATTTTGAAATCAAATTAGATGTGTATTTTCAGTAAATTTCCTGAATTTCCATTTCTAGTATTTTGAGAAACATCATTAAAATCAGTGAATAAGCAAAGAATCTCCCGTTTTAGCTCAAATGCAATTCTGAGAGAGACCTACGGACTATTCTCTCTCTATATAGATATAGATATCTGCCGTCTGTTCCGCATGGATCCTCATTAATAGCTGTCTAATTCATACAGTTGGCTTTGCGGGGTGAAGAAAGAGATAGAGGGAAGAGCTGTATCAAATCTTCCATACTCTTTAGAATGGTCTGCATTTATCTTCAATGAAACATGGAGAAAGCTCTGGGTGCATCCGTGAAGAAAAACAGGGGATGAAGACCTATTGTATCCTATACCAGCAATGTTATATGTGGTTTCAGAGATTATGGTCCATTTATCATTGGCTAGGGTATAGGCTTATGGCATGTACTATACTGAACCAGCCTCCAGACATTTTCCCATTAGAAACGACAACAGCACCTATGTGGTTTGATGGAAACACTGGAAGAATGTAGTGACTTTAGTAGCCTGTGTAATGGCTACAGGTTTAATAGCATACCCATTTGCTACCTGTATGTCGCTGTATGTTTCACCACCACCGTTTCTTTTTTGGTTGCAGCTAGCTTTATGTTGTATCATTTTACATTTTATATTGTATTTTATCATCTGCGTAAGAGAGGGGGCCGCATTATATAGCAAGACCATCCATACACTAACTTAATTTCCTTCAATTACTCAGAATTATTGAGGTCTTAGTCTTCACTCTCTGCTCTTTACTTTTGTAAGTTCATAACGTAGACTGTAGTCGTGCATGGGAGCGATATTGCACAGACCAGGGAAGCTCCTAGACGGCATTCTCTCACTCTCTGTACTTCCAAATGTCAATGGCAAAATGTGATTGACAGAATACACAATAGATTTAGAAAACAGAGGTTTGTTTAATGTCAGAAATGTGGACTGCTCTGAAATACTCGCACTATCCAACAGCCCAGTCCCACCACATTAATTCTTCACGGTACCGTATCTGGCTCCCGTGTTGCCTTCTATGGTTCCTTTTTTATGTGAAAAAGCTTTTTAATGGTATGACGGAATTCAGCATCTTTTAATACAGTGACACATAGTTACCGTTCTCACAGCCAACTCATTCAAACTGACTGGTGTTCTCTCTGTTAAACTGCTAATTGACATAGTTATTTTCTCCCCTTATCTCCTGGGGATAATTAGGCTGACAGCCAACAACAGGTATAAATCTGCAGCACATGCTTTAAAGAACACCTTCACTAATTACCTCTCTTTTCATGCAGCTATTTTAATTAGATTTCTTTATAATATACATCACTTAGTTTTTTTACTTACTGTATCTTTCAAACTTAATTCAATCTCAATTTCCACGTAGTATTTCACATTTCACTATACCTCTGTTTTTTTACTTGGAAAACCTTTAATGAGCATTTTCCAATCAAAGTGTGGACCTGCTGATCCTATAATATGTTCCTCTAATGAATACCCATGGCTAGTCCACCGCTGGCACACTGTGACAAGGATGAATCAACATGGCAGGACAATTCTTAATCACCTCTCCTCTTCCTTCTATCACACAGCCAGGGGAGCTCAGAGCAGCATCTCCTTTTCCACTCCAGTAGACCCTGTCACTGCTGCATCTGAGGGCCAAGGCCGGCAGCCCGGCCACAGCTGAGACCAGGGCAGCATGGGGAGCAAGGGAGAAGGAATAGGGATGCAGCGAGAGGTGCCAGCAGTAGCAGGCTCTGGAGGATGAAGACGGATGGAACAGTGCTCCACAGGATCAATCGGGAACTCATAGCCACAGCAGATCATCTTTCTCCACCCTGCCGTGAGCAGCACGTTACTGCTGCATCCCCCCATCCCTGCCCCCCCGCCAAAGCCATATCGCCCCCATTCCCTATAGGGTGCCTTTCTGCCAGATATAGAGAAAGAAGGAGACAGAGAGAGAGATAGAGAGTAGAGTGAGGAAACGTGAAAGGGAGTGAGCTGGTGAGGGAGCTAGTGAGAGAGACGGCGGCAGGATGGGGTATCGATTGTTTCCATTGTGGTATAATTGCAATTAAAGGTTGCAAACAGCCCAGTGGATCAGTTTCACTGCTGTCACCCAGCAGGATGCATGGGAGCATTGATGTGTCCCTACGCATTTCCACCGCTAGCAGGGAAAAGTGCTATTAATACATGGGAGTCCCCACAGACAGTGTGTGGAATAATTTAGCGCTGCTAATGCTCACACATTACACATCACGTAAACAGCTGACAGGTTCAGTCATATTAACATCATATTAACCTCCATATGAGTGCCAGTTCTCATTTAATATAAAAAACATTCCCTAAGTGTCGGCTTTTTTTTCTGATGTTGAATTTGTTGAACTGAGGTGTCTAGTATCAGCCGGTAACCTTTTAGCCTAGATTAGGTGGGGCTTTATCACCTTGTCTATCACTTCATATTTATCCATTATCTGTCTGATAGTGTAATTGACTTATTGTACAGTAAACGGCCATTGGAAAAGCATGCATCTTAATGATACGAATGATACGAGCACCCAGCTGTCTATGAGAATACCACTTTGAACCTTGGAAAAAGGGCCTCTTGTTGTGGGATTGAGTTTCCAGTTATCTGATGTTTTCTTGGACAGTCTACAGGGACTCTTGTGCAATGCTGGCTCGGTGAACAAAGAGATGAAGAGAAGGACTTTCATTGTAAGGCAATGACCGTGGAAACAATTTGGAGGCCTTATGAAAAACATTCATTTCAGTACAAAACACCCTTTTGTTGCAAGCATAGTTTCCCATGTTTAGACATTGTGAAAAGCTGTAAGGAGAGCTGCATGTTCTGGAAATAATCAAACCACCAGCTGCATTTGTCAGACCTCATATTGACCCACAACTAGTTCTGTTTAGAACTATGGATCCAGAGATGTTACTGAAACCAACATCACACAACCAGCGCTAATAAATTACTGCATACCCACAGCAATGGTAGTTCAATTTTGAAAAGGTTTAAATCTTTTCAAATAGTGTCACATTAGTGTAATCAACAGTAGCTCTGTGATAACCCTCTCCGAGTTGCCAGTTATCACAGACCCAATCAACGCATCCCATTAATTTTTTTGGAACCTCAATTTCCTGAGACATCTTCATGGGAACCAAATTGACTGTTAACTAATTGGGGGGGGGCTGTATCGAGAACAAACATCTTTAATTAACACTTGCCCTCTTTGATCTCCCCATTTGATTCATGCCTCTGCAAGGAGAAGTTCGGGGGGGGGGGGGGGGGGGGGGTAACAGCACATGAGGAGAGTTTGGAGGAGGTAAAAGGGGACTATAGACTCCATGAGAAAATAGTAAAGCTCCTGTTGCTCTGGAAGCCTGGCAGCATTAGAACCTTTTCCCTGTGTGTCGTGGGGCCGGCTCAATTACCAGTCAGCGTGACTATCTCTTTAATAGGCTGATAAGGTAACAATCCAAAATCCAGACAGTTTTAATGACTTTCAGTCTAATTAAGTATTTTTATAAAAGGCAGTCACATCAGAGACCTCCCTATTGTCCAGGAACCTATTGTTGGAATTATCAGTAGCCTGGCCTGTTAAGAACTGGTAAATGGCCTGTGAAAAGTAGTTTTAATATATTTTTTACCGGAGGTCAGTGATAACCTAATCCATCCAATACCAATGCTCAATGTCAAATAGTTCAGAGTAAAATAGAGGCGAGAAATCTGTTTGAACTCAGTTCTCACACCAGGTTTCAATCTTTGCAATTGTGCATGGAGATGATCATTTTCATCACTGTACAGTTTTGTTGTGAAGTGGTAGAAATTTGGCACTACACCAAACATAAAATAGCAACACAGTAAGAGGATTCAAAAACGGACTTGAACAGAGATCTGGGTGGGTTTAAAAAGTTAATTTCAGGACTACTATCTGTCTCCGGTAAATATATATTAAATGCATTGCTCTGTGACATGTAGGTCCCTTCTGTATGTTTGTTATGTTTTAGCCCCACCTAGTGTTGGGCTGTAACAGCGGTTCATTTATTCATAACGTAAGTGTGATTAGGTATATAGGGGCGGATCTACTAAGATCCCAAATAAAGGGGCGGATCTACTAAAGGTTTGCGTGTGTAAAAAGGTGTGCAAACTCATAGCACGCGCAAATAAATGTACAAACTGATCTACTAACAGCGCGCACTGAGGACTGCGTCTTGCAAATGTGCAAAATAACACGCCTTATCCAGTTAGTACTTTTGCCTCAATGAATATGCAAGATGGGGCGTTTACACGCTATTTAGCAAAATACTGGGAGGAGAAAATGTAAATAGATTAATGTAGCACACGCACTGTGATCTATCAAACCTGAACGCAATTTCGTTGATGGAGACTGCGTCTGTATTTAATACGTTTCAAAAGAAGGTGCAAACGCCCTGCATGCGTAATTGTGCACAAATGACTGCCGTTATTGTAGCGAGAAGGAGACATAGAAACTGCGCTTGAACTGCACTTGTTGCTCAATGTTAGTTAGAGGCATCTCTTCCACCTGTTTTCTTTGCTGAGGTTTTATTATAAGCCAATTTTTCTTTTGTTCTTCGTCTTATATCTTGCCATCTTCTCTTAATTTCATCCGTTGTTCTTCTTGTTTTACCAACGGCATTTACTTTCTCACAGATGATCTCCCAAATAGTGTTCTTTTTTGTCATATTCAGATTTTTTTGCTGTAGCTCATCCAAATTAGTACCCTTTATTTGGGATCTTAGTAGATCCGCCCCAAAGGGTACTAATTTGCGTGTGCATTCTAAAAGTTTGCGCGTGTGGTTGATGGGCGTTTTGCGGGTGATTTACTAAGAATGCGTGCGTAAATGACAACAGGTGCAAACGTGGTGGAGACAGCAGTATTTAAATGAGGGTTTTGCGTGTTTAATGTTTTGCACCATGGAGAGTTTGGACAAACTGTACAAACTGATCTACTAACAGTGCGCACTGAGGACTGCGTCTTGCAAATGTGCAAAATAACACGCCTTATCCAGTTAGTAACTCAAACCTGAACGCAATTTCGTTGATGGAGACTGCGTCTGTATTTAATACGTTTCAAAAGAAGGTGCAAACGCCCTGCATGCGTAATTGTGCACAAATGACTGCCGTTATTGTAGCGAGAAGGAGACATAGAAACTGCACTTGAACTGCACTTGTTGCTCAATGTTAGTTAGAGGCATCTCTTCCACCGTGCCCCCACCTGTTTTCTTTGCTGAGGTTTTATTATAAGCCAATTTTTCTTTTGTTCTTCGTCTTATATCTTGCCATCTTCTCTTAATTTCATCCGTTGTTCTTCTTGTTTTACCAACGGCATTTACTTTCTCACAGATGATACCCCAAATAGTGTTCTTTTTTGTCATATTCAGATTTTTTTTGCTGTAGCTCATCCAAATGTTTATTTGCCTCTTCCACTAACACCTCTAATTCTATAGGCGCAAATTTCATTTTGCGCTTGCGGTTCTGTTGCCCATCCAAACTCTCCATGGTGCAAAACATTAAACACGCAAAACCCTCATTTAAATACTGCTGTCTCCACCACGTTTGCACCTGTTGTCATTTACGCACGCATTCTTAGTAAATCACCCGCAAAACGCCCATCAACCACACGCGCAAACTTTTTAACACACGCAAACCTTTAGTAGATCCGCCCCATAGTGTGTCAAAGTCAAATCAAAAATTCAGGCAAGAGTTCTTGTAAAAACTGATGCAGGGATTTCAAACCTCATCACATATTAAAATAAATAAATTGTTTGAAGAAAAGAGGAACTGAAGGTTACTACAGAAGAACTTCTTTCTACACTCAAACTGCATTCCAGGGTTCCAACTTTCCTCTTGCAGCGCTTTATTTATTCAGTAATAACAAAGTTAATGATATAACTCATTAACTTTGTGTAGACATTTCAGACCTTCACATTTTTATCCTAAAACTACATGGTGTAGCATTAAAATGGCATTTAATCAAGTGAAACTTTAGGATGTTGCCATGTGGTAACTTATAAAAATTCAGTTTTGATCACAAAAAGCTTATATAACATCAAATGTTAGGAATATTTTAGAATACAGGCTGTGTTTCCATGATATGGCAATCATACCACAGCGCTAGAATCAAATAACAGTTGTAACTTTAAATAAATACTGCAATGCAATTAGAATTGTGGCTGCATTTTGTAACCTTATTGGATACGTTGAGACCATGCAGATCATTTTGGGTGCATTTATACTAGAATGAATGCCTTGAAAAAAACTCTTTTAAAAATCTTTTAAGGAAAGATGTAGTTGTTTTTAGATAGTTGTTTTTTTTCATAGCATGTGCCTTTGTTGCTGCTGTTGCTGCCAAATTTTTACAAATGAGCAAGTACCCTCTTTTTTTTCTGCACTTCCTTTTAAAGAGGCCACTTTCATCCAGAAACATGTTTTCTCATGCCTACTTCAAAATTCATGCTGAGTTACTAAATGGAGGTGTGATTATTTTTGGGATGTAAATATTTACAAGAACTTGCAAACTGTTACATCAGACCATTCATTGTAAGTTTTGAATTCATCCTGTGGAGTCACAACAAAAATGTTCTCTCTGTATATTTTTGATGAGTAAGAATAAGGGATCACAGTCCATGTTCAAAGACAAAATTGTGATGGTTCATTTTATATCAGGGGCATTACTCAGCCAGGCATCACTACACACCTTTGCTTCAAGTAACAGTTATGACGCAAGTGTTTTTTTCTTTTGCCTTAAATAGTCAGATACAAATAGATTTATAGACAAAAAATAGCCTGCACTTCTCTGATTCACGGCAGCTTACCGTATATCATCCAATGATATACTCGTCACTCTGTGTGTCATTCTTCAGGATTTTGGTCATAGTTGGAGGTGTGTGGAAACTGACTGATAACACTGTGTGAGACCGACCACAGGTGCATACCAGACAGGGCAAGAATAGCCAAACTTTCCAGATTAGGCGAAGGTCAACTTGAGGTATAAAAGGAGAGGAGCATTCTTTCTTTGCAGAAACGTTTTGACACACTGTAGACATGCTGAGGTTTCTAGTAGTGACAACACTCGCAGCCTTGGGTAAGAAATGACAGCTTGTACTGCACTCTCTCTCTCTCTCTCTCTCTCTCTCTCTCTCTCTCTCTCTCTCTCTCTCTCTCTCTCTCTCAATCAACCTTAGTCACTCTTTCTGTCATTCAGTCAGTCAGTCACTCATTTTTAGATAACTCAGCCTTGGTAATCTATACATTACCAGCACTCTTTCTTTCTCTCTCTCTGACTCACAGGTAAAAACATAATTAATATAATGAGGCTTTTGGGAAAACATGCATTTATTGTGTCCCTGTTTCTATGTTTGTTATCGCTATGCCTTCTCCTCAGTGCTGGCTGAGCTCGAGCCCCAGCCCAGGTACCTGGAGGACAGTGTTGAGAGAGTTGTGGGAGGTCAAGTGGCCAACCCCAACTCCTGGCCCTGGCAGGTAACCATAGTGCAACCAACCCCCCTCCCTCCCACTCAGAAAACTGAAATGCATGGCAACATTTACAAGCATAAATGTTGTTTCAGTAGTAGGTGAAGGCGTGATGATTGGAGACTGTACTAATGCAGGGTAAAGCTAGTTATGAGTCTTTTTTTCTCAGGTCTCTCTTCAGTCTGGCAGCTGGTACAGCCACATATGTGGAGGAACCCTGATCAGAAAAGGATGGGTGATGACCGCTGCTCACTGCGTGGACAGGTGACATACTGATCAAAGCACCAATCAAATTTTAGATATATTCATTATAGTTTTTTGACTTGAACAGAAATTAAGTTTTGTTCAATTTTACAAAAGTTGCCAACATGGAGGAACTTTTCACGGCCTCATTTATACTTCACATACCAAGGGCTCAGTCATTTGAGTTGAAATCTTTTGAATCCAGTTTAATGTAATATGAATGTATAGTACTGTATGCCAAAAAGGTGAAATGTATCATTTGTGAATGATAAGCCCTAGATATTTGAGTTAAACAATAGAATGTCCCTCTGTTTCTTTTGAAATAATACAGATCTAGGACCTTGCGTGTTGCTCTTGGTGAGCATGACCTGAACGTCAACAATGGGAGAGAGCAGCTTATAACCGTCAGTCGTGTTCACATCCATCCCAAATGGAACGCTAACAGAGTATCTGCTGGGTGAGTCTGCCGCAGCATCGCATTATTCCTTAGATTTATAAAATGTTATGGATATGCTATTACCAGTGAAATAAATCCACGATGGCTCAAATGTCTATGGGCAAACCTGCATCAGGAGGTGCATGTCCTAAGGAGGTGGTGTGGGATTCCGAATGTTTTTACCGACACCTTTGTGACGTGCTGGTCTAACCCACAGATGGGACATTGCCCTTCTGCGCCTGTCCACTGAGGCCACCCTGAACTCCTACGTCCAGCTGGGCTCTGTGCCTCCCTCCGGACAGATCCTGCCCCACAACAACCCCTGCTACATCACTGGATGGGGACTCACTTCCAGTGAGTTCACTATATCATCACTCTGGTCACTGTCAAAGTCAAACTTTCAATTTCATCTCTTGTATACGGTGACTTGGTCTTTTCTGCAATTCTCAGCATATCTCGCCTCTCTCGTTTCTGTGTCTCCCCCTTTCCTCTCTTTCTAGCTGGTGGCAGCCTGTCTGCTCAGCTGAAGCAGGCCTACCTTCCCCTGGTTGACCACAAGACCTGCACCAGCTCTGGCTGGTGGGGCAGCATGATCAAAACCAGCATGGTCTGTGGTGGAGGCGGTGCCGAGTCTGGATGCAATGTGAGTCTGCTACATGAAAAAGAATATGAAAAAGTTATTCTCTGTTTTATAACCCCGCAGGAAAATAACTCTGCGTGTTATTGTTATTTTGTCAACCACTGGATCCTTGTGACCACAACGCTGATGATGCTCTCTCTTTCCTCTTAGGGCGACTCTGGCGGCCCTCTGAACTGCCGGGTTAATGGCAAATACTACGTCCATGGTATTGCCAGCTTCGTGTCTGGCCTGGGATGCAACGCTCCTAGGAAGCCCACTGTCTTCACACGCGTCTCTGCCTACATCGAATGGATGAACTCGGTCAGTATGAGGGATATAAACATCCATCTATAATAAAGAAGAGAATAATCTATAATATATGAAGATTTTTTTATAGACTCCTTGGGTCGGTATAGAAATACTAGTATAAGTATTTATTTGTCTCCAAACGTCACAAGAGAAATTGATGTTGGACTCAATGTTCACTATTGTTTTCAAGTGCACCTCTCAAAAGTTTTTCACACTGTTGCTGTAATACAAGATTAAGTTCAGGTATAATGTATCCTATAATGTATAATATGTTACATTATTTTAATTAAATATGTGTTTTTTCTCTTTCTCCAGATCATGAACTAAAGAGAAAAGGGATCCATCTACTTCCTGACTTTGTCTGGTCTCTTTGTACAGCAATAAACTTGATTAAATCTATATCTTGCATCATTTCTTTTTTTCCCTTTATTCATTATATTATCAGTGTTGATGATTTATTTCTCATCACACTCTCCAAATACAATGGTAAAGGACCTCATAAGTCACATAAGCATGTATTAGACAAAAAACAACCCCCCAAAAACTACATATTTCATTCATTACATTCATGTAAGTCCCAACTACTTGTGGTTATTCTGAAAATATGGATACTAACTCAAAGTGTGAGAAATGAAGCAGGTGCATATCTGGCTGCTGCCAAGCTAAGCACACAGTTCAAATCAAATGAAGGTCAGCTTACGATATAAAAGACTGAGACAAACATTCCTTCTTTGAGGAAAACTTGTTGACACGCTGCAGACATGCTCATGTTTCTGCTGCTGACCACTCTTGCAGCCACAGGTAAGCAATCACAGCACAGAATGTAAGGTACAATGTTGTATTGCTTTATTTCTGCCACTCTCTGATAAACAATCTGTCTCACATACAGTAGAAAAAAACATACAATTGACACAACAGGGAACCATGCCTGAACCGTTTCTATTTATGTCCCTCCTCTGCGCCTTGTACACAGTGCTGGCTCAGCTGGAGCCTCAGCCCAGGCACATGGAGGAAAGTGTTGAGAGAGTTGTGGGAGGTCAAGTGGCCGCACACATAGTCTGGCCTTGGCAGGTACTATATTGCAACACGCATGTACCCAAACAAAAAGTGTAACACGCTGTCTTTGCCATAATGGATGACGCTGTGCAAATGGGCAATTATAGACTCAAATCCATTAATGTGGTTCTGTTTTAACACTTGTGACAATTTCTACAAGAGCCTGCCCTTTTTTTGTCCCCAGGTCTCTCTTCAGTTCCAGTCTGGCAGCTCCTTCTACCACTTTTGTGGAGGAACACTGATCAGGAGAGGTTGGGTCATGACCGCTGCTCACTGTGTGGACGGGTAACAGTTACTACCGCCTCTGCTTTTTAACTATATTATTATAATCTGATATGGCAATAATAATTCATTTGGAATTTGGTTTGTGACTGACTCACCAAAATGATTTGAAAGAAAAATGCATCCTATCACAGCATCTTTCTTTACAAACAATTTCACATTCAGTTATCACTTTGCTTGTGATCTTGATTTGATTTTGTTGTTGTTTAGGTATTTTTTGTCCTCTGTGTTTTATCTTTCTGTTTTTTTCGCTCCAACGTATGTGTTTTGTCTCTCTCATGCAGCTCCAGGACCTTGCGCGTGGTTCTCGGTGAGCATGACCTATACAGAAACGATCAGACGGAGCAGTACAAGAGTGTCAGCCATGTTTCTGTTCACCCCAACTGGAACGCCGATAGCATCTCCTCTGGGTGGGTCTACCTGTTATGAGATTCTCGTATCTGTATGTATAGCTTAGATAAATATTTCTCACTTTGTTCAAAAACATTTCTGTTTCATAGCCAGCACCTTTCTTGCAAAATTAGTCTTTGTGAGTAGTTGCACCATTTTGTTTACAATTATATTTACATTTTAGGCATTTATCTGGACCTTCTAACCAGACTGACAATGAATGCGACAGTAGAATCATTTTAAATTTTCAACATTAAATGCAGCCAAAAGTAAGGAGTGCAGGGGTCAAAGCCACAGCCCCAGACAGTAGATGATGGTTGTATGATTTTATGTTTGTACCATGATCAAGAAATCACTCAAATATTATCCACTCAAACTTGTTTCTGGTGATGCACATTCTAGTGGCAACACCTGAGTTGTGGGGATGAAGCACAGTTACAGAATTGAAAACAGTCCAGTTCTCTTCTGACCTTTAGTTACGACATTGCCCTGCTGCGCCTGTCTTCTGATGCCTACCTGAACTCCTACGTCCAGCTGGGTGCTCTGCCTCCCTTTGAACAGATCCTGCCCCACAACAACGGCTGCTACATCACCGGATGGGGACACACCTCTAGTGAGTTAGACGCAACGGGTTACTCTTTTAATTCTGCTTGTGAAGTATAAAGTGATTACTCATTGTTTACATCTTTGCCTCCCCTCTATGTGTCTCCCCTGTTCTCCCTTTCTAGCCGGTGGCAGCCTGTCTGCCCAGCTGAAGCAGGCCTACCTTCCCCTGGTTGACCACAAGACCTGCACCAGCTCTGGCTGGTGGGGCAGCACTGTCAAGACCAGCATGGTCTGTGCTGGAGGCGGTGCCGAGTCTGGATGCAATGTGAGTCTGCCGACATAAAAAATATGAAAATACTACACATGCAAACAAATCTATATAGTTAAAGCTGCACTAGGCAATATTTTTATGGGAAAATACACCCCTCTGAAGAGCCTGAATCACAAAGTGGGGCTGCAATAGAGAAGAGCATCCCATCCGCCCTATAGATTCGCTCTATTTGCCCAAATTAAATTCTGGTAGTTTGTACACTTACTCCAGCCAAAGGAAATGGTTAATTGAAAGTGGTAAATACACGAAACAATAGTGATCGAAACGCTCCATGGGGTGGGGGCATTGCTAAAAGGGCTTACAACAACAAAGTCAACCAAAACAAAAAAAGTATCCTTTTATGCTCATCAAACAGTCCTTGACCACAGTGATTGACGATGTTCTCTGTTTCACCATAGGGTGACTTTGGTGGCCCCCTCAGCTGCTATGTCAATGGTAAATACTACATCCATGGTATTGCCAGCTTCGTGTCTGGCATGGGATGCAACACTTACAAGAAGCCCACTGTCTTCACCCGCGTCTCTGCATACATCCAATGGATGAACACGGTCAGTACGAGGAATCAAGAAAAAATACAAGAAAATCTACAATAAATAACTTTTCACAACAGAGCAGTATTTCAACGTGTTCCTGCAAAATGTATAAAATGAAATTAAGGTAGTACTAGTAGATTATTAAATACTTGGAATTTTCTTTTTCCAGGTCATGAACTAAGAGGGAAATGGATCCCTTTTGCAACAGACACTTCTCTGAATGACTTGTTCTTCATCTACACTTTCTTTGGTCACTTGTTATACCAATAAACATGATCAAAATCAATATTAATATCTTTAGTCGTTTATGTTGTTTATGTTTATGTTGTGCTATTATCTCAATATTGATTGATCTTGGAATTATCCCATACGACTGTTGCACAATGACAGTTGAGCTTATGATGCTGATGATGAGACAATGATGTATCCCATACCATCACTAAAACAAACAAAACACAAGCCAATGGCTCATCAGTTGCCCTGAAACTTCACATTCACTTTCCCTGTCCACTTTCCCTGTGAGCATTGTCAGCGCTCAGCATGTTATCTCTATGACAGAAAGAGAACAAATAAGACAAGCAGAAGGGCCTTTTTAAAAATAGACATCATGCAGGCTTGTCCTGATTTTGAGGACTGACTACCAGCAGCCTTATAAAAAAGTCCCACTTATACAACATTTTGTTTACCTTTTAGCGGTAAAAAGGCACAGAAAATGGGCTGAAAACTAGCTGTTGATAAACAGGTTTTATGTTACCCTGTGGCTTTCTGGGGTTCTTTTAAAAATTATTCAAGAAACAGGCAGTAGTGGATTTTTGCAGCAGTAAGGGCAGATAGATGCAAGATAAATGTGGCACTGCTATGAAGGCTGTGAGGGCTGAATATGAATTTTCTTTCCTGCTCTGCCTAGAGTGAGTGTCAAACAAACATTGTTAGCTGAGGAATGATCAGAAAGGGAATGACCCTTATGGCAGCAGGTAAAAACAGACTGAACTGAAGTTAATTGAAGAAACTCTTTTTGTTGCCTGGCCTCACTTGTGTGTCTTCTATATTTCCAACAGGTTCGCCACAATGTTTTAGCTTGGCATTTTCTCCACTTCAGCAGCCTACTCTCTGTCTGGCCTGGTCTTCTGCATGCTGATCACCAGCGCCCTTAACTTCAAAGTGAACCAAACCAAAAGTGAATTAATTGATGCTGTCTTTAAGTCACATTTTAAAATCTGGTTGATGGCGATGCTTTATCTTGACATTGCAACATAGGCATACATCCCTACCAAGTTCAAAGGAGGACTTACGGGGGAGTGTGTGGGAATACTGGGTATATGCGCTACTTCCTCCCAGTTTCACACATCAGTCTATCCGATGTTTCCAGCAACACTCTTAGATGACAAAATGAAGAAATCCGACACTACAATTTGCTATACATACTAAATGGGCATGGCTTTATTCATCACACTCTGCCATTGCATTTATCAAAAGGAAAACTGTGAAACGAGAAGCTACTTTGATAAAAGAGTGGGTGGCTGCTACCATGAAAAAACAAGCTCACCCTCAGTCTAGAACGGAGTGAGACACTAATTAGTTCTCTGCAGAAACTCTTGACAGACTGCGGCTAGCTCAAATTTCTCCCGCTGACTACGCTTGCAGGCCCTGGGTAAAAATCTTGCTCTTTCCCCATCTTTGTCTCTCTCTGTTTCTAGGACTTTAAAATTTTTCTAAAAAATAGGTAATCAAACCGCTATGAACTCTCACCCAAGACAGGTACTGGGAGGACAGTATTGAGAAGAGAGTTGTGGGAGAAGGCACACAAAATAAGTT
Organism: Hoplostethus mediterraneus; assembly: GCA_034670385.1. NCBI lineage: Eukaryota > Metazoa > Chordata > Actinopteri > Trachichthyiformes > Trachichthyidae > Hoplostethus > Hoplostethus mediterraneus. Next base: position 2,806,672 of record JAXDDW010000013.1, read on the forward strand.
TGTATCTGTCAGGGAAGAACATTTTTGCTTTTCCTTCATTTTGCCATGGGATATTTTCTTCAAAGCCCTTGTCGAGAAAGTTGCTCGGTTGCCTTGCTCAAAAGGCTGTGCATCACCAGGTAGTAGTTACATACATCCGGTCAAATGCTCAGCACCTACATGTGGATCTGCTGTATATTTATTTGCTGAGCGATCCTCAGGAATACACTACAAAGTGCATGTTTAAACTGCTAACCTGCTTTGATCTAGTCGGATACAGAGCGAGAAGAGCAAACAACACAGCTCCGATGCCACCTCTGCAGCTCAACTGGTTGTTTTGCTCCTCACCACTTATCACCTACCCATTCATTCCCTTTCTCATTGATTCATTGCCATCCATTAACTCTGTATATACTGTATGTGTCATCCATTCATCCATTACTTATACTTCGAACTTATTACTTGTATATATGTCAATATGCCACCCATCCGCTGTGCATCCTGATTCTACTTCATGTTTATTGTGCATTTTCTTGTGTTTAGGCCTTGTACTTTTGTGCTGTTGCAATTCCTTAATTTCCCCCCCCTGGGATCAATAAAGTCTCTCTCTCTCTCTCTCTCTCTCTTCCCTATCCCTAGGATGTGTAGCATTTGTTTAGCACAACCAAAAAACAGCAGAATGTCACCCGTGTTTTTATCCTGGAACTTCAGTAACGTTGGTGCACGGCTTGTAAATGAAAGGAAAACATCGATCCTACCCTAAAATAGAGATCACAAATTTCCAGCAATGTCAGCTGAATCTGTATTTGTGAACACGAACACTCTCTCCTCATATTTTGAAATCAAGACTTCATCTGTCCTATGATGCCTGAACAACTACGTCCAACTCAGTGCTCTGCTTCCCTCAATACTGTACTGTGGGCGGAGGGTTGTTGAGCTTTAAATAGTTTATATGAATCCAAGTTAAAAAAACAATTTAGCGAAATTTCACAATATTAACTATTATTATTTTAACATGTAAGCATATGCACCATAATCCTATTACCCTACATTTTTCCTTCCCTTCTGCTCTGCCCCTAGCTGGATGTCATCTCTCTGTCTAGCTGAAGCAGCCTGTTGTTGGCCTGGTGTTGACAGCAGGACCTGCTCTTGCTCTGGGTAGTAGAGCAGCACTGTTAAGAACTCAATTTTCTGCGCTGGAAGAGGCAGCCATTGAGGATGCACGATAAGCCTGTGCCCATTTGAAATCGTGGTGCTGATCCACACACAAAAATATGCTCGCCCTGAGCTTATTCCTGCTCACATTGCAAATTCCCTCTCATTACATCGAATAGTTGAGCAACCAGAACAGTGCAATCAACCATTTGTTGGGTAGAAACCTGGCATGGTGTAATCTTGGCAGTTTTCCAGTGGTACAGTACAGTATCTGATTCAACTCTGCGGCACGTGTTTGCTTGCCTCCCAGCTGTTAGATTTTTCCGATCTGCCAGCAAAATCATGTAGAATCACACACGAGATGCATGTAATGACGGCCGTGACCATTCATGTATTTATTGTCCAACATCAATATAAATGTTGGCTACAATGTTGAACATGTGTCGTGATATAGGAAGGTGCTACGTGGTAAAAGACCCTGTACAGTATCAGACTTGAAAGGCAAGATTTATGTTTGAATACTGCTTTAAACTATTAGCAATGCATTTGTTTTATCTGATGCCATCGCTCTGATTGGTGTAAAAATGCATATGCTTTACTCAAACGTTAATAACCTTTGAACTCCAGTTTCGTCCCATGTGGCTCCGACATATGCCGGGAGGCACAGACAAACACACACACACAGCCGTGACATGGTGCACAAAGCCCTGTATAACAGAGTGATTTATTAACACCACGTATAGTGGAGCCCTGCCGCTCAGACACCCCCGCAGCAGTGCCGGGGGTGTCTGAGCGTTCCCCTTGGTAGCTACCAAACTCTGGACTCAGCAGCCGTTTAAAGGTTGCCTTGGAACAGGTGAGTGGGGCCAGAGATTGGCAGCAGCTGTGGCTCCTGGGTTGAGAGGAGCCCTGCCTTCACACCCATAACATACGCTTTGCACTGCTGACAGGATCATTCAGCAGGTCCATCAAACTAGGAGTACTGCATCTCGGTGTATAGAGGTTGTTTTTTATGAAACCAACCAAGATTGTTGATTTCTCCCAGTTAAGCTTATTGGCGCCCCAGCCAATCAGAAATCAGAAATATCTGTCCAAATGAATCATGTGAGTGTGCTGGAAAAAAAAAGAAGAAATGTGCAACTCCAGAAGGCAGACTCACAGTTGATAGTAGTGTTTGCAATGTATGAAGTGTTGGAGGTAACCTATACAAATGTTGAGTCAGTAATTCCATGCATCCCACATCCGCAAACAGTGATAACGGTGAGACAGACACAGGTGGACATCTGTTGCTGTTATACAAGTGACACACACACACACACACACACACACACACACACACACACACACACACACACACACACACACACACACACTCCCTATACCCCTGAGGGTATAAAAAAAGAGTGGGAGTAGAAAGTTTACAGAAAGTACAGGTGCAGAAAGTTTTGGCAGACTGCAGACATGCTCAAGTTTCTTCTGTTGACCTCCCTCGCAGCCCTGGGTAGGAGCTTCAGCTCTCTTTGATTTTGTTTTGTTCATTCATCTACATTCTGTACACAGATGACTCCTAACAGACTGGAATACATGATGCTTTATGTCTGACTGTAATACAACCCTGTGGCTCGACTGTGCTGTCTCCTCAGTGCTGGCTGAGCTGGAGCCCCAGCCCAGGTACCTGGAGGACAGTGCAGAGGAGAGAGTTGTGGGAGGTGAGGTGGCCAAACCCAACTCCTGGCCCTGGCAGGTATGCCCTGTTCCACTTCACAACCACTTATGTTTTTGTTCACTTGCTCTGCATTTTCTTTTTACTGTGGCAAACGACGACGTTTCGACCAAGGCAGCCTTTTTATTTTGAAAAGATGCATTGTGCATTGCATTTTTTGTGCATTATTGCCCTTGACTCAGTAATTTATCATTTCAATACTGATGTAAACAGGTGTATTCTTTTGATATGAGATCATGTGATGTCCTAACAAGCTATTTAAAAGGATCATGGGTACTGTCTCAAACACACTGTTGAAATCTTTACCCCATAAAACATGATAGTAGGTAGTGAAGGAATGTTGTGCAGACCTACTTTGAGTTTTGTAGCTTCTTCCTTGTCCAGCACAAGTCAAAAAGTCACTTTACACATTTTTTTCAACATGCCACAGTATTATAAAATGTTTTTCCTTCCATCTTTCTTGAGAAATAAAATGTTTGCACTAAATATCTAATAATTTCAATACGCCCAGTGAACTTGTGTTGAATTGTTTCCCTCTCTTCCACTACACTTCCCAGTGTCGGGAATGTTGCCAAGCTGCCTTTCCAGAAAACATGCACCGATTTATTCGTTACAACCTTAATGCTCTCTGCTGTTTTCCTCAGATCTCTATTCAGTACAAATTTGGCAGACTGTTCCAGCACATTTGTGGAGGAACCCTGATCCGGAAAGGATGGGTCATGACCGCTGCTCACTGTGTGGACAAGTGAGAGTTTCACGCGTTTCACCGTTTACTCAAGATGTCCTGGGTTCGAATACAGCCAGGAACCCCTGTCACACATCAGGCTCCTGTTTCTTTCTACTGTTAACTATTAAATAAAAGCAAAAATGCCATAAATCTTAAAAAATGTATTCCACTGTGAAATGTCTCCAAGGAATACTTTTGTTGCTCCCAGCAAAAGTGCCTGACAAGAAAAGTATGAGTCAAGGAATGAAATATTGCTCATTTTGTCTCAGAGGTGTTGCATGTCTTGCGTCTTCACAGGTCCGGGACTTGGCGCGTTGTTCTTGGCGAACACAACATCTACACCAATGAGGGCAGGGAACAATACAAGAGCGTCAGCCGTGTCCACGTCCACCCCAGATGGAACTCCAACAATGTTGCCGCAGGGTTGGTAGCTGGTCATTTTGGAGCACGCTTAAATCCCCCATATAGAAACATGATATATAATGTTTAAAAACTCTATAAAAATGGGAAAAGTCAAATATTAAATACATTTTTGGCACATAATTGAACATAACATGCACAAATATGTCTTTCTATCATTTACCATACTTTACCATACCATTGATTATTGATTGACATTCACAAGTCATTTGAAGTTGACTGCAAGTTTCCATTGCAAATCATTGATGGGTTTATATATGTGAACACAGCCTGTGTGAAAATACTCCCGTATACATTACTTGAAACAGTTGTAGCCTGTTCCTCCACAATAAGGTTAGAATGGAGTGCAAGAGCAGGTGTGGATATGGGAAAAAAGATTTATTACTGAGGGACCTCTGGGAATATCGGTTTGACCCTTAGGTGGGACATTGCCCTTCTGCAGCTGTCCTCTGAGGCTTCTCTCAACTCCTACGTCCAGCTGGGCTCGCTGCCCCCCTCCGGCCAGGTCCTGCCCCACAACAACCGCTGCTACGTCACTGGATGGGGAGCCACCCAGTGTGAGTTTGACCTAATGACGCCTTCATAGAGGCCATTTGTTCTGTATCTACATAAGAAAGTGTCACAGGCAGACAGCCTGTCATCCAACAAAAACAACCTCATTGTAATGATTGACAAATACATATTTTTCCTGCCGTCCCTAGCTGGAGGTCAGCTGTCTGGCCAGCTGAAGCAGGCCTCCCTGCCCGTTGTTGACCACAGGACCTGCTCTAGCTCTGGATGGTGGGGCAGCATGATCAAGGACTCCATGGTCTGTGCTGGAGGTGGCAGCGACTCTGGATGCCAGGTGAGTCCTTCTGCCTTCATCTAGGAGACAACAGAGAAATTAATTGAAGGAAACTGTACATCCGACTTAGTATTTTCTAAGTAATGTGTACTGCAACGTCCCAGTAGGCCGCAGGGTGGGGTCAGCTACAGAACGGCACCCTGGAGCTGATAGGGATTCATTAACTTGCTCAGGGACACTTTGGGGGGCGGATGGCTGCCAGCACGGATGTTGAACTTCATCCATCCAGTTGAAGGACGGTCTCTCTGACCATTATGTCACTGTGCAAAGGCAGCAGGAAGGATGTCGGGGATGCAGAGCAGGGGGGGACACAGGAAAGGACTTTTCAGAATTCAGTCCCACACCAATGAAACTGAAACTGAGTTAGGCACAGGCTGAGTCTTTATAAGCAAGGAAGATATATCGGAGGACACAAGCAGAGTTACATTACTACATCAGCAAAGGCATAAGTCAGTTATAATAATCCAGGTCAGGCAGTGCTTAAACCGCATAGACTGTCAATGTCTTGTGAGCTCTGCTATCTGTTCTGCTATCATTTGTTTAAAGCTGTATGAGACAAGAAGGGGACATGAGGAGAAAGTGGGAACAAGTTAATGACAGAGGAAGTTTTGATGCTGTGGTTTGCCAATGCTGTGATGTCTCTGATTCCAGGGCGACTCCGGTGGCCCCCTGAACTGCAGTGTTAACAACAAGTGGGTTGTTCACGGCGTGACCAGCTTTGTGTCTTCCCTCGGTTGCAACACCAACAGGAAACCCACCATCTTCACTCGGGTCTCCGCTTACATCAGCTGGATGAACGGAGTGAGTATTAAACACATCCAATATCAACCAAAAAACAATGTTCAAATGTGATTAAAATCTAAATGATCATTCAAACATGCTTTATTTGAGATATCTGTTTCATATAAATAACACTGCATGCACTGGATCTGATGTGAAAATGGAGCACTCCATTCATCCATTCATTGTTGGAGGCCATTTTGTAGTTACCTAAAAATTACCAACTGTCTAAAAAATGTTTTTTATTTTTATTTTTTATTTGTGCCATATTTTGCTCAAATCCTTGCAGATAATATCATATTGATTAAGCTGTTCTTGCCTTGCCAGATCATGGGTTGAGAAGAAGGAGGAGATGAGAAACACTCTGGAGACATCACAATTTTTGCCCAACTGTATCTATAATAAAAGTTATTCAATTCTACAAAATAAATGTGTCCTTTTTGTCTTTTGTTATATTTGTAATTTTGTGTGTGTGTGTGTTGCACCAGTAACCTTAACAGGCTCAATAAATAATATGATTTATAAATGCATTGGTAATTGTGGGTGAAATGCATTTCAGACGCATGAGAAAAACTACTACTACAGCGGTTCCAATGATCATTTCCTTCCCATCAGGTGATTGGTGAGAGGTGACCTTTGATTAACAAACCAGTTTCAAAAGTGAAGAGTTGTACCGGCACAAATAGGGATTAATAAAAACTCTTTTCAGTAAAGCAGTGGACATACTATGCAAGTGTTTTCCTGAAACATCAAAATGATTTAAAGTGACTTCAAGTATTGGAAGTAGGCTTTAAAAAGTAAAGCACATTACACTGTTAAGTATTGATTGCTGGAAATTGGAATGTGTGCCAAGGCTTTAAAACACTTAACATATAAAATGTAATTGCATTTAGAGACAACATTTAAGAAAACTATGCTAGGAAGAAAAGTCAGATAGCAAAAATCAAGTCAGGGTAACACACCTACATTGGTAGGTTTTGCTAGAAATTTAGAATAATTTGTCACCTGAACATTAATAATTCATAAGTGAACCAAATCTACATAAATTAAAAAATGCAAGCTGTTCTGGAGGGGTCTGATATTTCAGTCATTCCTACTGAATGTAAATTTCCACACATTTGTGTGTCACATTTGTGTGTCATATATGTGTCATGCATAGTTTCATGGCTTTGTGATATTACTCATGGAAAGTCGACATTCCCACATTTAATTCTCACACATTCCACTCATAAGTGGTTTTCCTTTATTCACAACCAAAAATCGACCTCTAAATGAGTGAAACAATTTCAAAAATGAAATTAAAAAAATCACAACCTAGAAAATCCTGCATATAATGCATATAATGCATATAAAATGGTTTGCATTCAACCTCAAGCTATATGATGTGATATAGGCAATATAGTACTGCGCAAAAGTCTTAGGCCCACATAAAAACATTCTGTAAAGCCAAGATGCTTTTAAAAATAATGTGATGAAAAGTTTCTAAATATAAAAAAATACTATAAAGATAAGTAATCTAAAACACTGATGCAGAAAGCAAACATCTAAGACCAAATGTATGTAAAAATGTATATTAAAAAATCTAGGGTGCCTAAGACTTTTGCACAGTACTGTATCTGTATCTGCACAGTACAACCTGACTGCACCACTCGAAAATGGAAGAATTAGATGTCAAAATCCAATGAATTGGGTGTGAGATGAAGGAGGAATATAGATTCTGAATATTTTGAACATTAGTAGTAAGTAAAGAACTATAATGATGGCCTTGACGATGGGAGATAACCGTGAAATGGTACACATCTGGGTTACAGGTACAGGAACAGTCAGTCCCCACCACCAGTGCACATCGTTTGATACAGCACAATTCCTTCACCTATAGAATACAAAGCAGGCAATGCATACAGGAAGAGTATATAAAGAAAGGCAGCATTGCCTGTCAGTCCTGACATGCAGGGCAGTCACCCTGCAGACATGCCCAGACTACTGTTACTGACAACTGACTGACTGACGGACTACTTACAACTCTGGGTGAGAGCTGCTATTCCTCATTACCTACTTCCTGGGCAGAGTCACAGGCAATATGCGTCAAGGGGGGGGGGGGGTTGGCAGAGAGCTAACAAATTTGAGGGGAACTCTGCAGCCTACAATAACTCATCGAGTCCACTGGATAGTGTCCGCACACATGCAAATGCTTGCCTGCACATACACATAAACTCACGCACTAACACAACATCTCTCTTTAGTCCTGGCAGTGGAGGATCCACAGGTCTTCTTAAGAGGGTCTCTCATAACCATTTTAACACCTTTGTTTTGGATGAGTTTTGAAGCAAGTTTCTAAGCTTTTGCAAATTATTATTCTTACACAAGTCATTTGTTCTCACCGAAACTTCATACTCTGCATCTTTAATTCATTATTAATCTCAGCATCACATCGCCTTGAGAGATGGTGCGAGGATTGTGAGACTAATTGCCTATTACAACATGAGTTAATCATCACAAAACAAATGCCCAACAACAGCTTTTCACTTTCTGTGGAAAGGTCATTCTATCCCTAATATGCCCAAAAGAAGGTTATGTTCCCTATTTAATGAGTTACAGTCCACTCACAGCACTAATTACAATACATTGTTACAATTTGTTATGCTTGATTAATCACATTCACCTAATGGAAAATGTTCACCTCTGAATTACACATGCTCCCATGGGTGAGCTACTATGAATACAAACACTTTCTCAGAAAATGGACTGCTGTACCAAAACATAGTTATTTCTGGTGCCTCCTGTTATTCCCATGGGTCTCCACCTCAGGTATGACATTGCCCTGCTGCGTTTGTCTACTGAGACCACCCTGAACTCCTACATCCAGCTAGTCTGTCTGCCTCCCTCTGGCCAGATCCTGCCCAACAACAACAACCCCTGCTAGATCACCGGATGGGGATTCACTTTCAGTGCCAGCTACCAGCCAAATGCTGATCAATTTTGGCTCTGGCTGGAAGCTTTGTCGACTCTACCACCCACACAGCCAAGTCAACCATCATTTGGATGTCCTATTCAATTGTGCAAACAAAATAGTTGGCTGATGAAGTAAAGATATGTTACTGGCTGGAGAATTTTGGGATGAAAAACAGGCCGTGTGTTACAAAAAAACAATGGCTGTGCTTTGCGTTTTCACCAAATGACTAATATAACATGGATGTATATCATATTTATTCATTTATAGTTGTTCAATAATGCTATGTTCTTCGTTTAAAGGCAGAATTTCCCCTACTAGTGAATAGCTGGAGTGGGTCACCCTGCCTTAAAGAGCTGCTTACCCTAAAATAATTTCATCAGTCTGGGTTTCAATGAGTTTTAGTGTCCTATGGTCTAAACGTTGTTTCTGAGGCTTTTCCACCCTGACAATGTTCAGATTTAGACATATTGAATATCAGTACAAAATATGGTACTAAGAGGTCAAACAGAACAGTCAAAAAATGTTCTTCTAAGAAACACAATGTGTGAGTGTGGCTCGGTAAAATCATTGATTCATCAGTACTTCCTTATTAGCTGTCTACTGAAGCAGGCCTACCTGCCTGTTGTTGACCACAAGACCTGCTCCAGTAGAGGAGGTTCTGTCAAGACCACCATGGTCTGTGCTGGTGGCGGCAGTCTGTCTGGATGCCAGGTAAGTCCTAAACACCTTAATTGTTTGCTCTTTTCCTGCTGGGATCTAAGGTGCAGTGATTGCTAAGATTTGTTTAATGGTTGCACAATGCCATCTGGTGGATGCTAGGCGGCTTGTAACGCTCATGCATTGTGAATGGAAGCAGCTTCAAGCTACGGACTCCGGCCCATCACACAGTGGACTGTCAGGTAAATACTATGTCCATGGTGTGACCAGCTTCGTATCTGCACATGCAACCAGCACAGGAAGCCCACTATCTTCACCTGCGTCTCTGGTGACATCAGCTGGATGGAGCAGGTCAGTAGGGACAAAGTGTCAACACTGATAGAATAGTCTTTTAAAATGTGATGATGTCATAACACGCAAGTTAAAAAGTACATACATGATATGAGGACAAGATAATGTATTTCAGTATAAGGAAATCAATGCACTTATTTACAGTTAAACAAAATATTTACATTGAATCTCTTACAAAGTCTGCCTCTATACCTGCACTGTGTCATCTTTACTTTCTCTCCCTTTTACAATAAGCCAAATTCAAAGTTATCTTTAATATTGAGACAATGAAACAAGAATTACTACTGAACACCAACATATTCTCTTATGTCAAGAGGTTAAAGGTGCTCTCTATCGGGCACTAGGTAGTTTTACACATTAAAGGAGGCTATTTTCAGCAAGGCACAAAGTTCATTAAATGTATCTGCAACAATGCAGCGGCACATATTGGCTAACACTGAACTGAGATCCTTAAACATAGATAAATCTTATTAGAACAAGAGTATTGTGTCCAGATGAAAAATATATTTCATGCTGATCTGAAATTGAGCTGAACCTGTCCGCGGGATACCTTTACATAAGCCCCACAATTGTTACATTTTATTGCTTTTACTTTTTACAATTCTGATTGTTTCTATTCTTTTGATTACATATTTTCCTTTTAATCCTATTACTTGTGCTGCAGCAACAAACTCATTTCTCCACAGGGATCAATGAAGTTTCACCTTATATTATCTGAGACCAGTTTGCATAGTTCATATGGTTGTGTGAGCTGACCACAGGTCCTAGATCAGTAGTCCTATTCTTAGAGAGTTTGTGCACACGGGCCTTGATGTAGATCGCTGGTTAAGCCACATGACAATAACCAAATTTACAGTTCAGTGCATATTTAGACCCTAGTCTCAGATTGGCACTCCGCCTCTATTTTATGAATGGACCCTCATATTTCAAAGGGCCTTGATATTTTCCAGTTTGGGGCCTCTTCAGTAGATCACACGATGCCATCGGCGTTCTCCAGCTTAGGGGTTAGGGGCTTCAGCTCATTCTGCGGTGCCTCCTGCTCTCTGCAGACCTGCTGGTAGTCTTTCAGCACCTTCACCACCGCGTCATGGCCAAACTGCATGGCATCATCAGCTGGTAGGTAACCCCACCTGCACAGAAATGAACGAAGGCTTGATGATGAGAGAAATCAAATAAAGCAGGTAGAGACATGGCACTCTCCATGTCAGGGGTAGACATGTATTATGCTTTCAATTAAGAATTTATCTTCATTTATTAATTGAACACTAGGCTTAATGTATTTGTGAGTTACTTTTTCAAAAGTACTTATTCTTTGTACTTATTTTTGTTTGTACTTTTTTGAATCATGTGTTTTCAGTTCAAGGTGACACCTTCTACTTTTATCCCTTGTATGGATTATTCTCCACAAAAAGAGTATACAAAAAAAGTTGTTGCACAAGATATAAGGATTCTTAGCAAACAGGTGGGACTAAACATATGCGTTTTTTGATGTGTTAAATACAAAATAACATAAGGAGCAGTAAAGAAAATGGAAAATCAAAGCTAAAGGACACCAAGATAGAGGTAGAGATGTAGATATTACCTGTCTTTTACAAATGGATTCACTTTGCAGGTTTCAGTAAGGAACTGCACCACCTCTACGTGACCTGAGAGTAAACGGCGAACACATAAAGACACTTCATCATCAGGGAGGAACAATTAAACAGTGACACATTAAATAACTCAGACAAAACTGTCATTTTATTTGCCATAAAATCCTACACTAAAAAGGGAATGCAACATAACCTCAAAACTAAAAAGCGTGTAATGTATAAGATGTGCTCCACAATTCCGTCAAATAGCTGAAAATAATGAAATAAAATGAAGTATTTCAATTACTGATCGTGTATTCAAGGGGCTATGTAACCTCTGGGACTCTGAGGACGGTGTTCTACTGAATATTTATGTCAGTCCTCTGCCCAAAAAACATCAAGAGAATTGATGATGGAAAGACCTACATTTTTAAAATTGAATTAAACTGTACAATTATTTTAAACATGTTCTGTTGCAAATGTTCTGATGTGCTATGTGTTATGATTCCTGATTTCTTTGCTGCCCTTGCCCTTCAGTAAGAGTTGAGGTGTATATTCAGGTTTATGCTCAAATAGATTTGATGTCTGACAGCTTTGTAGTTCGGTAAAGCTGATTTGGAGTGCTTGCTCATTCATTACATGAAACGGCAGGGCCACCAACAAACTGAACCAGTGGAGCTCACCTTCGGCCGCAGCGACATGCAGCGCTGTTCGAGAGTCATAGTCCTTCAGATCCATGTCCATTGATGAGAGTGCAAACCTGAAGGATTGAAAGAAAGTAAGTCTAATAGTCGATCGAACATCTTATGGATGGTGTTGGGTTTGGGCTGGGTATGGTTGGAAATGTTTTGACACTTCAAACCAGTTCTAACACGATACCTCTTTTTGATATTCTTCTTTGGTGAATGATAGCCGTTTGATGTTTTGTCACACAACACTCGAGGTTCTGGTTTACAGTGATTTGAAAACGTCTAAGAGGCATTCTTTTTTTAGAACAGCTCAAGCTTTAGCTGTTGGAAAATCACTCTGACCTCAAGAGGCTTACTGATGTTCCAAAACGGCAGTAACACACCATTGTAATAAAAAATAATAATGAAAATGTTTAAGAACTTTTTCATTTTTAATAAATAATAATAAAATGTTTTTTTTTTTCACCTAGCAAAATAGTTCTTGAACAATAGCTAAAGAATGACACATAAGTACCCGTATGAGTGGTGACTTTCAGTCATGCGGTATCAAATTATTTTTCAGTATCCAGGCCTAGTCTAGGTATTCTGCAGGTCATTTGTTGTACTGGAACAACGAGTGATCAAGCTGGTAATGTACCTTCTCAGGGCCGACACATCCCCACTGTAGGCGGCGAACATCAGGTTGAAAATAGACTTGTGCTACAAATACCGGAAAGCAACACGGACTTCAATCACAAATCACAAAACACAATTAACGCGCTGAACAAAAACAAACTTATCACAGCAACTCACCCTGTCGTCCCCATCCTGCCTGCGAGGGTCCTGCTTCTTTACAAAGTGTCTCAAGTTGTCATAGTTGTGGAAGTTGAAGAGTGACACCAGCTCCTTAGCATGGCAAGATACATAGTTAAAGGGGAAAATGTTCAATTAAAGGAATTATATATTATTATAGTGTACGACAGTCTAACCAATGTACGAGAACATGACTAATTATTGACCAAAGCCATCTTTCACAATTCATTCCCTGTAAGGTGGCTCTAGATTTTACACCTTGATGACATCACAGGATTGAGTCTAAGCTTTCTGGTTTGTAGCTTTGGAAGAAAGTTCTCTATGTTCACTAATATTGACTGGATTGTCCTAGAATTGTCATACTAATAACAAGAAGTCTTGAATTGAGTGGCATTTCAGCACGAACGGAGATGGAATTAACTATCTCTAACCAAATCTAACCAATGGATGAGTAGGTCATCAATGCATTTTTCACCAATCTATCGAGCAAATTGTCCTTCGCCAGAAACAGAAAAGCTTAAACGCAAAGGAACAAAAAGGTAGGCTGTACGTCCTGCTCTTACCTGACAGAAGTGTATTCCCCGGACACTGTTTCCCACCCTGTCCAGTGGAGGAGACCAACACATCACACCCATGACGTTGGGGATCACCAGCAGCACTGCTCCAGACACCCCTGATTTGGCAGGCAAACCGACCTGGGGAGACGAGTGTATGATGAGTATGATGTGTATGACGACTCAACATTGTTTACCCACCTGTAAATGCGTCAGATGGGGCTCTTTTCTATGAAGTACAAATAGTGTGGTGCAGTCGCCTTCTGGTGTTACTCACGTGAAAAGCCATCTGGCCAGAGAAGTCATACATGCCACACGAGTGCATGAGGCTTAGGGTGTTCCGGACTGCCTCAGCACTCAGAACACGCTCGCCTGTGATTGGACAGATCCCTCCGTTGGCCAGAGTGGCAGCCATGATGCTTCCTGATTCACAGGTCACCTCAATGGAGCAAAGCTGAGCACAAGACAAGCTCGGTTTACTATCAAAATAGAAAAAGTGTTCTCATGATAACTAAATCCAGAACAGGCCAGGCGGGAACAACAAAGGGTAATTCATGGCACTCATTTACCTGGAAGTAGAAGTCCAGTGCATCAATCATATCTGCTCCCTCAGGAAAACACTGGAGAATGAAATGTGAATATGATCATGACACTGAAATGGACTATGATTGACTGAAGTGTGCTAGCATAGCAAACTCTAGACATATACAGGGCATTCCAGATAGCTCATATCTCAGTTAAGGTCATATTCTGCTTAATGTTTACATGCATCTTCATACCCTTAACATGAATATCACCATATACATGAATAAACAGTATTATATTAGTATTATAGCATTATAATAGAACAAAAAACAGTAACAGCTTAGAATATGAGGTTATACTCGTTATGCTAGCTCCTATCCCATGCTTATCGTTAGCACAATATGCCATAATTTTTTTTTATAAAAGGAATACATGACCTGAACAATAAATGTGCATGAAAAATATTCTCATTGCGACACAGCTTGAACCCAATGACAGCGCAGTGCAACCAAATACCTTGAGCAGCAATTCAGAATGGATCTTTTAATCACTACCTGGTAGTTTTCGCTTTTCATGTATTTCAGCACTCAAGCAAAACCGTGTCCAACTGACCTTCTTCTCTTTCATGTAGTATCCAATAGCAAAATTTCTGTGCCCTGTTTCTTTTTCTGACTGGAACCTGAGACAGAGAGGGAAAAAGGGTCAATACTAAAACATCAATAATGCAATGGGGCAGTGGACAGGCCGCATAGCTAACTCTTTGGTGTGCAAATAGCGGACGGATAAAAGACAAAATACCATGTGTTGTCTATTATTTTTGAGTATACCCACGTGGCATTACTGAATCCCACATACTCTTGGCCTGCCATCTTTTTCACAAACTCCATAACCTAGAGAAACAAGGACAAAATCAGATTGTGTATTGCAGCATTTCTATGTCCGCTGTGCACAGAGATGGTACGCTTCAGCTTCATATTCAAGGACTTGAGGCAATACAATCAAATATGAACAGAGAAAAAAAATCTAGGACACAGTAGATCACACTACTTACATAGTCAAACTTCTCTGCCTTGTTTGAACCAGGCTGGTGACAAACAGAGAGAGACAGGGAGAGCTTGATATAAAGATTACTGAATACAAATACTGAGCAGTTTATTGTGCTACTTAATTGCACAATGTAAACTGATATAGTGATGTTTCAGTGATTACACAAGTTTGTATCCTATTATCAGCTGATACAGCAAGATGAAAGGTAGCTAGTCATCATAAACCATGGCAGAGTTCAGGCCTTGTCATAAAGATCATGATCACATCAACACGACAACTTGACCACTACTGGTGTTATGGGAGGCTTAAGCCGCTGACTCAGAGTTAGACTATTGAAACATGGTTTTAGTCATTTATTTTATGCACCTGGATCTAGAGGCCTGTTGCAAATGCTGTATTTTGGCAAATGGTCGTTTATCTTCAGGGAGAGGATTTTCATCTGTTGTCACGTGAACCGTCGACAGTCTTTTACAGTATAACCTAACAGCTAACCTTGCACCTGTCTATCTCTCATTGTACCATCTCCCTTTAATACACAGGTATTCAAAGAGCCCCATTGGCTATCACAATGCTCACTCCCTCACGCCCCCCAGCGAAGTCCCTACCTCCAATTTAGTGATAGTACTCAAAAAAGGGTGGGGGTTAGGGGATTGGACGGCATCAAAGCAGAACTGTGCATGTGACCAAAGCCATGCTGGTTTCTCATTTCAGGGAAATGCTAACCTTCGTCCTGGAGTTTTGATACCCATCCAGTAATGCTCTGTGTTTGTATTTACTTTACATGTCAAACATGTTTAACTGGAGGGAATCTGTGTCACTATGTCACATGTACACACTCCCATTTCCATGAGACTGTTAAAAACTGAGACACGAATCACCTGAATTTCATCTGGTGCTTGGTGTAATTTTTCAAGACTTTCCATAACCATAGTGGAGCATTTCCATCAATTAAAAAATTAAAATTCCTACCTGGCATCTTTGTGCTGTTTTTCAGCTCAGAAGATTTATAAATGTCGAAGCAGTCTGATTTCCATTATGGGGACAAATGGGGCTAGCGGGGCTTATTCATTATTTAAGGCACTAATTTTCTCAAAAATAAAAGCTAGATTTCTCCAGAGATGGATTATTAGCAATGTTATAGTTTCAAATAAGAAAAAAATAGTTTTCAATTCTGTGTTCTAGATATTTGGAGGTAACCGGACTCTGGTGAGTCCTACTTTAGTAGTACTTTAATGGCCACTGAATGTGAACGTTAAAATTATAATAATACATTTTTCAAAACAAAGTTACAAAGTGCTTCACAGAACAACAGACAAGGAAAAAAATGAAAACCAACCCCAAAACAGCAGTAAAATAACAATAAAGATTAAAAAGAGAGATTTAAAACCTCCTCAGGAAGTTTGTTCCACAATACTGGTTATCTAAAAGATCTCAGGCTGCGATTTGGCTCATAGAGGGTTAAAACGTCAGAGGTGAAGCTAGGTTCCAGTCCAGAACGAGCCTTGTAGGTTATCAGTAAAATGTTAAAACTGCCAAACAGTTTTGAGAAGGTAAAATAGAGCTCATATGGTCACATCTCCTAAAAGCTTTGAGCTGTATTCTGTACTAACCACAGATGAGAGAGAATTGCAATAATTTAAAGATGATACAAAAGCATGGACATACCTCATTTCTTTTTAATTACTAATCAAACCCAATAAGGGAGAACTCAGATTAGTGTTTCATGTCATAATAATGATGACAAAAAACATAACATGCACTATTTTTGATCAAAAAGACTGCATTAAGCACAGCAGCCATACTGAATACAAGCTAAATTGGACACAGCGCAATTCACCTTTCATTGTTGTTGCACAAAACCTATGTCACAACATTCCTACACACCTGTACTTGAACAAAACACTGACATTTTAGGCCCATGACTCTTATGAAGTAACCCGTTTGCAGAATCCCATGATAATCCATGCCCTCACTGAGACAGCATAATGAATGAAACTAAGACACTATACAAACACTGTGGCAAATATTGAAATATTTAGTATCTCTGGTCAGGGTGTTTAAGTGACACCAAAATACACAATTTGTTTGAATTTTCACTCACTTTCACTGTGGCGTCTGTCATTGGAGTGTGATTTATGTGCCGACTTATACAAGGCCACCATAAACAAGCCCTTACATGGGCGTCTGTTTACCTTGATAAGGGAGCTGATCACTATGGCTCCAGCATTCACCATGGGGTTGTGGGGCTTATCTGGGAGAAAGGACATAGGCCAAGACCTTGAGATAAGGTATATATTTGAGAAGGACATCTGTTTGGAATAGCAACCTTGCAAAAAGGGTGTTCAGGCACTAGGAACTCTTGAATATTTAGAACTGGAAGTGTGGTTTCCTCACACACATCCTTCCTTGCAACAGATCATCCAGAACAGGACAGTGACAAGGCATTACCCACCTTCTTCATCAAGTGAGAGCTTGTTGAACTTGAGCCCGCTGGGCTCCATGCCTACATAGCGGTGAACCTTCTCCGTTCCTGCCTCGTGGACAGCAATGGCGTACTCCAGAGGTTTCACACAGGACTGCAGGCAGAACGGCTGCTTGGTGTCCCCTACCGAGTGCCTGCAAGAACAGAAGTCCACACATGCTGGGAAATAATGTCTTTGGGCATTTTAGTCCTTTTCAGGGCCAATTTTATTGAACTATGAAATAATATGTTTACATTGCATATTGGTAAAAAAATGTGTAACACCATACACACAGTAACTATCAGAGATATTTTCTACTGCTTCAGGCCGTGTACTTAACCCTTTCTTGACTAGAATGCACTGGAAATAATCCCCTGATCATAGGCTGCCACAAATCACCTATGGTGGCCCACAGGGGACAGTAGTATGGGAACAGGGTCATGCAAATGCAAAAAAATGCTAATGATTGGGGGAATTTTTTGCTGCCACATTTGTTCTTTCTTTTTTTCAAGGGCATTTTTGTCCCAAACCGAGACGACAAGGAAGAAAAAATAGAATTATTATTATAAAACAATCTCACTCACAAAACAAAGCATCTAAATATTCATTAGAGACATAGTACAGGCTTGTTGGTCTTACCTCTGGCCATCCACTGTACACAGAGACACACCCCACAGGTCTGGGCTGAACTTGGCCAGATGGGGGATGTAGTCTGCTACCTAAAGCCAGCAGAGACAAGAGAACCACAGTAACAGTGTTAAACCAACCACATGGTTTAACATGCAGGACTATGTTCAACAGATAAAAAATATATTGCAGCAGAAAATGTACGAGAGGAAAATACATTTGCAGGAACAGGGAGATGGAGTAGGGAAGAGTCAATAAAACAGTAATAAATCCAGAGTTCAATTTGATGTATGTGAATAGTGGCAAGGCAATATGACTGCAAACTAAGCCATGTCACTTTATGGCTGAAGATTGTTTTTTGCAACACAATATACAGTGCATACCACAATATATGAAATGGGTGTACATAAAATGAGTAGTGATAGTTTGCAAAACATGGAAATTGTAAAATTAATTTCCAATATTTTTCCAGACCTTAATAAAAAAAAGGGCCAAACAACAAATGCAAAATGCTTACCTGGCCATCTGTTTGCTTTTGCACATTGTGGTAGATTTCATTTATTTTTTGTGCAAAAGTATCAAACTCAGGGATGATGAATTTCTTTCTAAAGGCCTGGATCAGCAGGACAATGTTTCCACCAACACATCTGAGTATAGAACAGGAGAACAGTGTTAGTCAGAAAACAACGCTGATATTAGTCTTTAAAAAAACACACACGTATCAAATAATTTCTGTGATATTCACATATTACACACACCTTTTGAATTTGAAAGTATCTTTTAGACTCTATTAGAAGTATTTCTAATGGTAAACAATGCTCACTGGATTGGCCACTGAACTGTAATGACTGACAATGGTCATTTCTCATGTATTTACTGGAGCCTAATTGCGTCAGTAAACAGTACTATGTGCTGTTAATGGGATAGGACAAGGAGGCATAATAAGCAGAGTATGTTTTCATTGAGATTGGACTTTACATTCTCTCAACTAAGCTCAACTATCTTTTCCACAGCGGTTCTGGCACAGCACTTCAGGAGTAATCTAGTGAGCGAACAGCGGCTACCTAGTGAAGTAGGACAGGCATATGTAGACACACATATACACTCAAATTCAACATCACACAACAGGCAGGCTGTGTGTGTGTGTGTGTGTGTATGTGTGTGTGTGTGTGTGTGTGTGTGCATATTCATAACATGAATCCCTACTGAAAAGGGACAGTGCATTTCTTTGATGGTCCAAAGTGTGAGTGGAACAGGAGCAGCTGGCAGTTGTCAATCTGACAGAGGGCCCCTTATACATGACAGTGAATAATGCTGACACCTACATAACACTGACCTCTAAGCCACAGAGTGCCTTCTGGATTTGGCTAATCAAGTTCCATGAAATAGTTTCCACAAAACAATAGAACACATTGTTGAACATTTATATTTAGCAATGATTATTTACTTGTTACCTTGAGACTGATTGAAAAAAATATCTCTCCATATCATTTCAACATGTACTATTTGGAAAATAATTGTGCTCAAGCTGTATGGAGGGTTAAAAGCGACAATATTAAATAAATAAATCATTAAATAAATCATTAAATAAAAGGGGAACTATATGAACAATTAATTAATTAAAATGGGAAATATAATATATTTAATTGTTCATTTCCACATTTATTCAATTATTTCCATATTTAATGATTTATTTAATCATTAAATATTTAATCATTAAATTATTTATTTATTTCATGGTTGCTGGTCCGTGTGTGCTTTTTGAAATGTAAATCTGTCAACTCATCCATCAAAGCCTGTGGGAGGGCCTTGCGTCTGATTGGTTGGTCAAGTTAAGTCGATTGCTTTTGCCTGCATCCTTCCTTGTTGCTTTGTTTTTATTACAAAAAAATGGCGGATCCTACCCAAGAGGTCTTAGTTCACTTAGTTAGAGATATGTTAGCATTAGCAGAGAACATAGAGTCTAATATTGCAAACCCTGATTCAGTGGACAAGGTTTCTGTTGAATGCTTGCTCAAGGACTTGTGGAGTGGACTGTGTGGCCGGAGGTGTGTTTCTCAGGGCCTCTCAGCGCCCGTTCTATATTTCACCATAGCGCCCAAGAGTGCCCGTCATTTTCCGATCATTAAAAATGCATAAAAAAACAGAAAATCAAGTTTTGAACTGTGTTTTATATATACTAAAAGTTGTCATCGATGAACCGGAACCGTAAAATGTTGGTCGTACGTTGACAATTTTGTAGTTTTTTCTGGGTTTCATTTTCTTAACTACACTCCCCACCCTGCAGGACTTGTACACCAGGAGGTGCAGAACCAGAGCCTCCAGCATCATGAAGGATCCTCACCACCCCAACAACGGACTGTTTCAGCTGCTGCGGTCAGGCAAGCGCTTCCATAGTCATGCTGCCAAAACAGAGAGACTGAGACGGAGTTTCTTTCTTCAGGCCATCAGGACTGTGAACTTTGACCTCACCAGGGCCCCCATCAAGACCCACACACTGCCCCTCTTATACGCACACGCGCACGCGCACACACACACACACACACACACACACACACACACACTTAGGTAATGACTACACATAATTTATAGGTTATTACATTCATACAATTTCCCCTACCTACCTCTTATTTTATATTTTATATTTTAATTTCCAAAGTGCTCTTACTGTATATATTGTGTTGTTTTTTATATGGAATAAAATTTAATATGGAAATAATTAAATAAATGTGGAAATGAACAATTAAATATATTATATTTCCCATTTTAATTAATTGTTCATATATTTCCCCTTTTATTTAATGATTTATTTATTTAATATTGTCGCATTTAACCCTCCATAAAGCAGAGGGAGAGGTGCCACCTTAAATAAATTCACATAGAGGGACTATGAAGTGCAACACTCTCTTACAGAAAAATGCCCAACCTTTAATAGTTAATCATATTAACTATTGGACCTTTTCCCCTAGAGTGAGAGTGTTGCACCTCATCATCACTTATATGCATGACTTTCCCAGGCTTGGAAAACACAAATGACCTTTCCAGTTTTTCCACATTCTCATAAACCTCACTGTTCTTAAACTTGACACAACCAAGTCATAATAAATAAAGCAAAATAAAAAAGGGAAGAAAGGTGTGAGTGAGAGAGAAAGCGAGAGAGAGAGAGAGAGAGAGAGAGAGAGAGAGAGAGAGAGAGAGAGAATGCTGCAACAAGATGTGCACAACAAACCCTTCATTAATATGGAATGTGGAGAGGTCAGACTAAAAATAGTTCAGCCTCATGCCTGCACCTGGTGGAAAACGCCTAATAAAATACCACGAGTTGGTGGTGGCGCTGGTATACAAGACAATATTTGGGGCCAGTGCAGATGAGCAACACTCCCAGCAACAGGCAACAAAATAAGACACACAGTAAAAACAATCGATTGCAATATTTATTGTCAAAAAGTTGAAACTATGGGGTTATCACTGGTCCATCTTTTTACACACACCGTCTCACCTGTGGAAAAGCTCCCGGTCCATCACCACCTCACCAACTGAATCATTCACAGCCCGTCGAAGCTTGTCCATGCACTCCCTCAGACGAGGGTCAGACGGGTGCAGACCGGTTTTCCTCAGGGCCTACACAGAAGGTTGGACCAGGTGACAGTAGCTGGATCAGACCAAAATCAACAACGTGTGCTCTCTTTGATATGCTCTCTACTCGTAACCAGTGTTGTAACAGTAATCACTGAATCAAATGGGACTGGTGAGAATTCGAGATGTTCCTAACTAAACTTATAGGCTGCAATTCAGCACCGGATCTCAAATGTCAACTGTACTCAGCAAAGCCAGGTTACAGCAGTGGTGGTGAACGTTTGTGTCGCAGCAAAACTGCAAAGCATCTAATCTCTGTTTATCCTTATGAATGTGCATGTCTGGGAATAAGATAGATAGATAGATAGATAGATAGATAGATAGATAGATAGATAGATAGAGGTTGTTTTTTGCAGTTACTCACAGAGATGAAGTACGATGTGGGGACTTGCTCTCGTCCCTCTGTTATGGTGTAAAAAAGCATGTCTTCTACTCCAGAGCAAAGAGACTTTGTAAGCACACTCCTGGTAAAGTGAAGAGTACGTTTTTTAATTGTTATTGTGGGTTATTCCCTTACAGAAGAGAGAGATTAAACAATAGCCAGTTCTAAAATGATTAATTTTGAGTTAATTCTTCTTATACAGTGTCAGTGTTGCCTTTAGACACAGATCCCAATGTCTGTGTGAACCATCACACACAATGATCTGCTCAGCTGTCACTTTTATCTAACCTTTATCTAACATTCATTCAAAATAGAGCCCATTTAACTGGTCAAAATATGATTTGGGTTATATTTGCAGATATTATATGTTGTCACTAAGGACATTTTTTTATTTCCAGTGTATATATAGTGTATAATATTTTAAATGAATGTCATATATATACATAAATATATCAGTTAACATAACAAATATATCTTTAAACATATTCTTAAATATAAGTGAAATTTATTTTTGCAGTAGGAGGAGCAGAATAATTTCACAACACCGGCACCGACGTCTTGAGACTCAGCTGTACGTTAACGTTACCTAAAAACACTCACATTTTGAGATGAACATGGTCCACGTGTGAAGGAGGTCGTCGCTGGTACCTCAGTGTTGATTTTGTGCTTAGACATTGTGCTGACTGAATAATGAAAACCTTCCTCGAAGCATCTTTGACGAACAACTCCACACTAGAGTTTGTCAAACGGAGTGCTCTCAAACAGTGCATGGTCGCACTCAACTGTAAGAAAAGTCCTTGGATATATTTCCGTGAAAATGAAGATAACGGTGGATGTTATTTTTCAGGCTTTAATACTTGATCAACAGTTCCCCTTAAGTTACAGTCTGTCTGTTGGAATTTTGAACAGCTGCATTATGCTGCCTTCAAGTACTATTGGAAATGTCGTAATTTCAAATCTACCGCACGAGAACGACCCAACCAACAGGACTCGCACTCGCAGAACTTGGTGACTGGGATAGAATAGTATGAATTTTATATCAAATCGAGTTGTCGAGATATGACGTTTATGGTAAACGTTATGTATTTTATTTTGTTATGTTTATGTTATTGTTTGGCATTCTACTTAAATAACGAGTATTGATGTGTGTTTATAATTTCACTATTTATTTAAGTTGTCATGCAGAAACATAAATTACATGATTTTCTACTTTTCATTCGTCGCTACAGCATCTCTGTGCCACTTGATTTCTAAGATAAAACAAGAGGACTTTTGTTACAGGGTCCCTTTTGTTATTATTTCCCAAAAAGGCGTTTGACTGCGCGACACGTTTTATTTAAGTCTGCCGGAATTAGAAGCAGGGGTTCACGAGGAGTTATTGAAGGCAGCATAGGTCCCTAGAAGCGCACGTTCTGTGGCGTCTGTCACTAGATTACTGCGGTCAAGCTAGCCGTCACTAGCAACTCTGTGGTCAAATCAGCCGCCCGTGAGCTGAACCATTGTGTTGCGCGTCTACTAGCTGTAATTACGGTAAAGACGCCGTGTCGGCACAAAAACGGTGAAGCGACGCATTCTAGGGGAAAATAGAGCCAGAGTCAATCTAAAACTATTTATTATTGTACTTAATATAATAAAATATATTGACAGAAGCTGTGTTTGTCTGAAAAGCACGAAAATGTGACCAAGAACGTGCCTGAAATCTCTGTATTACTTCCAAACAATCCCCATCTTTAATAAAAGCACGATTCACAATAATTTCTTCACAGTTCCACTGTATTCCTACTAAGGACATCCACATCTATACTCACATGAAATATGTAATATTTTTACTTCACCATTTGAGAGAAATATAGACTTAAAGTCACCTATAGGTTCATTGTGGTGCATTCTCTCGGTTAAATGTCCAATCTTTAACCGTCCCACAACCCTGAGACTGAGAGTCTAATGCTCTACCAACTGAGCTGTCTGGACCAGACATACTTCAAGTGGTGTACTTAGGGTGACAAATTAGAAAGGCAGATCTAGAAATGTAATTACTCAAACATAAGTTAGAGGTGGGTGCATGGTCACAGGTGAAATGTGTTGTTGGAACAATATAAAATACCAACTGTTGCTTTTGTATTTGTAGGAAATAAAGAAGACCAAATGAAAGGTGTCTTTATTTGACTACTCGGGGTGGTGGTAGCGCAATCCGTGAACTGTAAACAACATATTATATCTCGGACAGCTCTTCCATCCTGGACATAGAACATCTAATCGGGGTCTTTGATGTGGTTTATTATGTTTTGCAGGTTCCCATTGGTGATTCATTGAAGGTTCCCTTGACACACCTGGTTTCCATTTTCTCCACCTGTTCCACATGCTGCGCTCACACCAGAAAGACCACCTGAGGTGATTTTTGAACCCTGGCCTCCACAGGCCAACGGGACACCAGTTGCAAGGGTCCTTACCACTTACCTATTCCTGGGGGAGAACAGAAACCAGGAAATGCCACCTTTGTCAAGCAGGTTCCACTGTATTACTGGCCAAATAATTTCTTGAACATTAAGACCACCAGGGACCATTGGAAATATCACCAACTTTTGAAACTGTGCACTCATCAAGTCATACTATGAAAAAACTAGCCCTTTAACCACTTCCAAGCTAGCTCAACCATATCATCACCTGCCAATGGTGACTAATGTTGTGGTGCAATATAGAAGGTTTGTTGGTCTGGAGGTATGATTCTTGCTTTGGGTGATAAATCTCCCAGGTTCAAATCCTGGACAAAGCCTTTTTTTTTTAACCCCTGGGAGTCACATAAACCTTTCTTGTTCTTGGCTATTTCAGCTAATCTGAGGTGATAATTGGGGAAAGGGTAACATCTAGTGTCCAGAATGATTATTGCTGTGTTCCTAAGGGAAACAGAAATAGGGGTCCGTAGCAAGTGCAAGAATGTGTGTGTATGTGTGTATGTGTGTGTGTGTGTGTGTGTGTGTGTGTGTGTCCTGGGGCCTGTTCCAAGAAGCAGGTTCAGCAAACTCTGAGTCTAACCCTGCACTCTGAGTTGATTCATTCCGAGATGGCCAAGTCTGAGTTTTCGGTTCCAGAACGGCTGATTTGAGTTTGGTCAATCAACTTTGAGTATGTTCACCTTGAGTTAAGCGCGTGCGCGATGATAATAAAAAGCGATCAATGGAGGTCCGATACTACGATTCACCATGGCAACCAGCAAGCAGAAGGGTCGTAAAGGAGAGGGAATTGGCGTGGGAGAGAATCGCTGCCCGAGTCAATGCGTACGTTTGAATGCAGTAGTGTATTCATTTAGCATTTAATAACCTTTAATACAAATCTTACTTCGCAATAAGTTCTTTACTCACATGAAATATGAAACTTTTTACTGTATCATTTGAGGGAAATATCGACTTAAAGTCACCCATAGGTTCATTGTGGTGCATTCTCTCGGTAATATTTCCAATCTTTAAACTTTAATAAAAACATAATTTCGCCATAAGTTCATTACAGTTCCACTGTATTCCTACTCAGGACACATAGCTGGTAACCTGATAAATAAATGTGCTAATGGGAGTATTACAGTGTGCAGACCTTAGTTCAGATTTTCTGCTGCTTAGTGTAACACATATAATATAGACATTATTGCACAGCAAAAGAGCTTTTTTTCTTTTATTTAGGTCCACAACAACTTGATCAGAGCGTTGCATTCTGACAAACACTTTTCTTTATAGTAAAATCCTTTTCATTTTGCCTCTAATAGGTTCAGAACACTGGTCCATATCAAGGGACATAAATAATAGTGCCAAAAGGCACAGCACAGTGGTGTTAACAAACAACACAATAGTTCAAATATACAGGATTCTGTCATATGGTCTAAGCACACATGAAAATGAATTTTTACATGGCAGGTTTTGCACATATGGATACAACTGCAACATTCAGCTTTGATCATTGTGTGGCAAATGTAGATGAGTAATATGGTTAAAGGCAAACGGTTTTAAGTCATCCTCCATATTGTATCAAAGTGATACAAAACACAGACTGATAATGATTTTGAAGACATTTCATGTGTCCCCCAACTCTCACTCCCTTACACACTCTTTGAGGGACGTGGCAACACCAGCTTCAGCCCAATATCGACGACACAAGAGGGCATATAAGAGAGGGGGATCCAGAGAAGCTTGGCATCCCAGCCAGCACTGTATCTGGTGCGAGGGTAGGCAGCAGTCAGGGCATGCTCCATGCAGTTGGTCACTTTGGTAAGGTCAGAGTCACAGATGGCATTCATGATCAAACGCTGAATCTTGATGTCTGCAAATGAGAATCAGCAAGTATGTATTATGTGTATAAAACCAGAACTACATTGGATGCATTCAATTATTTTACTTAATCTCAAGCCAATTTAACATAATGTACTGGTGACAGTTGGCTTGCAAAATAGTTTAATCCACTGAAGTGACGATCAGAGTCACATCTGTCACATCAACAATGCACTGCAATCCACTTACAGTCATCAAGGTACTTGTGTCCATAGCTGGCTTGTACTTCAGGACTGAGCTGGTTCCACAAGCGATGCAGCTCTCTCTCAATGGGTTCCAGGCTGGTCACTGCAGTCTTGAAAAACCCTGGCTCAATGATGCACACCTTGATTCCAAAGTAGTTTATATCCCTCCTGGAGACAGACGATGTGAGAAAGGCTTGGCATGTAACGTAGCTACCATACTGTACATGCAATGCTATATCAACAAGACAGCCATAGATTGTGGCCTTTTGTATTAACCTTTTGTATTGTAGACTGGTTTGGTAGGGTGTAAGAAATGAAAATAGACTGGAGAGCCTGGTGAAAATGACCAGTAACGGTTACTGGTGTGACCCAGCCACCACTAACTGAAATCTTTGAGAGCCATGTGGTGAGGAAGGCTAATATCCTTCCTCCTTCTAACCGTCCCAGTCACTCCCTTAGAGGGCAGTCTGAGCTGATTTAGTGCCTGAAATCTAAAGCAGTGCAAAATAATAGTAAAAAGAAATACTGAAACAATAAAAACATTGAAGTAGACTATACATAATTGTGGGATTATGTAAACATAATTCTGCTGACAATTTCAACACATTAAGGAGACTGTAAAAATGTCAAGTATTGAATGGGAAAGACACGGATTACTGACTTTTATGTTCTTCTCTCCAGAAGAACACTGTTGCTGCTACTAACGCTAGAGAGGACTGCTGGGGTGGATTGCAGATAGTAAGTAAATAAATAGGCTTATCACTGCTCCTTCATTAAGGCACGGTGGGGATAGTTTTCATTGATACAGCATTCCATATATTCCCATCAGGGAATATGGAATATTACCCAATATTGGCAAATTGCCCATTTATTGTCTGATACATA
Source organism: Hoplostethus mediterraneus (assembly GCA_034670385.1). NCBI lineage: Eukaryota > Metazoa > Chordata > Actinopteri > Trachichthyiformes > Trachichthyidae > Hoplostethus > Hoplostethus mediterraneus. The sequence goes on from JAXDDW010000013.1 coordinate 2,833,929, forward strand.
TATATCTCTGGCTTTTTATCCGTTTGGATCTGAACATAACCTGCTCCAGGCCATTTGCCCACTCTAACTATAAAAGAAGCTCACAGTTAGCTCGACTGTTTGTGTTTACTGAAGTGTATCAGTATACAGACAACCTGTATACCTGTTGTCACAGTACACTCTTATCTGATGTTCAGATCATGAGATTGTGCAGGCCTACCTGAGGCAGTCAGAGAAAGACTCCACAGCAAACTTGGAGATGCAGTATCCACCACCGTTCGCAGCAACCCTGCCCAGTACTGATGCTACGTTCACAATACGGCCACGGGCTTGCTTGATGAGAGGCAGGAAGGTCATCGCCATGGCAATCACTCCGTTCATGTTGACTTTTAATGTGCTGTGGAAGTCTTCTACTTTCATCCACTCCGAAGGACCCATGGGTAATGAGCGCCCGGCATTGTTCACAATACCCCACAGTCCTAAAAATAGAATAAAAGAATTGAACATATGAGACGCAACATATTGTAGTGAGACATCAGTGGGCGCAGAGAGGCCCTGATGGAGGGTGTGGTCTAGTGCCTGGACTAAAATGCCTTTTGTGATCCTCAAGTGTATATTTATAAATATTTTATACTTTTATTTGCTCTGGTTTTGAAATTTGAGATTTGGTGGAAATCTACAAAACCACAAACAAAACTACAAAAATATTATACAGCAACAGTTGTGAGACAAACTGCATGTGTCATTTTTTACATTGTGTGGGTGGAAGCTACGTGGGAGGGTAGCTTAATGGGTTGTGGGTCCCAGTCTGTCCGTTTTCCCTAGAGGGGATAATGAGCGATAGCCTATGTTTGTAGTGTAACCTACCTTTAGAAGTTGTGTGCTGTGCTGCATGCTCTTTATTTTTAGCCTAGTGTGTGCCGTGGTTAAGCCGGTCCGTAGTCTAGCCTGTTTGGAGTGGTATTTCCCATTGCCTAAAAGATGCTGTGTAACAGTTTGCACGACACATAAAAGTAAAAACCCAGACCTAAGATTTGTTTTGATTCCCAGTCGAGACAGAGATCCAGAGATCCAGAGAGAAGAGCTTTGTGGCTTCAGGCCATTCGGAGAGAGGATAAAAATAGGAAACTGTGGGACCCAGCAAGTCCACAAACACAAGTGTGTGGAAAGCACTTTGTTACTGGTAGGTTAACGTTAGCTAAAGTCAATATATTTTTAATGTCATGCTTTAGCTTATAACTACTAAAGTAACGTCAGATGAGGTAAAGTCGGCATGTAACATATACCTAATGTTACATAATGTTATGTAATGTATGATTTATAGAAAGAAAGATAGAAAGTGGGAACGAATTCCCAACAACTTTGAACAACTCCTCAAGATGCTGTCTGCCTCTAACAAGCTGCCCATTGGTCTCAGCACCTTCGAGGCGCATGCTGGTTGCTTCCAACTGTTTTGCAATCTGGCAGGTTTCACAGACGAGCAAGTGGAGCGACCGGAGGACAAAAGTAGGTCAGGCTGCATGTAACACCAGCATAGAGTGTGTGTGTGTGTGTGTGTGGGGGGGGGGGGGGCTCCTGGCACACTGGGTTTTACATACATCCTGTGAAGAACCAAGCACTACTTATAGACAGACATGTGACCAAGGGGATTAGCTGACAAACATTATGCATGATATGGGTCATAGCGGGGCGGATAGGTGAAAAATCGTTCACTTGTGGCAGAAAGCACGAAACTTGGTACATTAATACCTTTAGGGTATACTAATCAAAAAATGACCCTTAACCCCCCTACCTGTCTTAAGGTTAAAGGTGACAAATTCAACAAAGTTCAAACTTCACAAACTCACCAAACACAAACCACTGAATCAATATTCTTGCCATGGACCAGATGGTTGGACCACATAAGAAAGCAATATCATAATTTTGATGTCTTTTCAAATAAATATAAAAAAAATATTTCTTCCTAATCCTAATCTTATCCACTACTGGGCGACAGTATCTAGCATATGAGCCACTAACAGTATGGTTGCCATAGAAACCAAATTGAAATTCACCAAAGACAAACCACTGATTAAACATTTCTAAAATGTTGCTAAATAAAATAAAATATATATAATATAATATACAATATAATAAAATATTTTCTTGCAAATCATCTCTCACCCTTATCGCCAACCTCCTTCTTGGTCCACTCCATGGCTTTCTGGATGCTGTCCTGACTGGTCACATCCAGCAGGACAGTCTTCAGATGGGGCCCAGTCACCCTCTTCAGGTCATCGGCTCCCTTCTCTGTTAGACAGCCAGCCAGCACACGGAAACCTTTACGGTCGAGCTTTTTGCACAGCAGGTTTCCGAACCCAGAGTCACAGCCGGTCACAAAAACGTACTTGTCAGTGATGTTCTCAATCTCCAGGCTGTCTCTGTACAGCCACACAAGCATCCATAACAGCGCGAAGGTAGCGGTGATGTACAACCACGCACTTTCCCTGTTGTAGATAGGAAAGGACAAAAGTGTGCAGGCCAATTTAGAATTGTGTTAAATTGCTGTGAAGCCATCATTGTCAATTTCATGACAACCTATTTTAGATTTACAAGAACAAATCCAGACTTTCATTAAAAGCACTAAACTGATATTGAAGTACAGATTTGAAGAGTTAGGGCTACGGCTGCCAAATTACTGCTCATAGGCCTAGTGTAGTGATGGCATGATCTTACCCTAAAAGGTCATAGATGAACTGTGTGTCCATGCTGCTTCCAGAGGTGAGTTGTTGGTGACCTGTGGGAATTGTTGGGATAACCAGGGCTTGTTGTGGCAACTTGCCAACTCTGACTCCTATTCACTTGTGACACCTAAATGTTTTGAACACATAATTAAATCGCAGAGAACATGTAAATCTGTGACAAAACAGAAATCTCAAAAGCCTAATCTTTTCAGTGTTCTGTAGTGTTGCAGGTTGTTATTGAAACATACTGTTTAATTGACCCTTAACAGTTAACAGTTAATTTGATTTGTTAAGCATGTTTGGCCCCAGCGTGTCACCGAGGGCCTTAGAGTGGAAGATGTGCTTGTAATACAACAGTGCTTCAGGCACATGAGAAATCTTTGGGTAATGCTCTTATGGAACAAAGAAAGGCATTGATGAGAGCATAGGAGTTGAAGGAGGGAGGGATGCATTGTTTAGAAGCATAAATGTAATGCCCGTGTCAGAGCTGTGTAAGCCTCTCATTGCTGAAAACCTATTAGTTTGGAGGCTTTTTAGTGAAACAGAATGAGAAACAGAAAAGGGTATTTTCTGTTATCCATAATATCAAAATGACCTGTAGAGTTAAATCAAAAATTGTCGCCATATTGTTGCTGTCAGATGTGTGTTAGGATCAGAAAATGGATCCAACCCATGAATGACCATGTACAAATTAAATTAAAATCATGAAAATTGGTTTCACAAGATTTTTAGGACAACGGTGAATATGTATTGACAATTCTACCAGGCCATATTTATCTAAAACAAACCTTTCACTCAGTCTTTGCATTAGGTTTCACATTATATGAATGAAACTTGATTATTGTTTGGATTAAATGCCATTTCTGAGAGTGGTAACAGGTGCAATTTTTGTAAAGTGTGACCATTACCAATATTACAGAGATTAACCTGTGACATTACATCCAGAACATGAAATTAAAGAATGCAATCTGTGAGAAAGCCTTCAGTAAAATCTTTTATCTAAAATCTTTTAAAACTGTAATATCCTACCGTTGCCCCTTTTGAGAAGTGATGGATCTCCACAGGCTTTCCCTCTTCTTCACTTTCACCCTCGTACTCTTTGTCCCTCTTACCCCAGAGAGACTGCAGGGAAAAGCTTTATCCTCACGGTTTATCCCTTACGACAAGTCCGCAATTGGTAATCCCCAATCCGTAAGCATTTGGTTTGTGTGTGTTACAAAAAGGGTGGTGGGAATTACAGAATCCATACAGATTGTAATGTACAACTTGCACACAGAGCCGTCAAAAGAACTGAAATGTTTAGGTTTGCCAAGTTAGCATCTAGACAATGTGGTTTTAATATTTTTAGTGTTGTTGTTGTGTTCTTGTAAACGTCACATTATCTGCTTGAAGTTTTCAGAGTGTTAAATTTACTGTAATCCCTCATGTGAAGGCCCTGTGTTCCCTTAAAAACGTGTGTGTAATCTCATTGGCTCATTCAGTAGACTGAACTGTTACATCAGTTATAAAGGTGAAAGTATGCTGATGAAGTATGCCATATGCCCCCCACAGCTGAGACTTAACTCTAAACCCTGCAGGTGTTATTGAAAGAGTGAAAGTAGCATATTAATGTATCTTATCCTTACAGCAAAACACAGGGCATATTGCTATGCCTTATAATCTCAGGTCCAAACAGTAATACAATGTGTGCAAACTGAGCAAACTAAATAAGTGTGTTAATGGTTCTTGACACCGGTTCCTCTACTGTAATAGCTTCCAGTGATCTGATAGTGTAGTTAGCTACCAAACAAGAAAATGGTGTGGTGGGAGAACTCAACTGCCATGTGCCTTGTGACCTAACTTTCCCTCTCAATGTCACACATTCCATGGATTAATTGTATTTACCCTTGCTTGACAAGAACACCAAGAACAGTACAATTTTGCCATGACTTTATTACGAGCAATACTGCATCCCAAAATGTAACAAAAGTTGTCTCATAAGCACAATATAAACAATATTATACACAGACATACATAATTCAGGGATCCGGTGCTGAAAAGAGGCCTTCCTTGAATAAAGTAATTAGAAAGTTAGACAGATGGAAAGCAGTCAGTGGCCTCTTAAACCTATTACAAGCAAATCAATCCAATTTCTACGTGCTACACTTTCACACACAAGCCTGATTAATTTATGTACAATAGCTGATTCTTTATTATCAGACTTTCATTTCTTCTCAAAATGAAGCCATCCTCATTCCCACATAAATGCCAGGCTTAGTTCACTTAATACACAGACACAATCTTAGCACAACTTGAGCACCAATGTATGGTTGCCCTGGTTCGTATCATCAGCCAAGGAGGAACAACATGGCATCTTCATTAAGAACTTGAGGAGTGAAAAGCAAATAAGCATTTGCAATGTGCAAGTCATTGTCAAATAAAACAGATTTTCTACAATTCTCTGAACACAATAACATCAGCATTGTTTATGCCCACTCAGAGGGGCAAGACTCACAAGGTCATTTTTGTGAATGAAGTCCTGTGTCTTTGCTGGTTAGGGTCTATTCGACCAGACTTCTGTTGAATTCTGGTTCATTCCAGTATAGTTCGTTTCAGCTATAAAGCTAGCAGTCAACCAGATGTCTCTCCCCATAAAATTTATGAGGAAGCAGACTGAAGCTGACCCTTGTGTACATACTCCAGAGCTGTGGCAATGGTCCTCATGTCCATCTCAATGCTGCGAGCCCAGTTCTCCACATCCCCGATTTCCTGTTCAACAGAGGATATGTTGATAAAACATTTCCATCACAAGGAGCAGCAATAGGCATGCTTCAGAAATGTCAAATCAACCTTTTCCCCCGACCCAAGGATGCTCCTGTGAAGATGGTGTAAGCTGGATGGCTGTAATTCCATGGAATTGGAAATCTATAACTGAATTGCTTACACTTGTCAAATCTGCTTGGATCTAGGGACTTGTAACAAGGCCCGTGAAGGTAACAACACTGCTTTTAGTAAAACTAATAAAACAGTGGTGAGCTTTGATATTGGTGGCACACTGCTAAAAGAAAAAGTTATTTTTTCCAAAAATGATCATCTGTAGCATTACTGTTATTTATAAAGAAGGAAGAGACAAGAGAGATGTTCGAGAGAGAGGGGATGACATGAGACAAAGATCACAAGTTGGATTTGAACCCATGTTATCGTAAGCACATGGCATGCTCTGCCTGCCGATCTACCAAGGCACCATGATTTGTTCACAGAGCGTAGCCTACCTTTAGTGCCTGATTGAAGCCCTCCACCATACTGATCCATTGAGCTGTCTGCTTGGAAAACTGGCTAGCCTGCACTTGGAGAGTCTTCACCTCATGGTCAAGCTTGCGCTGGTTTACGTACGCTTGGGCAACCCTACAACGAAACAGAAATCAACAATGAGAAGTGGTACTGTATTGTTAACATGTCATTACAGCTTGATGCAGGGTCCAAAATCGACAATAAACCTAGCCAAGCGACAAATGCTGGTAAAATGTATCTGCACTTCCTGATGAATTACAAACTTGATCTATTGTTTAAGTGAGCAACTTTTAAATTAACACACAGTACCTAACTCCATATATGAAATACCACCGAAAATTACTTTGCAGGTAAATTATTTGTTTACCAGCCCTTTGCAGGTGAGCCAAAACATTAATTTTGACACTGTGGATGTAACATTTTTAGTCTTTTAACTTAACTTTAAAAATGTAAAATCACTTTGTATCTAGTTCTTTTCAAATTTTAATTGCTTTGTATCTTTGTATCTCTTTAAGTTTGTTTTAATCTTTTTTCTTTATCTACTTTGAATCTGTGCATATTATCACAACCGCATTGCATTGCATCTTAATGTATGAAACGTGCTACATAAATAAAGATTGACTGATTGAACATTATAAACTAGTATGCTACAGTCAATCTGTATTTGGTAGGGCAAAGTCAACTCACTGATTTACATTTGGTATAACAATCCTAATGAAAAAGTATAACTCTGGGTCTAAATCTTGATAGATTATAGTGAAAATGAAATAGTGACCTTTGCCCAAAGGACATCCTACCTAGCCTATCTCACTAAAAAGTCCAAGGTTTTTGGCCATAAAACTTTTTTTCATAAAAATCTGGAGCAGCACAACAATGTTCTTTGCATGCTTAAAGAGCAAGAGTGGGATCTTGCTCTTTAAGCTGATTGTCTTGGTTTCATCACAACTTTTGCAATGTTAACATTCCCAATGTACCATTTTGGTGTTGTATCACATGTCAACCCTAGTCCCACATGCCAGGAATGAATTGGCTTAATTACGTCTAAGTACTACGTTCGACTTCACAATGCCCACATTATGAAAGCAATAAAGAGCAGCACACGACATCCCCAACCTTGGACCCGGGACGGTCAGGCGTGCAAAAACATGTTTATAATGCAGCAAAATTGTATGCATATGCCTTATGAGAGCAGGAGTACAGTACTCATCTAGGGTCACTGGTAACACGACCATTTAAACTCAGGAGGCAAACTAGTCTCAGATTAGAGCTCTTATTTGAAGATTCATCATGAATATGCTCTCAGAGCTCGAAATTGCTCTACAGCCCCCTTCACCTTGAGCACCTTTACCTCACCATGCTGAATTGAAAGATGAAACTAGTTCTACATTCTACTGATACCACTCAGAGACATTTGATAAATACTGTACTAAAGTAAAAATTGGTATGTATAATGTTTTACTCTCCATCAAGAAAACAGAGCTACACATTTCAGAGACACATGACTTCTATTGTAGTCAATACAGGACTACAGTTTAAGCCATATTACATGTATTTTAAAATGATTAGCTTCTGCTGGGTGTGGGGTGAGGGTGGCGGTGAGGAGAGACCGGTTCTGGACCAGGTTATCTATAGGAATAAGGACTACACCTTTCTTTGGGTTATCCAAAGTATACTCACTTATCTGCCTAATTACCATTGCCTTGTTGTGGGTGGTAGCGGTCCACAGCATACCCATCATATACCCACCTTTTCAACTACCACTACACTTCAAAAACAGATTAACAAAAGGAAAAGAGAAAACAGTAGAAGGAGCATCGTCTTTCATACCCAACGTTGAGGTGGTCTACCAGGGCTTCTGTCAAACAGGTGGCTGCAGCAATAGCTTCACGTCTGCGTCTCTCTGTGCAGGGCAAAATTGAACACAGAAAATACAAACAATCTATATTACAATAAAAAACCTATCACACTGTAGTCTAGTCCTAACCGCTTCAGCTTCGCCACACAGTCACGCTGTCAATCAGCTTTGTTTTTAGCATCAGCTAGCAAGATAGCTCTCGGTAGCTGGCCAGTTACAATAAAGCTAGCTAGGTCACTTTTACCTTGGAGCTCCTTTCGCTCGTTTTGCTTCGCCTGGTGCTCCTTCAATAAACGAGACAACATTTTGCTCTAGTGGTCGTAGTGTTTATTCCGCAAAAGTATTTTAGCTAGCTAACATGTTTTGAGAGTAGGAAGTGTAGGAAATGGTAGTAACTGGTTAGATACGCTAGCAGCTGTCACGGGACTATGGGAGGGCATCACTACGCATCACTACGCATCACGACACCCATCACGAGCGACAGACGTGGGAGGGTCGAAAATTCTGTTCCAATGTAAAAAAAAAAGACTGAATCGGCGATAAGAAACGACGTCATCAATCGAAATAACAGTAGACAGTTTAGTCGGTAGAGCAATAAACTCTCAGTCACAGTGTCGTGGGTTCAATCCCCACATAGTAAACTATCCCTTTGTAAGTCGCTTTGGAAAAAGGTGTCTGCTAAATGACAGTAATATAACAAAATCTAATAAACGATGAGCTCATTGTCTCAACTCCACTATGGTTTTATATTAGGTCACAACACCGATAGATATGTTTTCATTTCTTTATTGTCATTATTCACAACAGTAGTTTAATTCACTACAATAGACTTGCCTGCTCAATTCTTTTGACCAGCAGGTGGCCCTAGTGTGTATTTGAAGCCTCGAGAAATTAACCTATTTTCAAATCAATTGGGTGGAAAGCTTCGGCGCTTCAGGGAGCTTAATTTCGCCATCACTAACTGAAAGGGATGTTTTACCACCACCACGGGCTAGTATAGTTAGCTATCTATACTTATGGTACGCTCCGCCCTGGTCGGTTTGCGCCCGTCATGTGATCAGGAGCATACCGGGCGTCCTTAAACGAGTGCACCCTTTTTTAAGGCAATGCAAACTTTGGCACAACACCGGAAGTATGTGTCTTGTTCACGATGCTGGTTATAGCAATCTGTCTACAATCTTGGTATAGCTGAAACAAGTCTGTGTGGGCGGGAGGTGGACATATATAACCCCTGCTTCCTTCAGGTATAGGTAAGATCATTTAATTTTCCACTGAAGTGAGTGTTGTGAGACATCCGCGTTCGAAAGACCAAATATAACGTTTAAAACCCCGTCTAGTGTTAGCATGGCTAACGTTAGTTGATAATGACAAATTAGCTGGGCAGCCGGCGCGTCGGCTAACTATACAGACTTGGTCCAGATCTTGGAACTTTTCAATGTCTCCCATTGATTGGAAAAAAATAATTTACGTCAAAATGGACAATAATGTATCTTGAGTACGTAGCTAACCAAGTCATTAATACAAAAGGCTTATATTTGATGTTGTTTTGATATTAAAACTTTAACGTTAGCTGGCTAACGTTAGCTTCTTCACGTTAACGTCTTTCTCAGTCCAATTAAAACAAACGACCAAGCTAGCTTTAATGTAACTGCCTGGCGGTTTCTTGAACTAGCTTTAGTTAAGCCATGTCAATGGGTAACAGTGAACGCAACTAGCACACAGAATGAATCTGCACTACTGTCAAAAGACAGAGGCAAACATTTAATGTCTCTGTATTTTGGCAACAATCTAGACTAACGCAGAAGAATATTAGAGACTGACATAATTTGTATTAGACACTAATTTGTGTGCTCAGCCGTTACGCAAGAACCCATACAAAGTCTCTCCATAAAACCTATTTATTTTTCCTCTGATGGACAGGGTTGCAGATGTGTGTAAATAACGTTGGAATAAAACTAAATTATAACAGTGAAAGGGAGATTTGTATTGTTGGGTGTTGGCCAAACAAGTAGAATCTAGTGTTCAGCGTCACAAGGAAATGTGTCAATGTGAGAAGTATTACACCACTGTATCCTGTCTGTAATAACCCTTTAATTGTCACCAGTCTATTCCTAAAGATGTCACATAATGCCTTTTTTGCACAATGTTAAACAATTGGATAATCTTTTAAATGTTATCTGTACCTGCCACTCTATTTAAAGCCAAGGTAAATGTTCCATTGACTCTCACAATCTTAGCCTAATCCCTCTAAGTAGGTTACCTGTATAGAGTGTCCCTGTGTTTACATGTGATGTCATTGGTTGTTGCAGGTCCTTTCAGTGTAGCCAAACAAGGCTACAGTGTTATGGCTTTACCATGAAGGCCCAATTACAAGTCACAGGTGAGTTAATTTCAATATTAGTTGGTCCAGCAAAGATTTAGACAAGAGTTATAGCAAGGCTAAGGGATTAGTCTTGCACCTTTGCACAGGAGGCTTCAGGAAGTGATTTACAAGCATTCTAATGAGGACGCCGTAGGTTAATGTAAATAGCAAGTGGTAGTACCTGTATCAAATGCTACCTGTGACTAATTCTCATCAAACCTCTTGTGAGATACATTACCTACAAAGTTAGTGTGGCTGTTTGGTGTTTTTTCCTCTGTAGTGCTGTCAGCCAAGCTGAAGGAAAACAAAAAGAACTGGTTTGGCCCCAGTCCGTATGTTGAGGTATCTGTGGATGGCCAGTCCAAGAAGACTGAGAAGTGTACCAACACGCACAGCCCCAAATGGAAGCAAGCTCTCACAGTGTAAGTACTGCAACCATGTTGGCCATAGATTGGGAACAGTTTAACAAATAGTGATGTTGCAGAGAAGTCCCTTGGCTAGTTTGCTGATATAAGAAGGTTACTCTCTGAAGTTGCCCCTGAAGGATGCAATAATATAGCTTATTTTCCCCCTTGGTTACATGGGACACTGTTTGTTTCTCACTGTAGCCAAAGAGAGTGAGGTATGTGTTCAATAGACCTGTGTGGTTCACTTGTTTGCACTATGGTGCTTTCAGTCAATTGGTTGAGATAATATATGATATGGTCCATAAACACCATGTTACAGTACTGTGGTATAATCAGAATTGGAGTATTATATCACTTTGTACTTTGTCACTGTTAGTAATGTCTTAAAGATGGCAGGCTATTCAATTGCACCGTGGATGTGTAACTCTACGGTCAAAGTTGCAAAATAATGTTTTTATTGCGCTCAAGTCATCCTCACTTTATTACTATTCTGTTCGTCCACATCTTGGCATTTTTGTCCCCTTTCTCCAGAATTGTGACCCCCTTCAGCAAGCTGATCTTTCGTGTTTGGAGCCACCAGACTCTGAAGGCTGACATCCTGCTGGGAATGGCCACACTGGAGATCAGCAAAATCCTCAAGGCTAACGACTTCAAATGTGAGTTCACTCTACTTTTTGTCTATGGGCTAGTCTTATGTTAGCCTTTTTTCCAAATGCTGAAGTCATTTCCACTCACCTTTCCACTGACATTGGAGGACTGGAATATATATATATATATATATATATATATAGCACTAGGCTAATTCAGTGTTTACCTTAGCTAAGAACTAAAAGTAACTGCTTGATTCTGTCATGACTTCAACATTTTATTTCAATGCATTCCCTTTCCATTGCGGTAATAACGGACATCATTGTAGCTACACCTGAAATGAATTAATTTCAACCGGTGGGGTTTCGGGCTTTACCTGTTAGGTTTAATCTGCATGTTTTACAGCTACCTCAAACTCACTTTTGCTATTTTCCTTTTCTTGAGGCCTTTTCCCTCTAAATACTTTTTTATTGCTCATCTGAGGGAACAAACGTTAAATGCACAGGAGAAAATTAATTTTCCACTCGTATGATGACATGACTTGGTGAATATATAGACTCTGCTAGCAGCTGCGGTAATGTCACTTTGTGGATGCTAACACCCCAAGCTCAATATTGGAAAGAAAAGTTTTTTTACCTTCCATTGTCGAGTTGATATTTTTGTCTATTTTGTGCCAGCTGTAGCGATATTGTGCGATATTGTGGTGGCGCGCCACAGAGGAGCCTATGTATGGGAAACACTGTATTTGGTAGAGTCTGTTTATAGCTCACTCTGGTGTTATTTTGTCACTAGAACCTTGGATATGAAGAAAAAGGTCTGTGTTGCTCAAGGGGTAGAGCGGGGCACTAATACTTACAGTCAGGGGTTTGATTCCCACATAATATAATGTGGAATAAAACATCCACCAAATGGCTTATATTCATTCCCTATTAAATCAAGAGATCAACAGATTCTACACACTGTAGGCCACATTTGTGTAAGAGCGCCTGTCTGCTTCTGTTTGTTGTGGGAATGTTTTATTTGGCTGTCAGTGTAGAAGCCTACATTTAGACCCAGTGACTTGACTTCAGTGTTCCCTGAGATACAGGCCTCACCTAAGCTTATGAACTCCTCTTTGCTTGGAGTGTGTTTATGTTCCCGAATACAATGGCTCCTCTCAGACCTGGTCAACTTGTGCTATCCATGTGACATGAAAGTCTGGTTCCTATTCTATGTCTGGCTTTCATTTTCCTACAGTTAAAAATTCACCTTGTGCAGTGCAGCTCGACTGATTTCAATCAAACGACTTACTTGGCTCCATGGTTACAGTCAAAGCCCATATCATCACAGCAGTAATACGTGCTGTTTCAAGTGTGTTTAACTCTTCCAAGGCAGCTTCGTTTAGGGCAAATGACCTGATCATTTTTTATTTAGGGGCAGATGATCTTTTGTCATTGGGTGTCTTGTACCACTTATGGTGGATATTTAACAGAGTAGATAATATAGCTGCTGGATATTTGGTGGATTATTTGGGAAGGGGATCGGTCCAAGACAGGTGGGACTCATTTCTTGCTCTCTCTGCTACCTTGGTGCACCCCCTTTCAGTGTAGTGTGATGAGTTAGTGTGTATGATAAGTTCATCTTGTTCTTTCTGTGAAGTGCGTTGTCATCCTCGCAAATAAGCTTGTGGGCGGGGGCTGTGTGTGTGTGTGTGTGTGTGTGTGTGTGTGTGTGTGTGTGTGTGTGTGTGTGTGTGTGTGTGTGTGTGTGTGTGTGTGTGTGTGTGTGTGTGTGTGTGTGTGTGTGTGTGTGTGTGTGTGTGTGTGTGTGTGTGTGTGTGTGTGTGTGTGTGTGTGTGTGTGTGTGTGTGTGTGTGTGTGTGTGTGTGTTTAACTCTGTGATGACTCTCATTCCAGTGTGTGAGGTGGTGCAGACACTGCAGCTCTGCTCTGACAGGGACCCACAGGATATTGTAGGTGACCTGTCAGTCTGCCTGGATGGCATGCAGGTAGACCTAGAAACCTTCTCCTCTGCAGAGAAAGAACCCGGTGAGGAACCAGACACAGAACATAAAGTGTAACAAATTGAGGACACCAACGAAAAATGAAAACGACCAGCACATACAAGCAGAATTCTTTAAATTTAGCTGTAACTTCACACCACCCTCTTCAAATTCTGTTTGATTAACACCTTTCATTTTCAGTGAAATAACACTAAATGATAATAATGCTGTGTCAGGAGTTGAGAGCGATTTAAGCCAAAGCTTGAGCCCCATCATCACTGGTGGAGGTCATAATGCAACACAAGCACTTTAGCAGCCTTTTAATGATTCATCAAAAATGTTTTCCACAACATGTTCCACCAGCAGATTTTAGCAGTAGCAGTCCAATTGATCTAATGTGGATAAGAGGTTTGCAGTTCTTGATATAGCAGATTGAAGCAGGTGCTATCACTGCTAAATCTCAGCACAACACGCACCATCTTCTTGGTCCTTCTCATTGTTTGAACAGAGCATTGATGTTGGCTGTGTTTTTTCTGTCATATCCTAGCTGCTGTTCCAAATGGGAATGTGAGACAGAAAGGAGACTCTGGCAACAGGTCTAGTAACCCATTATTTTTATGATTGGCCTATTGGCTCTCCCATTCATTTCCCCTCCCTTTTTTGTTGTTATCTTGGGGCTGAGGTTTGTTATGAACAATACATATCTGTCAAGAATTTGGTGTGTTTTCCTGTTGGGCATGATATAGTTACATTTGGTTGTCATAGCTAAATGTGAACTCTTAACTAGGGATGGGCACGACAAATCCATGCATCGACTAGTCTAAATGGACAGAGATTTCGACTTTTGACATTCAGATATTTTTTTTAATGGGCCTAAGATATAATCATTGCTTAAATGTATTTTTTTGCCAAATAAAAATGAATGTTAGAGTTAAGTTGTCTAAAGTTGAAGTAGTCCATTAGCAGTCTTATGTTTTGTGTACTCATTTCTCTATGTAGCAACTGCTGATGTTGAAGTTATGGTGCTGTCAGTGGTGAGACATAGTGAAGTGCAATATTTTGAAGAAATCGTGGAGTGCAAATTATGTTGGATGAAACTGACCTACCATAGTGCGATGAAAAATCATTTGCAACTAAGGCACAAGTATATTTCTCTGGACGAAGGAAGACCACAGCATAACTATCTGATTCTCCAATAGCACTCGTTGTAGGTATTTATTTACTGATTAGACTAGTCGACTAGTTGAAATTGCCCATCCCTACTCTTAACAAATATTCACTAAACTTTGTGCAACTGTAAAAAGTACTTAAAAGCCTTAAATACTCTCATTTTCACCCCCAGGTCAAGCAGGGACACGTCTCCCTCAAGCGATTCAGACGAGTGGGTCATTGTACCTAATGGTCATGCTGTCAACGGTACAGGGTCTCCTGCCCCATCTCCAGGGGGCTCCAATGCCTCACGTCCTCCTAGACCGGCTCGCCCCCCTCCTCCTACTCCACGTAGACCGACACCCTCACCAAGTAGGAAAAGCACAGGAGAAATAATACCAAAGACCCTATTAACACCATACAAACCCATTGAAAGGGCATAGGAATGTGTTCTGCGCATATACATTTCAGAAGACTCCATAGACATAAGATGAAGAATATCCAGGTGCCCTTTTGATGTCGTAGCCAAATACAGCAATGTTAATTTCACATAAACCATTAATTTTGTTTAATGTCCAAAACTGGTGCGCACTGCTATTGCTAGTGACTGCAATTAAAGCAAAGAGACTTCTGCAGCCTAATAGATAGACTTATCAATACTCCTCTCCTCTGCTCTCTCCTCCCCTACCTACCTGCCTTCCAGCCTCCTGCAGCAGCTCCTCCCCTAGTGAGGTGAGTGAAGGTCCAGCTTCAGATGGCTCCTCTCAGGCATCTGCTAGTGGGTGTTCAGATCCACAGGAGGTCTCAGGTGCAGCAGCAGCAGCAGCAGCAGCTGCAGCAGCAGCAGGACCCTCACAAACAGCTAGTGGACCCAAACCAGGGGCTTCCACCTCAGCCTCAACAGCCCTGGCCCCAGCCACTCCCAGAACCACACCTGTGAACACTGGTCCCTTGCCACCAGGGTAAGGGGCGGCGTGCTACAGTTGATTCTGCAGCCACTGATGCAGCCAAATGTTGGAAGGATGTAATTTGTTGTTGTAGTTATTCTGTTGTTAGGTTTGAGGTATTTTGAAGAATTTTATTTTTTACTGGCTAAATGAATCTGAATGCATTTGCATTGCATATGCCCTCTGTCTGAAGTCTGTGGTGTGTATTTTTATGACTCATTGTCTCTGCAGGTGGGAGCAGAGAGTGGACCAGAATGGCCGCATGTACTTTGTGGATCACATTGAGAAGAGGACATCCTGGGACAGGCCTGAGGCTCTGCCATCTGGGTACCAAAACACTTGATTTGTCCTTCACACCAAAAATATTCCATTTGCTATAGGTCTGGGCCACGTTCCTTGTATGTGGAGGAACTCGGTTTGCTGGTTAAGTTTGTTGACAGTCTGACGTAAGTGTGGGAATTTCTGTTGCTTGAAGCAAGTTATACAGTTTTGTGTAATTTGTTAAAAGAAAAACAGCTCCTTAAGATGAAACCTGCAAAAAGGCAGGCACGGTCAGTTAGTTGGATTATGACCATACCCTTTCAAGCTTACCGCATCCATGAACTCATTTCCAGTCATGGCTGCACCTTTCCTTAGAGAGGAGCCAATAGATCAAGGCACTATTATAATTAGACAAGCTTTAACAAGAGAAGGCACACTGAGAGATCGCCAAGATTCTTTGGTGTTTGAAAGATGCATATATTTTGATTTGTCTGTTTGTGCAGTCATAACACTGCAGAAAGGCTCTCAGAGTACTAGGGGTGGGGTGTTTTTATAACCAGTTTTACAGATGACATAGCCACAAAAGCACATTCTCTACATTCTGATGTTCTGCAATAGTTATGCAATATTTTTTTTTTTTTAAAAGTCAGTGATGCACCCAATTGTTACCCAAATACAACCAACAGAGTGACCCCACCTGTGCCTCTGCTGTAGGTAGGCATGTTGGGTAGAACCCGCTCATGGGGGTCCACTATGTGGCCTATATCGTCAACTTGGTTCTGCCTCCTTTTTAATTCCTCATTCTATGTAGGTGGGAGCGCAGGGTGGACCCCATGGGCAGGGTGTACTACGTTGACCACATCACCCGCACCACCACATGGCAACGCCCCACACAGGAATCTGTGCGAAACTACGAGGAGTGGCAGCACCAGCGCAGCCAGCTGCAGGGAGCCATGCAGCAGTTCAACCAGCGGTTCATTTATGGGGTGAGTATAGTCACTGTCTGAGTTGCTGGGTTTGTTATGTTTACTGTGCATGAAATGAAAACCTCACCAATACAATTGACTGGTGCAAAGACTGCAATTAATTATAAATTATAATTCCTTGGAAATATGGCAGATAATCCCAGGTAATGACATCATAGGTTAAAGGAATTTCACAAGAAAAATGGGAGTTTGGACTGGTATTGTGGGCAGGAACGCACATGTTGGAAG
The DNA here is from genome assembly GCA_034670385.1 of Hoplostethus mediterraneus. Classification (NCBI taxonomy): domain Eukaryota; kingdom Metazoa; phylum Chordata; class Actinopteri; order Trachichthyiformes; family Trachichthyidae; genus Hoplostethus; species Hoplostethus mediterraneus. The sequence continues at coordinate 2,850,665 of JAXDDW010000013.1, forward strand.
GTTATCACGATAATTTGTCATGACAACGATAAATACAACAATAAATAATCAAAGAATTGAGATAATGTTGCTTTCATTTCACTAACATTCTACATTTTTGAATGTGAAAAGGAAGCCTTAATTATTTCATTTGATTCAAGGATATAATTATCCAATTTTTTCAAATGTGCAGCGACTTTGTTGAGTGATAATCTGCACCAGAACATCCACTCAGTTCTCCCTCCTCAAGTGTGCCAGTCTGTCTAATTCAATAAAAAAAATAAAATGACTCACATAGGAAGTGATGCCCATGTGTGACCCCAGTTTGTCAGAAAGGTGAACTTTAAACTAAATGATTTTCCCCTGTTTTACTTGATTCATTATTTAGGAGTCTAAAGGCTGCATATGTTTGTTATAATATGTTATAATGAATTTGTATGTTGGAAATATATTTTTTCACATTGCGTGAATCATCTCATGACCCTCCAAATTCTTCCCATGACCACTAGTTTAATGTTATTCCAGTCTGATTCAGCTCTGGATTCTGAAATCCCCTGATGTGACTTTGCCTTCCCGATGATGATGCTGCGTAACCCTAGTGTATAGCTATGGCCAACTTGTCTTAGTGAGGTCACATGATTCTGGAACTCTAAAACGAAAACACCCAATGAGATTGGAGATGAGAATGATATTCAGGCTGTGATGATATTTGTCAAATTTTAGTGCAGTTCCAAGCTACAACATAGATCAATGGACTGAAAGACTTAACATGTGCCCTTTTCTCTCTACTGCTCAGCTCCAAGACCCGCTTGCAGCCACAGCAAATAAAGAGTTTGACCCGCTGGGACCTCTGCCACATGGCTGGGGTAAGCATCACTGGCAATTAGATAGCTTATTTCTGATCCTCCGTGCCAGTAGTTATTATGTGGGAAGACCATACCTGTTTTTGAGAAATTTGGCTTTGGTGTCAACATCCATAGTTAGGGATTCTGACAAAGTCCATGTTGCTCGATATGGAGGACTGAATCAGCCATCATTAGAAATAAATGAGTAAATAAATCTATTAATAAATACAAATTAAAAATGTGTAGGAGGCATTTGGTATGTCTGTTTGTGTTTAGGGCTTACACACGTTTCACCACTAGAGGGCATTATTCACTAGGTGATTGGTGAGATGGTCAGCCTTTTAAGGTCAGAGGGGCACCTTACCATATAGCAAGCATGTAACTACTGAACTGGGCTACCAAACAACTTTGAGAGAACATCTGTCAATAACTAAATGAATAAATAATACAGAAATAATAAATAAATGAGCAAGACAATGCACAACCAAGAAAAAGATAATGCATTTATTTATTTCCCTGTTTATTTATGTCTGTATTCCCTGCTCCCATGTTATGCTGATGAGATGTTTCAGTGGGCATGGTGTCCAACACTCAAACTAGGAGTTCACTGACTCCAAGTAAAGCCATAATGTCTGCAACTGTTCTGCGAGCTAATAAGTTAGGTTCAGTTGTGGGAACTGGATGCGAGGGGCATCCAACCACACCTTTCTTTGTGCAAAATGAGGAGAATTTGTGTAGAATCGTCTTCCAAATTCTGAAGAACGGGTTGACCTCTGTGTCGGTCACAGCTAGCAGCAGACTGATGTTATTGACTAATGTCTCTATGAGGAAAAGCAGGTAATCAGGGCAAGCATCGTCGTTAACATCGTTATCACATCAGTCGATGTATTTGTTTTTTCATTTATTTATTAATTAATTATGACTGATTCAATCCTCCATAGCTCTAAACATAGTGGACAATGAAAAGGCAGCGAACAGTGAATTTTCATTTTTATTATTGCCATTTATTCCAGAGAAGAGAACAGACACCAACGGCAGAGTGTATTTTGTTCATCACACGACTCGGATGACTCAGTGGGAGGACCCCAGGACGCAAGGGTGGGTGTGTGTGTGTGTGTGTGTGTGTAGCGTGTTCTCACAACAACGTTCATAGCTTATCTTGCGAAGAGTTATGTACCCTTGATTCATACTATACCAACACATAGCCAGCCACATAATCTATCACGCACCAAAATCAAAAACACTGTTTATTATTTACTGTAGAGCAGATTGGAGGAGGCCCTGCTCTTTGTATCTTCAGGGAAGTTTAATATTGTCTCAAATGCACATATGTAGCATATTGGTCTTGTGGCCATCTGCATCTCAGTGGGGCCCAAAAGTCTGAGTCCACTTCCAAGAACTGTTTGTTTTCATCATTTATCAAAAACTAATAAAAATGTTTTAGTCAGTTGATACTTATTCAATATAATAACATCTTGTTTGCACACCATTTGGTAAAGGTTTTCAAACTGTCACACCATATATTTCAATATTAACACATGTATGCTCCTAATACACTGTGAATTGTTTTGGTCTTTTAACAACTAATACCAGATATTGACTAAATTAATATGGTCCTCTATGCATTGTTGTCCTATTGCTAGTGCTTTAACTTTGCTTTAACTTTAAAAATGACTTCCCTTGAAAAAAATTAAGTTATTTTTGAAAATTATGTAATCTTGTTTGAAAAATAGCATTTGACTAAAAAATGTTTTTGATAAGTGATGAAACAAAAGGAGTTATTGGTAGTGGACTCTATTTACAGTGGGGTCCAAAAGTCTGTGTGTTTGTATGTATGTGTTGTGTGTTGGTGCACATTTTCCCTGGTACTATAAATTGTGTGTGGTTGTCTCTGTTCCTTTTTTTTTTAACAAGTGGGTTTGTGTATTGCTCAGGCTTTTGAATGACAAGCCCCTGCCAGAGGGTTGGGAGATGAGATTCACTGTGGACGGCATCCCCTACTTTGTAGACCACAACAGGAGAACCACAACCTACATTGACCCTCGCACGGGCAAATCCTCACTGTAAGTCACTGTCATAAGTACAACAGCTGATGTTAACAGGCTCACATTAATCACACCTCTCAGAGTGGCTGTGCTCAGCCTTTTTCTAAAATGATCCTTGGTCAGCGGTCATACTCCAAGTAGCCAGAGAGGCACATCCCCTGAAGTTCAGGGCCAGATGGACATGACTTGTCTTGGACACATCTGATGCTTGCTTCATCAAATTACATTAAAATAATACATTATAACACAATAGTGCCAGACCACAATTGCACATTTTGAATCATTGATTTAAAACTGGCACATACTGTACATGCATTCTTACTATGGGTGGGCGGTATAACGGTGTTCACGGTACACCGGTAGAAATATGGATTTGACCATACCGCTCATACCACATTTTTACTGTAAAATACAAGGGTTAACTGAACATGTTGATTTAGGAAGAGCACTTTACATTGGTTATTTCAGAGCAGAGAGGAAAATGGTGGGCAGCGACATAGAAATGAGTTACAGCTACAAATGAGGAAGAGGTGTTGGTTAGAAAGAAAGGTGCTACTTCTGTCATTTGGACATGGTTCTGCAGGAAAATTGTTACGCACGGTGGTGGTGGCCTGGCGGGGATCCAACAACTGTCAGTCTTTCTTGTTTTTTTTGTTTTTTTTACACATATGTTTACCTGTTCCTCTCGTGGTGACTACAGGCTGGTGGGAGCTTGAGGTGGACATGTGGTCGGGGTTGTGGTAGGAATGCAAGTTGGGGGCTGTGGAGCTTGACTCTGAAAAGGTTGGCTCATGTAAATGCAGATGAAAAGTGATGCAGTGAAAGTAGTTGTGATATTTATTTTAAATATTAACAAAAGATTATTGCTCACATAGCCACACCTACTGACGTTAAAGTTAAACTGAAAATGATGAAACAATGTGGGGTAAGTTACCTGGGCGTGCTGCTCCCAAAAATAATGCTCCCTCTACTTGCAGTGACGCTGTTTGGCTTGCAGATGTCACTGACAACCGCTGTATTCACAGTGGGACTCAGTTGATAGTTTGGTCCCAATGAAATGAATCAGTAAAATGTAATGTTGATTTTTCTGGAATTTCTCAGCCAAGATGACCCCGCCCTGCCGTGATATATACCGTTACGGTCAAAATGAAAAACATACCGTGATACGAATGAATATGATATGCCCAGCCATGCCCAGCCCTAATTCATACCTAACTGTGTTTGGTATTCTGGTCTTCCCCACAGTGAGAATGGGCCCCAGATTACCTATGTCAGGGACTTCAAAGCCAAAGTGCAGTACTTCAGGTTCTGGTGTCAGGTACGTGTCATTTGAACAGTCCACCATGACATTTTTTGGCCACTCTAGATCTCAAAACACTTCCCCCATGATAAAATGTGTTTCTGTCCGTCTGTTTGTTGTTTGTTTGTTAGTCTCATGCCATATCATGTAAACTCTTGGCCTGAGATTTGACAAAACATGAAGGATGTCTTGCTATTCACATCAGCATTTAAGAAATATTCAGCGATTGGGGCCATAACAGATAACTGAAGTTAGACAGGCATACCTCCTGCTTGTTTGACGTACATTGTGAAATTTTGTCATGACAATGAAGTTTCTCCTGAAGACCTTCAACGTATGCCCTTTTAGATTTTTTTATTTCTTTACTGTAGGCTTTTTGAATTTACAAGGATTTGAATGTACAAAGCTACAGTTAATATACAAAGCCAATCCACTGGTGCACAAAACATTCAAATTGTCTAGAATCTTGGTTCAAGTTTTTCATTGACTGTGTGGGCTGAGGTCAGTGAGTGTGGTCAAGGGAAACTTGAAGGAGGGAAAAGGCTTAAGTTTAACTCAAGTAATTGTATGTTTCATGTGTGTTTCTTTCTCTCAGCAACTGTCAATGCCTCAGCACATTAAGATTACAGTCACTCGTAAAACCTTGTTTGAGGATTCATTCCAACAGGTGAGTTCCTCCATAATCATATGCTTACATTATCTTATTGTATCGTCATTTCTTTGTGTAACAGCATTTTCTTCTCAATGCTTGATATATATATATTTTTTTTTAACTGTTGCCATTCACTCCACATTAAAAGATCATGAGCTTCCACCCACAAGATCTGAGACGGAGACTGTGGATCATTTTCCCTGGAGAGGAAGGCTTGGACTATGGAGGTGTGGCCAGGTAACTTCAGTTAAAATGATGCATTTTTAACATATGGCTCTTAAGGCGTGTTATGTGATCGCTTGTAGCTTTTTTGACACCACCCATGAACTATGTGTAACACAAAGTGATCTGCAACCTTTCTCAAATCACCTCACTCAACCAGTTTAACCACTTCCTCTTTTCTTTCTATTCATATTTTTCCTCTGTGTTTCATATTTACAGGGAATGGTTCTTCTTGCTTTCTCATGAGGTGCTGAACCCCATGTACTGTCTGTTCGAGTATGCTGGCAAGGATAACTACTGTCTGCAGATCAACCCTGCCTCCTACATCAACCCAGACCACCTCAAATACTTCAAGTTCATAGGACGCTTCATTGCCATGGTACACTGCACCATGTGTCACCATTACTCACTGTGCCATCAATATCTGGACCCAGGGTGATGATTTAGTTTAGTTTGGCCCGCCAAGTGGATCAAGAACTCTAGAAGTCTCTTCGGTTATGGCTACATTTGTCAATTCAGTGCATTTTTTTTGTCACACCAAGAAGCATTAAGTGACAGGTCTGGATGTAGAAAAATTGGATTTTGCTCACATGGCTGTCATATCTTCAAAACTAGGTTTGTTAGTTGTCTGGATCACATTCTTCAGAATTTGTACATGGTCCACAATGTACACGTAAGCAATGTAAACAGACTTAAGGAAAGAGTGGGGGGGGGGAAATAAGTGCAAGCATTTAAGGTGGATGCTGGAGGACATGAATGGTTAAAGGTTCAGTGCATTATACAAGCAAATGATCAAACTCCTCACAGTATTTTGTTGATTTTTATGTTATTGACATGCTTCTTCGTCTGACAGACTGAGATATCTTATTGTTCCTTTCTAGGCCTTGTTCCATGGCAAGTTCATCGACACAGGATTTTCCCTGCCCTTCTACAAGCGGATCCTGAACAAACCCCTGGCTCTCAAAGACCTGGAGTCCATAGACCCAGAGTTCTACAACTCCCTCATCTGGATCAAGTAGGTCTGGGTGCACAGGACTTGGTGTGTGATTTAACACCCATACACGATGAGTAAATACATGATTTTCTGATGATGGGAGTGTCTACATGATGTGAAGGAGAAGGTAGAATGGATGGTGCTGACTTAGTAATGTTACTTAAAATGGCGTGATAGCAGTGTGTTGTCAGTGAGTACAATGTTCACGCGCACACTGTCAGTTGTCACATGCAAACACCATATCCCATTGGTGGAAATCCCAACCTGGAAAAACATGCATTCCAATTATGAGACTACTATGATAGCTGGGTTATGCCAATGTTATCTGGAACCATACTACTATTCTTTACTCATGAATACAGGGATATTTATGACCGGGGTATGGGCATGTCTTACTGTGCTGAAGGAAATTCACTTGACATAGGCCAGCACACAAAACACAGGGCAACATATAGCACATTATATTTAAAATAGAAATCATTATCCAAGAAAGCCATAGTGCCCTGACAACATTTCTGTGACTGTAGCTGTATAAAATGATCTTGTAAGCGCTAAGAAAATATTTTATTCTAAGAAAATAAATACAAATAAGCTAGGATGAGAGGTAGATGGGACTATTTCTTCAAATTCATTAAACATTCATTGACAACATTCACAGTTATCCATCCCATCAGTCTAGTAATGCATGTCTGGCAGGAGTGATGGTCTGGTAGGGATAATGATGATGGTGGTCTTTTGCCGTTTTGTTCTTGTAGCGATGACTACTTTTGAAGGCTTATTTTGGTGTTTGGTGTCTTATCTCTTGCAGGGATAATAACATAGAGGAGTGCGGTCTGGAGATGTTTTTCTCAGTAGACAAGGAGATCCTGGGGGAGGTCACTACCCACGAGCTGAAACCAGATGGAGGGAACATTCTTGTAACTGAGGAAAATAAGGAGGAATATATCAGGTGCAGCTGCTTCTGTGACCGCCTTTACATTCACCTTTACATTTATATCTAAGCATTTAGCTGACACTCTCATCCAGAATGACAATAACTGCAGCAGTAGAATAAACCTTGGCCACCAACGTTACATGCAACCAATAGTAAGGAGGGCAAAGTGGTCAAACACAAAGGGGGTCAGACGATATGTATATGTACCAAATATTCCTGTTTTTCTATAATGACTGTGTGATCGAGAAGTGCTGGGTGTTGCTTAATAATTAAAATGACACCAATTTGATTTTTGCCTCAAATTTGACATTCGGTTTTACACTATGCATCAGATGATTTTGCTTTCTGAAGGATGAATGTAAACGTTTTTCAAGCAGGCTGAAAAGCCTCCTCCTCACTTATGTGTGTTTAATGTTTTTCTCTGTGTCTCTGGACCCAGGTTAGTGGCAGAGTGGAGGCTGTCCAGAGGTGTGGAGGAGCAGACTCAGGCGTTCTTTGAGGGCTTCAATGAAGTTCTCCCCCAGCAGTACCTTCAGTACTTTGATGCTAAGGAACTAGAGGTACTAGATGAACTACAGCTATTGTATTAGCTTCTGTTTATCTAAGGAAGTTTAACAGAGCATGCATGCTCTATTTCATGCACTTTGTTTGTAGCTGGGCTGTTTTGCTGGGCTGTTTTGCTGAAAAATAAGCAGTATGCTAGCAACAATGTGCGAGACAACATGCCCAACAAATTCTTCTGGCGGCAGTGCTATACCAAAAACTTAAAAACTGTGTTCTTATTGCAAATCTATTACAGATTTACAATATTTCAATAAAGAGCTGCATAGGATGTCATGTGTCATCCATGCCTGTAGGTGATGCTGTGTGGGATGCAGGAGATAGACTTGGTGGACTGGCAGAGGAGCACAATCTATAGACACTATGCTCGCAGCAGCAAGCAGATCCTCTGGTTCTGGCAGGTCAGTACAGTTACACACACACACATAGACTTGGTGGACTGGCAGAGGAGCACAATCTATAGACACTATGCTCGCAGCAGCAAGCAGATCCTCTGGTTCTGGCAGGTCAGTACAGTTACACACACACACATAGACTTGGTGGACTGGCAGAGGAGCACAATCTATAGACACTATGCTCGCAGCAGCAAGCAGATCCTCTGGTTCTGGCAGGTCAGTACAGTTACACACACACACATAGACTTGGTGGACTGGCAGAGGAGCACAATCTATAGACACTATGCTCGCAGCAGCAAGCAGATCCTCTGGTTCTGGCAGGTCAGTACAGTTACACACACACACACACACACACACACACAGATTGTACATATGTTTTGTAGAGTTTTGAATCATAATTGTGTATTGCAATTTTATGTTTCCGTGATTAATAATCTTGTAATTCGATATTGAAGTCTTTGTTTTATTTTCAACACCCAGTGGAATTTCCCAGTAACATTAAGAAAGATAATTCTATGGGGAATTAGATTTGCTTATTGGTATTAACATGAAATGATCTATTGACAGTTTGTGAAGGAGATGGACAATGAGAAGAGGATGAGACTGCTGCAGTTTGTCACAGGAACCTGTCGGCTTCCTATGGGTGGTTTTGCTGACCTCATGGGTATGCAAACTGGATAACACACACACACACACACCTGTCAGACACACACATCTGAATTGTTCTCTGTTTTACTTTTTTCTTTAATACCTATTCATGATTCATACAGGGAGTAATGGCCCCCAAAAGTTCTGCATTGAGAAAGTGGGCAAAGAGAACTGGCTTCCAAGAAGTCACACGTGGTAAGACCAGTTGATAATTTCACCTTTCCTTGAACTTGATGAACAAGATGTCCTTTCTGAACTGATCCAGGATTAAACCTTTTTGACCAAGCCCTCTTAGTCATTTCTGTTCTAACTTGTCCTGGGCCTCTCTTTATTGTTAGCCCTGGGTTTGGTTTTTGGTGTTGTATAATACATTGTAATGAAGGCGCATTGAATTGTCATGATTATTTTTAACATAATGTGTTATTTGTTCTATAAATGTGCACTTAAATGATACACTTAAATGATAAGTGTAAAGCAAGGCATTGGTCAGTCACTGTACCCAGGGAGAAATAAAGGTTAAAACTAAAATATATCCATAATGATGAAATTTCTGTCTTGTTTGTCCAATCTAGTTTTAATCGTCTGGACCTCCCTCCTTACAAGAGCTACGAGCAGTTGAAGGAGAAGCTGATGTTCGCCATAGAGGAGACTGAAGGTTTCGGGCAGGAGTAGCAGGAGCTGGAGGGACAAAACATTAAGGAGGAGCAGTGGGCGAGTTTGGAGGAGCCATATCCACGCATGTAGTCACCAGCCTTCTGAACCCTTCTGTCTTTTAGGTTTCAGGCAACAGCACTTTTTCAACAGATTCACCTTGCGTCCTGGAGCTGCTACTGAACTGGTGGATAGATCTTTATTTGCTGTCACATTTTCACCTGTAGCCACCACTGCTCTCAGCTGTTTGTCATAAATTACTCAATTCAACCACCTATGGCACTTCCACGTCATGATTCACCTCTCACCTATATGATCGGCCCCACCCTAATACACTTTGCCTTACTTGGCCCTGCTCAGCCCACAAAGAGGAGATGGAGGCAGAAAGGACGTCTGTTTTACCAAGTCACATGTGCACTTGCTGTACACCATGCAAGTGCGCTGTTTCTATACGTTGTCCGGTATATCTCTGCAGTAGTACTTCAGTAACCCCGGAAGCACCACCTTGTCTGGCCTATGCAACTGTCTATATATAATATATAATGTATGGTTCTAGGTCTGTCAGACTCAACTTCTTTTTTTTTTTTTAACCCTTCTATTGAAAGGATGGATGGATGGATGAATGAATTTTTGAATAGCTGACTGGATGGACTGTCTTGAGCACATGAACGGAGTCTTGTAGCACATACACAATTTCTTCAATTAATTTTGATAAATATGATTCTGCTAATTTCAGTGATTTCACTTATTTTGACTTGTTGATTTCCTCACTTTATATTGAGTTGAAATCTTAAACTAGTTTGCACATGATTGTGTGAGCGGTGAGACAGTAGTGATTGTTGTTAAGAGAGGCTATATTTTTATGTGCAATAGTTTTCTAGAAAAATGTTTTTGCCGATACTACAGCTTAATCATTTTTTTTGATAAGAATTTAGCAAGTTTCAGTGTCTGTTATTGATTTAAATCCCTAATATGAAGTAGAGAGCATTTGTATAGTGGCAAGTGTATTTGGTGAAACTGGTTTGTTGTGATTTGATTTGACAAACCTTTCCTTCCTACAGTGGTCTGTGTACGGGATCAGCATACATGACCATGGATACTCAGCAGTAAGGGGAGAGTGAAAATTTCAACAGTCTCTTAAAAATTCCTGGCAAGCAAGAAATGTTACTAATGAAATGGGAGCATTGTTGTTCTGTGTAATACAATATGAAAAAAATGTCAGTTGAATAATTAGACCCATCTATTCCCACTGAATGGTAGCAGCTTGTCTGGTAGATGAGTATTATCCAAAATCAATAACTGTTGTATGTGCTAAATAACAAATGCAGTTTTTGTAAATATTGTACTTACCAAGTAGAAAAAAAACTCTTAAAACATGTATAGTTCATCCCAGCCCTCTGCGGACTCTGAGAGGTAGGCTTAAATTGAAAGTTAACATTTGATTCAATCAATAGCAAAGTCGCCCTAGTTTTATAGGGTGGTTAGCATTAACATTTATATTTTCCCAAAGTATTTGCTGATGTCAAAGTTAAAGAAACCAATCTACAAAAAAAATGGATTTAATTAGGAAACTATTGGACTTAATATCCCAAAAGTGGCAGCGTTAAGGAAATCACTATCAAGCTGCTGGTTTTTCCTAAAATGGGTTCTGCATTCTTTATTATACCCACCATGGCAGTGGTAAAGAAAACAACTGTTTAAAACAAAGTTTAACCTTGCTTACAATTCTTACATCTTGTCACTGGCCTATCTGTAACATTGATTTGTATTCATACATAGTAATAATGTGTTATTACTCTGTATCTATGCAAGGTCTTATTGCTACATGTGAAAGCAGATCCAAATACAGTGATCTGTGTGAAGTAAATCTGTTGAATGACTAGTCACTGTCTGAACACCAAACTGTGTAGTATGTGTATGGGCAAAAAAGTGTCGTAAATTTAATTTCAGCGTATAGTTACAACGTGCATCCCTGTTTTTTGACTGCAAATTCAGAATTTAAATTTCAGCCTGAAGTTCCCAGTAAAATCCCCAAGGGCCTCATCCACAAATTTAAATCATTTGTAGGAAATCTATCCATGTGTATTAACCATGTTGCTGTAGTTTCTGTATTGGCTCTAGTGAGGCAGTGAAGTGTCACCATATTGATACTGGTACTAAAGAGTACTAGTTTGGTCTCACTGGCCTTTACTGATTTCGTTTAGGACCACAGGTCTGGGATCACTGACCAGGTCCAGTTCTGGTCGACTTCAGGTTAACAGGCATATTGACCCCTCAATCACCACTAGCTATCACTCACTGAAGGATCCTTAATGGTGTCAAGAGATGGACATTATCTCACAGATTCATTCCCTTTTTCTTCTCAATTTGTAAGCTTCTGGTGTGCAAAATTGTGAAGAGATTACTATTGAGAAAAAAATCAAAAAGGGCTTGTGATAAAAATTTTCACTGTAGAATATTTAACAGATTGCAAATAACGATAGCACCTTGACACTCTAAGATGGATGATTAACCACTTTAAATTATTTTTTTTTTTAATGATGCAGTGTTCCCAGAGTGGGGGGTGGATAGAAATATGCAAAGTAGTAATACTTTTAACTCTACTGATTGCATTGTAAATCATGATGATAGTGTAATCACTGTATTTTTTTTTTCTTTTGTGGAGGCTCTAACTTTTTGATAAATGGAAGTTAATAGTTGACCATTTGTTGTCATGGTAATGTTAAGAGGATTGGTCTCATGTAAAAATTGACTTGATTGAGAAAATGCAGTAATAAAGCAATGGGCTTCTGGACACTTGTGAATAATGACTTTTGCAACATTTTTACATACATGGCAGGCATACACTTCAACACTTAGGGAATGACCTTACAGCATTCCTACATTTCAAAGTACCTACAGACATACAGCTAATTCCTTACAGAATTTCCAAAACCTATGAATAGCGAATGCAACGGTTTCAATCCTTATCAAACGTAAAATCAAACAACCGGAAGTTATGGTTTTAAGTCTTACATGCTATCTTGTGACTTGTGGCTGTAGCTGCTGCAGTGATGATGCTCCTGATGACATGGTGCTGGGGATGTGTCTCACCTCCCTAGGTGTCCCCATCATACACACTGTTCCACCAGGTAGGGCAGAATGAACACCTGCGCGCGCACACGTTTGTATTACCAAACTTCTTGAGGACCTTTATTGACTACATTCATTCCCTATCCTTTAACCCTAACTTTGATCATCATCAATCAATGTCAAAATAACTGAAATCGTCAATGTGTGATGTTCAATGGATTTTAGTAGTTATTTTGTGATGAAGTGTCAACTTTTGTGTTAGTGTCAGTGTATGAGATTGTTTTATATGAAATATATGTGTAATATACACATAGATTGTCAAGATGTATTAAAAAGGTATAAATTAAACCTTTTATTCTACGACTTATATTTGTCTCATGGATTTTTTTTAAATTATATGGAGTTTGTAAATTAAGTTAGTTGGAACAAAAACAACAACCTGCAGATTCATGCTAGAGAAGGTTTGCACGTCAAACCAATAAGACCCGGGGAGAAGTGTCACGTGACACTTCCTCTTCCGTCACACCATACGCTGTGGCTGCACCTGGATACTATTGGCATTTATCTGTGTCCCCTCCGCTAATCAAAGACATGGCAGGTCCAGAGCTGCTAAAAACTCTACTATATACCGTTAATAATTTGCTGCAGCAAGAGAAGTACAAAGCGGCATTTGCAGCTTTGAAAGGATTCAGAAATGGTGCCGTGTGAGTTTGCACATTCAATAAAGTATGCTAGCTAGCTAATGCTAGTTTTCTACTGTCTATCAGCTACTGTCACAGTAGCTATCTTGTCACTTTAGTTACATGCTACTATGTTAACTGGGTAGCTGTCAAGCTAGTTTCAGTGCCATGCCACTGGAAACACTTGTGTGTTTGGACCCACCGTGCTACTACCCAGTACTAACTAACTGAAACAATCTTATGTATGCAACAATGTTAGCCATTTCTAGCTTCTGAGCCTACACTTTAGGGAAACTGACTAAGAGGGGGGTCTTGGGTGTGTTTGACCTTACTTTGACATAGTCTTGTGTCTTTCTTCCTCAGCTATGGTGCCAAAATCAGAGCACCCCATGCCCTTGTAATGACATTCCTATTTAGAAGTGGCAGGTGAGAATTTGAAGTCGTAATTCCTATTAAAGACACAATATCATCAATAATATCTAGCACACCTCTAAATTATGAACAACTTTTTTTCTTCTCTTCTGACCCTAGTTTAATGGACAAACTGAAAGCCATTGTGAAAGCCGTACATATTCACTCCCGCAACCTGGCATACTTCGTGTTCACATACAAAGGCCTGCAAGCCTTGCAGGAGAAGATCCAAGGAAAGAATCTCCAGTCTCAGTCTTTCCTGGCTGCCTGCATTGGAGGATGGTTAGTGTTTGGGGATAACAACAACATCAATAGCCAGGTAAGATATGACTGAAGTCCACAAATGCCCGGTTGCCACAAGTTCGCTCTTCCCTTGTTCATTACTTCTGTGACGTGATTTTGAATATCATGGCCCAATACAGAAACGGCCATATCTATCTATATGAATCTAAGCCACTAGGTACTGTATTCCTCAGGGCATTAATTTGCTCCACCCTCGCTGATGTTCTTTCTAGCCATGATTCACAAACAATTGCAGTTGTTTATCTTTATTCTTCTCTCATCTCCAGATCAATATGTACTTGCTGTCTAGGATCCTGTTCGCCTTGTCTCGGCTGGCAGTAGAGAAAGGATATATCCCCCAGCCTAAACATGACCCTTTCCCACTGTTTGCCACCTTGGTGTGGGGCATCGTCTTGTGGCTTTTTGAGTACTACCCACACACCCTCCAGCCTTCGCTGCAGTCCTCTATGAATTACCTCTACCATGACAGCAATGTGTGGCACGACATCTCAGACTTCCTCATTTATAATAAGCCAAGAACCGCTGCTCAGAAATGAAGCTTGACTTTTCTTTTACTGTTATGGACCCAGCTCTCTACAACATTGAGAGAAAGACAATAATCACGTCATTATTTTTTGAAATGATTATAAATATTTCAAATGTTATTTTGAATGTTCCCTTTTTTAAATTATTGTTAGAATATAGTTTGTAAATGTAGATTGTAAATTAATAGATCATACTAGAACAGTGTGGTAGGAAGCTCCCTTTCCACAAACATTATTACGTTGTTGGTTTTACATTTTATTCTTAACATTTGATTTATTGACATACTTATTTTGTGTGACAGGGCAGCACAATAGTTAGCAAACTGGAGCTTTGATAACAGTCTGGAACAGTATCTGTTGTTGAAGAGTTTTGTTCCAAAATGAGATGTCCACCAAAGTGATAATGAGGTAATGATGATACATCGCAGAATGATAGGTAAAGATAGGTAACGGCTTGACAAAATGATAACTTTTTATATGGTGACTAACAAAGGAACCCCCGACCCCCCCAGATTTAGTGTTTTTATAATGACCTCTTTGATTGTACCACTACTAATGTCTTTTACACAAAGCAATGTGTGAGATATATGACTTTAAAATATAATCAAGCGTTATACCTCATATTGTTTTTGGGGTCAAATCTTTGTTTTGGTGTGAAGGTTTGTTCAAGTGTTGAAAGTGTGTGGTAGCATCAGTTGATCTTCTGTGTGCCATTAATACATAACCTTTATTAAAATCCCACTAGTCAATCCTGTTTAGTAGTTTATGTTGTGTCAGGGTTTGCCTTTCCAATGCCACTTCCACCTATAACATGAATGTGGCTTTACCACATTATGTTACCTGCAAAGGAAATTGTCAGCTATGGCATATTGTCATACCAGAGCTTAATGTCAGCTTTGATTACTGTATATCTGACTGGTTCAATCAGGATGTGGAAAAGGGATCATTTTGTTCCTTGGTCATCACTTGATTTTCAGATATGCAGTGGAATGTAGCACCGCTTACTTTTCAATCTCATTTTTACTTGTTATTTGTGATTTCTTATTGTGAAGTTTTGCTTAATCAAAAAATAAAAAGTGCAATTCCATTAATTTCAGCCAGAATACATTGTCTTTAATTTTGAGACCCAAAACTGAAATTAAAAGTTGTTTTTTTTTACCATTCAATTGTATCTGAAAGATGAATTTGAGGCTAAAGAATAAAGGGCAGATAGGTCATGTCATACATCAACTCACTGCTAAAGTGCTTTTATTTACACAAATATTTTTTATTCCACAACTCTAATTCGTCCTATTGGGATTAATTATTACATTTGACTGTCATTCAGTTCTCCAGTGATCCGTTCTGTGACTTTTATTCTCAATATTCATACAAAAATGCATTCCACGCAGTATACATACAGTATCTGTGAATTGGTGAATAGGTGAATTGCACATTCAATTATTTTCTGATTAAGCAGCTCACGTCAGCTCCTACGCTTTCATTCTTAGGAAGAGGTAACTGTGTCATATGGCACGTCAGTACATGAAGGGTATGACAGCTTTGTGTGTGTGATAGAAAGATTCCACCTACATACTGAAATAATCCCCTTTAATTACATAAAGTACTGAGAAAACATTTGTGAACCCTTGTGAATTATCTGGATTCCTTCATCAATGGCTCCCAAAATGTGGTCTGATCTTCATGTAAGTCATAACAATAGATAAACACGATCAGAATAAACAAATAACACACAAACAATTGTAGTTTTTCATATCTTCATCAAAGTCACTGTTTAAGCATTCACAGTCTTGTAAGGAAAAAGTGTGAGCCTTTTGATTTAACTGGTGGAACCTCCTTTAGCAGCAATAACTTGAGCTTAATGTTTCCTGTCGTTGCTGATCAGACCTCAACAACGGTTAGACCTTGCGATCTAGCACATACAGGGTTAAAAGGTCGGTCATCTCTTGGTGTTTCAATGTACCAACAAGTCAGAAATAGGGATTTTCAATATGAAAAATAACAGGATTCTCACTGATACTATAGAACAGGGATGTCAAACCATGTGCCATGGAGGGCTGAGTGTATGCAGGTTTTCGTTCCAGCCCAACACTACACCAGGTGATTTCACTGATTACACAAGAGGACGGACTAATCAGTGAAATCACCTGGTGTAGTCTTTGGTTGGACTTAAAACCTGCATACTCTCGGCCCTTCATGGCACACGGTTTGACACCCCTGCTATAGAACAAATACTATGACAAAATATTTCAAGAATTTGTCACCTGTATGCATTAAGATATTTACACATCTCACTGTATTGCTGTGTTTTCCAGAATAAGATACTGGAAATAGTTTTACTGCTACTGCTAAAGGCTTCTATCGTTTATGTGGCAATAGCTCAAATTGTGCTGTTGTAACGGGTTACACCTAACACAGTAATGTCACCTTCCTAAATTCTCTCTAATTAGTTGGGTAAGTGTGATTACTCACAGTACGCATGAAATTGTGTCCACCTGTAGGAGGGCTGTCTAGTTTTATGAATCTGTCTTTGTTCTTCCACGCCTCAGGCCCTTAGTTGCTGTTATCAGTTTGTCAAGGGAAACCAGTTTATCCACTTTCGCTGACACCCAATAAAACGCTTGAATCTTTTGAAGTGGGTGGGGTAAAAAAAAAAAAGTTTATATAGCGGTAAAGATAGAGAGTGGAGTCATACAGCATACAGAACATTTCTACAAGACGCTCATAAACAAATGGAAGGTGAGATATGTCCTTGGCGCATCACTAGCAGCGTGACAATTCTAACTCACGCCATCTGACACTCTGTTTTATAACAAATAACGTCTTGTTTTGCAGATTTGAGTATTCAATATGTCAACCTGGAACAATCTGAGAACCAGGAGAGCCACAGGACGCAGGGCTTCAGTTGTCCCAAAGCCCTGGTGGTGCGAAGAGGAGCCCCGTTTAGAGTCACCCTGCAGCTGAAGGGCAGACCCTTCAACCCCCAGACTGACTCTCTCATGTTCAAAGTTATGCTCGGTAAGTGTGGATGAAGTACAATGTATTATTATTATTTTTTTTTGTCAGATCTACGCCCATAGTTGCAAAGCATTTAAAACACAGGAGAGCTGGTCAAGATCTAGGTCTACCATTATCCCATGTTTCTGTTATTATACTGTTGATCTTCCAGATGACCTGCAGCCAATCTAACATCTACATCCTAACCGCTTCCTCTCCCCGCTCACCAGGCAGCCTCTACGTGAGGATGCCGGTCACTTTCTCCGAGGAGGTCTCTACCCCCCGTTGGAGAGCTTTCTTCAACCCAGAGGGCCTGAACCTCGAGTGCCCCTCTATATTCATCTCCACTCCAGCGTCTGCCTCGGTGGGGACCTACAGCTTTCAGTTGTATGTGCTCACTCAGAGTGGCCAGAAGAGCTACGTGGCCGGCAGCTTCATCCTGCTCTGCAACCCCTGGTGTCGAGGTCAGTAAAAACATGGGAGTCTATGAGTTAACGCTGCTACTTCAGAAGATGATTTAGGTACTGGTGGTTTATACTTTTAGGTATCACAGTGAGCTAACGAACTGGGAGATGTACTTGCTAGTATGGATTGTGTAGCTGAATGTGTTGATGATGATGTTGGATTGCATTAATTCAGCCCCTTTCATCACATATTAGTTCATTTTATGGTGTGCTGATTGCTTCTGTGGTGATGCACAGTGTGATTCATACCTAAGAGGTAAGGATTCATCATAACAGATGTTTGGCATGAAATTTTGAGATCAGATGAGTGATGTTCCTCTACGTTTGAGTGTTGGCAAAATTCAAACCTATATAGACTGGAGGTCATGTACTTCCAGGTGATGTATGTGATTCATACTAACTGAACAAAACATGACAGACAGTTATACATTTGAAAGTGTAGAGTAACTACCTCTCTACAGTATATACATGGCATTTAAGATGAACTAAATGGCATTTTTTGTTGTTGCAGAGGATGCAGTGTTTGTTCCGTTTGAGGACCAGAGAGAGGAATACGTTCAGAACGACTCTGGGCTGCTGTACATGGGGACAGCCGAGAACCTTGTGTCCAGACCGTGGTCCTTTGATCAGGTGTGCATTCAATATCTACTGAAGTCAAAATGTGTACATGCATTTCATCATCATTAGGTCATTTTCAAGAGCCTGTTCTATACCTGAGCTGGATTAAACTCATCCTTGAAACAGAAACAGCCCTTGACACTTTAAGATTTTCTTTCAACCATCTCAGGCAATTTGATAATGTCACAAGACTACATTTTGAATGATCTGCAGAGCTATAATCACTCAAACCTCACAAATCAACCAACAAATAAATCGCAGGAATTTAACTTGACTTTAGCAGGATATTAACCCAAATAATGATTTTCTGTCTTGTCTATAAAGTATGAGCCTGGTGTTCTGGATAGCTGTCTGAATCTACTCCAAGTCAGCCCTCGACACATTAGGAACCGCCGAAAGGACTACCTCCAGCGAGCAGACCCCATCTACATCAGCCGGGTTGTGTCTGCCATGGTGAGTGCTATCAAAGAGCGTGTTAGCTTGTCAGTGTTCACAGGGTTGGACTGTTGGAAAGCACCACGGAAAAATGTTTACTAAACAAAGTTGGGAATAAGTTGCTTGCTATTCTATTTCAGTCATTCCTCTACTTTGTGTGACACCGTGAGAGTTATTATACTGGTGCTGCTGCCTATTAAAACAAGCTGTGGCTTGAATTGGGTCACAGTGTTCTGCAGATGAATCACACACCCACAGCAAACCTATAAAGACCAACTGTGACATCTATCAAGATCAGGACACTGTAATTATTTCAGCGATGTCAACCAAAGCAGTTATTAAATCACTCTTCGTCATGGCAGATGGCAGATCAGTTTATGTTGGAATGCCAAGATGCAAGAATATCAAGTCGTCTTTCCGTGTACAGATCAACTGTGAAGATGACCGTGGAGTGCTGAAAGGGAACTGGTCCGGGGACTTCGAGCAAGGTGTCAATCCTTCTGCGTGGACGGGGAGCGGGGACATCTTGAGGCAGTGGGCCCGGTCTGACTTCAGCCCAGTCAACTACGGGCAGTGCTGGGTGTTTGCCGCCGTCATGTGCACAGGTGACTGCCCCATACTGGCTTAAAACTTGAGAGATGATGGTGACATTAACTCATCATCATGCATTGTGTGTACTTGCGTAACTGAATTACTAGCCTAGTTTACCCGCAGGATCATGACGCAGTATTGCCTGCGGTATGTGCGTACCAACCCGCCTGTGTGTGTGTGTGTGTGTGTCTGGATTGCGTCTTTTAGTTATGAGAGTTCTTGGCATTCCTTGCCGCGTTGTCACAAACTTCGACTCTGCTCACGACACCAATGGCAACCTGGTGATTGAAGAGTACTACAGCGAGACGGGGCAGAAGCTGCATCACAGTAAAGACAGCATATGGTCAGTAGTGACTTTATTAAAAGACACTTAAATGCATTTATTTTGTTTGATCAAAATCAACCAATGTCAGAAGGAGACATTCCTTACCTTGTTATACCCACTTTGGTCCTCCTTGACAGGAACTTCCATGTTTGGGTGGAGTGCTGGATGACTCGACGAGATCTGGGACCTGGAATGGACGGCTGGCAGGTTTTGGACCCAACCCCCCAGGAGAGGAGCAGAGGTGTGTAGGAAACATTGGTCTTGTTGCATGAAATTTTTATTTTTACCATCTCCCAAATCTCATGCCATATTTCCTTCCTTCTATCCTTCCTTTCTTCCTTCATCCTCTCTACATCTCTCTCTTTTCAATAGGAGTGTTCTGCTGTGGCCCAGCCCCAGTCAAAGCCGTCAAGGATCGACGCATAGACATGGTTTATGACATTCCCTTTGTCTATGCTGAGGTGAACGCTGATGTCCACACGGTCATAGTGAAGCAGGGCCAGGTGCTCAGCTACAGCACAGACACCAAGAGAGTGGGATCCCTCATCTGCACCAAGGCTGTAGGCTTCCCCAGACTGGAGAATATCACAGCAGACTACAAACACATCGAAAGTATGATCCACATAGGAGAATACATTCATTTGATTGCTCTCAAGTGCCTCCAGAGCGAAAGAGTCAAGGCTGTTCATAAAGCTTTTCTTTAATCTTTACATACAGGTCCTAATCCATCAGTGAGATCAAGAAGTTCTACAGTGTCAGAAGACTCAACATTAAGGAGCGGTAAGACTCGGTGGCTTGAATTACCTTCACCTGCCTCACCAACTCATGTCCTGTCAAACACACAGCTCATCTCCCTGTCTGGCGGTCTTTGTGTTCGTCCCGCAGGCTCGTCCCAAGGTGTGTCTGCCTCTCTGAGCCTGGACAAAGCACCCGTTGCCGGGGAGCCTGTCCTCTTCACGGTGAAAATCGTCAACATGGAGACAGTTGCCAAGGTGATCAAGGAGCATCTCAACGCCCAGGCCAAGGAATACAACCACAGTCCCTTAGACACCTTCTGGGAAGCCCACAGCATCATCAGACTGGCACCACTGGAGGGTATTTTGACTTTTCATTCAATCAGAATTAAAAAAAAAAAAAAATCCAAAAGAGTATTTGATTTTTTTATTTCGATACTTTGTTATAATTTGATTTAATTAGAAACTTTAATGGAAGCTTTACTCAGACTCATTTTGTCTTTCTCTACGTCTCTGTTGATGCACCCTCCTCTCTCTCTGTCTCTGTCTCTCTCTCCAGCCAAGGTGCTGCACCACCAGATCAACCCAGCCCAGTATGAGGATTTGGTGGGAGATAACCTGGTCAACCTGGCAGTGGTCCTGGAAGATACGGCCACTCAGGAGCGGGTCCTGGCCTCAAAGGAGTTCAATATTGCCAGCCCTCAGCTCACCATACAGGTAAGACATGTTGGAATCCTGATTACTTACCAACAGCTTTTAGGGAGGCCTATAGGTGTTTTTTGTTCAGCGAAGTCAGTTAATGACTCTGAGTGCCACACAAAAATTTGTAACATGTATGAGGCTCTTGGAATATAACAGGCCTAGGATCAGCTTTGCTTTCAACAACTTATTTTGTACACTTTTCTGTCAATATGAGAGAGGATTTGATGTCACAGTAGAAGAAGGGGGGAATCTTTCAGGTTTTAACTGACTATTTAATCAGGCAGGAGTAGGCTGGGTTTTTCCCAAAAGCATCCATCCATGGTAAGAGTATATTCCAGACTTGGCTAACAAGGCTGTCTCTTCTAGATGGCCGATGAAGACGCCATCGTACCTTTCAAGGAGCACACTGCCTTAGTGACCTTCACCAACCCTTTCTCAGTGCCAGTGAGTGGAGTACTGACTGTAGCTGGGTCTGGGCTGATCCAGGGCAACCTTCATTTCAGGTGAGAATATGTGCTGTTTTCAAAAAGCACAACAGCAGCAGCCGACATTTTATTCAGCTGAATGGGTGAAGGAATGTTCAAGGGTAGGAGTGTCACCATTCAGTACAGTGTTTTTGTTAAAGCATTGCAGATCGAGTACCTTTTGTACTTGGATTGTTCATGATTGTACATTGTTATGATTAGTGTTTGCGTGGGAGTGGATGGGCGTGGTACTCGTCTGGTTTGACGTGATAAATGAGATGTGGACAAAATGTTCAGCCATGGGAATGATGCTGTCAGCAAACTCGGGCTAAAAGGTATTTGCAAATACCTTACGGTTTGTGTCAGGATAGATTAACAAAAGAGTGGGAAAGTATTTGACAGCTAATGTAATATTCTTTTCTTGGGCTGACATCTTACCTGTCACAATCTAAATACTCCTGAAGCAATCAGCTCCACCCATCTGATACTCCAGCCAGGTTAAAAAAAAAAATCCTATCCTAATCCTACAAGTACTATTAGATGCAGTTGTAGCTGTGAAGTAATCAAATCCCCTCCAATGTCGGCCAGCCACTGTTTAGTGCTGTATTGGCGCTTCCTATAACTGCACCATTTTGCAAACACCCAGGTGATCTCCTCTCCATCTTTCTTCTCCCCCTGCAGGATGCTCCCGCTGCAACCGGGGGCAAGAGTGAAGCAGCACATCACTTTCGTCCCCACCGTGGTGGGAATGAAGATGCTGCAGGCCAGCATGTCTCTGACAAACTTCAACTCCATTATCAGAAGTTTCAAGATGGTCTCAGTCAACAGGGCTTAGGTCCTGTGTTTCACAGACCTCATGGGCCAACGTGGCTTTTTATGGCCCAGTCGGCTCAATTGTTGCACAGCAAACATTCTTACCATGTGTCAGTATTGTCCTGCCTCTGAAACACCATCTTTCCATTTTCATTTCCATCTTTTAATGAAACCAGGAGAGTCAGAGTCCATCCATGAAGTCATCCACCAGTTTAATGTTTTAGTGCTGATGATGTATGATGAGAATGTAAAGTAATATATTTATTAATGCAGCTCAACATTGCTACTTGAATATCCATTTGTAAACTCGCACCTTTCACTTCATGAAATGGTTTGATTCAAAAAGGTTATTTTGTTTTTGCTTTATTTATGAAATCAGAAAAATTGTTTAAAGTTAAAATCGACGTCACTTCTAATAACCGTGCAGACTGCCGTAGGGGGCGTGGCTACACAAATCGTCGGGGTTCCAAGTGTATATTTGGTTGATCAATGACTGCTGTGTCAAGAGCCAGTTTAGTACTGCCATCCAGTGGTTAATATAAGACTGCCACTGACTCAGCTGACACAAATTGCTCACTAAAACATTTTTTTAAATTTTACTTTGTAAAAGGTTTGATATTTAATTAATAAACTTTGTATTGAAATATTTCTTGTTTTTCAATCATTTTTAATTCAATTTTAAATGTTTACTGAAACCTAAATTCTTTCATTTAAATGTTAGTTACATTTTAGATTACATGTAAAATTTATTAGATATAGGTCATTCAGACTTTGTAATAAGTATCTGTTTTTATATAGAATCAACGTGTTGAGACTTTTCAATCTTTTAGAACTACGGGGATTACAGTATGTTCACTAGCTCCAGACTTCCATTACATTGATAATTCTGACTTCAGTCCCATTCAACATTTAAAAATACACCAGCTGTTTAAATCTTTCTCTGCTGAGAAAGTCATTCATGCTCTTTTATCCTCTCGAATTGATAACTGCAACTGTCTTTACTTTGTCAATCAGTCCTCCCTCTCCTCCGGCTCCTGACCAGGGGGGTGTTCCACAAAGCGAGTTTACCACCTTAGCCAGGTTTATTTCACTCAGACTAAGGTGGTAAGCTCGCTTTGTGGAACACCCCCCAGATCAAGAAAGAGGCCGTTTATTTGTTGTGGGTGGTGTTATATGATGTTGGTGTGGATGCGTGGCCTTTCTGTGTGATTGTACGTGTGTATAGATTTGGTTGTGTTCCTTAGGTTTCGGTAAACATTAAAAATGATTGGAAAACAAAAATTTCAATAAAAAGTTTATTAATGAACTAATATCAAACATTTTCCAAAGTTAAATAAATAAATAAATACATAAAATGTTTTACTGATAAATTTGGGAGGTTTAGCCAAAAAAGATTCAAAGATTTTCCTGCTGGAACAGCAGACCGTGGTTCTAAAAGTGAAAGTGTCAATTTTAGATTAACCACTGGATGGCGGTAAAAAGCTTGGAAACGTATACAATGGGCGGGGTTACATCAGCAGCCACGCCACTTCAGGCAGCCGACTTCCGGGGGTACCTGAATAAAACTGTAGTTTCTTGTTAATGCAGTTCATTTTCTGTCCAGAAGAGGGACACCTTTGATAACTTGCTTCATTTTTGATGCCCTGAATAAACTCTGTGATTCAAATAATGAAATAGAAACTTATTATGATTTGTTTGACCCTTCTTGACCCCACACTGTGTTGAGTAAAAGTGTGAAATGAAATAAAACTAGACTCAACTTTCCCAGAATGCAATTAACTTATCTTTATTAATCTATTTTAGCTGTCTGTCAAAACAAATCAACAATAAAGCATTATATACAAATTGTAGCTAAGCTGACAGGCAGTGTAATAGGCACATGCACAACCATACCAGTTCATCTATATTACAAAGAGGTTATTCAGACAACCATGGACAGAAAAGAAAACAGGAGAATTAAAGCATAACAACATGTACAACCCAGAATCAAAAGTAAAGATTCAAGCACTAGCCTATAATACAGCATCTTCAAGACAATTTGTTATCAAAACATTTTTACAAGAGCATATTTGGTCTTTGTAGGCTATTTTATGATGCTAAATGTCTATACCTAAATTCCTTTGTAGAATTTAACCAATTCATAAATAGCTCACATTTTGAAGGTAAAATACAATCAGACTATTTTAAATAGCCTCGAACTATGTGGGAAATGTTATCTGATATTTATCTAGGCTATATATAAGTAAAGCAATTCTAAAATAGTAGTGAAGGCAGGATCCATCTCAAATAACTTTACAACTTCAGACCTTACTTCTTCTTCTCGCTTTAGAATGGCATTGGTCAATGGCAAATGTATTTATTTAGTTTTTCATCAAATGAAAAAAAGAAACAGCAGAACAATAACAGACAATCTGAACTTTTCATTCAGGCAGACACACCGATTCTGTTCATTCCCAGGATGTAAGACTTTGCTTTCAGTGCAACACTCTTTTGTGTACAAAAGTGGGACACGTCTCATAGAGTCTTTGTGAATTGATTAAAAAAAGAAAAAAAATATTTCCAGTAATAAACACAGTTCCCTGGGTCAGATATGAAACTCTGGTCCCTTATTTTACTTTGGTCCTTTATGTTGGTCCATTATTTTTGGCTTGCGTTATGGATCGTAAATATATACCTCGCTTCGAAAGTTGTCCCCTGAGTACTGATTAGAGATCAGATACCCTGCCCCAAACATTGAAAAAATCATCGGGAGATAACAATACTGACTCTGGATCAGTCTCTAGGGGCAACTTCACCCAGTAGCTCCACTGAGGAGCTCAGGTTCTCACAAGGTTGGAGTCTAGGAGCAGAGTGTGACAGCTGGTGCCCTCTAGAGATAGTCCAGCTCCAGTGCGTGGCTCAGAGCCTCCAGATCGGCCCGACATGACACCCTCCAGAACGGCATGTTCTTCTGAAAAAAACATAAAAATACAATACAGATTTAATGACAAACATACAGTCTTTAGGCGGTCATACTTGGGCATCTTGTTGATGCCTGTGGTTTGGAAGGGGATTGTAAAGTGCACCAAAATCCATAACGTGCAAAAGCGTAATGCAAAAATACTGTTGTTGAAAAATCTCCCAATAATATGAAGCCTCAAAATGTTGTCTGTGTATCATGGTTTTCAGGGTGCCTCTCCCAGAAAGAATGTTACCATTTCCATGCAAAGACTATTCTAAAAACTACTGTATCAGACACAGAGGCTGCAGAAGTGTCATGATGAGAAGTGTCATGATGAGTTGAGGTCCATTTTTCAAACCGTCAGGATTAAAACAGAAAGATGAAGTGAACGTTACCTTTTTGGCCACGGTCTCTTCCTCCACTCCGTCTCCTATCACCACGTACACCGCTCTCCGACCAAACCTCTGGGAGACACGCTCAAAACAGCTCTCCTTGCCTTTAAAAAAATGGGCATTTTTACAACAGGTTAAAAGTGAAAAATACTATCTTGAAAGAAATATTGTACATTGTAAAATTTACCAGGTGAGAAACAAAGAAAAATGTGTGATTCCTTAGTATGTGCAATGACTGTCTACATGGAAGTTCGGCATGGATCTCCCTTCCCAGGATATTCAGAATGGTGAGTCTTTAGTCCTCACCTGTCTTGGTGGCGCTGTATATGTTCTCTATGGGGAACGCTGAACCCAAGCCATACAGTAACACCTTGGAGAGGGCTGGGATGAGCTGAGTGGTGGTCACCAACACGTTCACACAGTTGGGCCTGGAAGGACAGGAGTGACACATTTACACTGATGTCAACTTAAGACACCTCTCACGATGCGTGCTGTAACAGGGAATGATACAACTCATTCAAGTCGTGATAACGTGAACCGACCTTGAGTGGATCAGAGCCAGGGCCTTGAGTGCTTGAGTCAGCCACAGGTCTGTCAGAACCTCCATCTCCCTCCTCAGCTGTAACCACTCCTCCCGCTTAGGGCTGCCCAGCAAACCTGCCAATCGGGGAGAAGCACAAGCTTGACGGACAGTTTTTGTAAAAAAAACCCCCAGAAAAAACCCAGAGGTGAGCTCACCCAACGGTTCCAATGAATAATAGTTCTCATTTACTGAGACATTGAAAAACCCATGTTTTGACAGCGAGGCTGTCTTCAGTCTGGATGGAGGATTCTCACACGACAACCTCTAGCCAAAACCTCAAACACATGGTTTGCAGCCCAGTTAAAGGGGCCAGCTGTAATCAGCAGTGCCTATGCTCAGCCAAACACAGAACAGCTCAGCAGCAACCTCTAACTCAACCATCTCAGTTGACAAACACACCTGTCTCCTTCCTTTCGCTGACATCATCACCCCTTCAAGATTCAATTCATTAAATAGGGGATGTCAACAAGGGGCCACAGCTTTCACACAGATTTTTCAAGCAAAGAGCAGGTGGTCACTATCATACGCTCACTGCATTCTCTTGGTTAACTGAGCTTTAAGTAAAGGTCAGACTGGAGGCTTGGGAAATACAAAATGCACCATTCTAAAGTACTCCTTAGCTAGCAGACTGCTGTTGATCCCAGTCACCACATTAGGTTAAAGCAGAACTATACAGTAGGTTGCTAGAAAACAGATAACACAGACTAGACCTCAGAGAAGTTAAGCTAATAGCGTGCTTGTATACCGTACTGGTAAATGAACCCACCTCCAACATTGTTCTTATATGTGGTGTAGATCTCCTTTACTCTGCGGTATCGGAAAGCCAGTTTCCTCATCCAGTCCACCCCTCCGTGGACCCCTGAGCCCAGGCACAGAGAGCCGGCACCCGCCGGGCTCTGGAAGCCGTCAGTCCCAAAGTTATAGGTGCTGCAGGATCACAACACAAGAGACAATCAGGATCTGGATCAAAACTGGTGCGTTTGTCTGTAGCAGCTAGTACCATCTATGTGTGGAACAGAGTAAATACTTGATTTGGGATAACTACATTAAACATATGTATACATTTAATGGCTCTTTATTTGTACATTCACGCAAAGTTGATAACCAATGGTTTCTAGCAAACGTTTCAGGGTATGAACAGGAAAATAGGGAGTTGGGAGTTGTGCCAGTACAACCACAAAAATGCCAGGGACAAGAAAATCAGAGGAACTGCCTTTGAGCTGTGAATGTTGCTTTGTCAGTGAGGAATCATAGAGCATATGCATTCACCAGGGCTAGCATTGATAGAAAAAAAAATCCTTGAGAATGAAAAAAGGCCAAAGGAAAGTGCAATAAAATAAAGACTTCACAAAGGTGCTTTGGTACAATCTGGCTCCTAAAGTGCTTCAACAAGTTTACACAATAAAATGTCTGGACTGAAGGAGACGGAAAGAATGGTAAAGAGATATTTTGATGAGAAATGAGAGTTATGGATAATACTGTGACATATTATATGGCTGGGGAAGTGGAGAGAATAAAGCACGCGTGCGCGCGCGCACACACACACACACACACACACACACACACACACACGCACACACACACACACACACACACACACACATACTTCTCTTTCTACTCGGTGTCATCTCCCTGCTTTATCCTCCTATGCACTAAAACCCAGGGGCAAGTCTGGTTCATGAGGCGTAATAGAACTGTCAGGCTCTCTCAGCAGAGCTCTAAGTACAGTAAAACAGTAGAAGCTTTACCTCAGGTCCTGCCCGTTGTCGTCTGATGCCACGTCATCAATATGAACCTGGTCACATTCCTGGGAAATGAAAAAGAAAGCGGATATATCAAGTGGCGCGAGGAGATCCGTTTCAGAGCGGAGCGCTGTACGGGCAGGTCTCTCCTCTTTAAGGGAGCCTTTGGGAATGATAGCAGCTACAGAGATGAAAAAAAAGAGCTAAAATAAAAGACAAGGAAGGAGGAAATAAGTTGTCAGGACATGGGACAGAAAGGCGCCAGAGAGGAGAGGGTATAGTGAATGCGCCTCGGCAATACCGGTGTAACCATATAGCGCATTAAAGTTGCATACTCATACCATCTTTATAGTGTTTTGGTCAAAGAACGCCTCTCAAGAAAGGGCCTTTGTCTTGAGAGTGGTCTTTTGACATGCACAGTGGTGCGCCTGTTATTCCTCTCTACTGGATGCCAACGCAACCAACCAAACCGCAGGGATTAAAACCGCACTGTGGCGTAGCATGTGGCTACAGCCAAAACACCTTCAGCAATATGCAGTCGAATCAGAAAATACTATTAAATATATGAAGATTGTATATTGTGGGAGTAAAGGAAAAATAAAGTATAAATATGTTGTTATAATGGTAATATTATTGACATGAAGTATTATATATACTTCATGTTGTTATTCATGTTGACCATGAGAGACCAATAGATCTCAGTAGCCTGCAACACTCCTGGTTTTGATCTCTCTATCTGTTAGTCCCATTTCTCTCTCCTCTATACTGAGTCCAGCTTCAAGCCTCTAAATCCTACTACCTCTCACACACACACATACACACACACACACACACACACACACACACACACACGCACAGATGCGCACACAGAACGCTACTATAACTCCTACTACTTGTCACACAGCGACCCCGGACAGACAGGCCCTCCTATCACCTTTCAGACTGAGGGGGAGACGCTACCTCATCACCCCTCCGTCCTTACATATCTCAACTCCCTGAGGCTGCAGCCCACCACCCACTCAGGTACCATCTGCCCCTACAGAGTAGCTCATACTGCCCGCACAAAAAGCAATTGGCCCCACTAGCACTAGTACGACAACACTCAAGACTCCCGTCAGTTCCACTCAGCGCCTATCCCCATGGCACAGTGCTTCAAGAGTTGGCAACAAAGTGGAATATAACTGAAGTAAATGTGCTTATATCAGTTTCTTTGAAAATTTCCACTGGAAATCCTGATTTAGATCAATCTGACGGCCATGCACGCCAATTATAATGTAATTATGTGATCATCTGCTGGTATTACAGTAATGACAGCAACAATAATCCTCATAGCCACTGCTGTAGCTACTGACATAGCAGGGACAAGATAATTGTACCACAAGACTTAACATGAGTTGTCAGCCCACTGTGGCCTACTGCTTTGTAGATTTACTGAGCCCTGACAACAAAAGAGGGGATAAAACCCGGTTTGCAAATGGCTTTGTTGGCCCCCTTCCCTCCTCTCAACTGTTCCTCCTCCCATTCGACTAATTTTCCTCTCGGAGACTCAGACACACACCTATAATTACAGCACAAAGTGTCCTTGTTCTCTCTCTCTCAGTCCCTCTCTCTGTCTGTCTCTAATCCTTTTCTTTGTCAGAACAAGGCGGAGGAATGTAGGATGAAAAACATATGCATTGTTCAAATCGCCGACACGTAGTAAAACTGCATTTTAAAAAAGGAGAATGGAATTTTCTTTGAAGAGTCATCGCTTTTTTTTTTCCGGGGGGCACGTCTACGCACATGGTGACTGTGCTAGATTATTAGGCTGCACATCAGGTCTAATGGTACTAGTGCAGATGCCAGCAGCCAACAAACCCTCCTTTTACATACTTGCTGCACTGTTGCTCAAGGCCCAAAGACAAATTGTTTGGAAAATGCTGCACTAAGAACTCCTGCAGGATAGATGCAGGGTGGATTTGGCTACAATGGCTGCCACTGTGCCTTATGCCAGTTAGGAAAACAGTCAAGCCTCTTGCTAGGCTGTTGTGGGG
Organism: Hoplostethus mediterraneus; assembly: GCA_034670385.1. NCBI lineage: Eukaryota > Metazoa > Chordata > Actinopteri > Trachichthyiformes > Trachichthyidae > Hoplostethus > Hoplostethus mediterraneus. Next base: position 2,880,715 of record JAXDDW010000013.1, read on the forward strand.
AAGGTTTTCTGGTCAACTGTACGCCAGCTTACACCACTGGATAAGTTCTCTCTCACGGCTGATATTTTCCAAAATCTAAAATTGTATCAGCATTATCACGAAAAGAGATGAAGGAAGCTCAGCGGCATTTGCAATAAGAGGTTTTGATGAAGTAAGGCAGGATGTCATAAAACACACTGCAACCTTGTTCTTAACATCCACAAAGTTATTTGAACATTTTCAAAAAAATCTCACCTCCAAGTCGTTGAAGAAGAGCCTTGAGTCGGCCAGATTGAAGATCATCTCCTCCATCCACAGACCCAGAGACACCGCCTTTGAAGAGTCCTAACACACACACACACACACACACACACACACACACACACACACCGTAGCATTAATAACTCTGCTTTGAAAACCACACTGCACAGTTACTACATCTTATCTCCTGACATTTACGAACAGAGCGAGACGGTCAGCATGACAACCTTCATAGGCCGAGCGGAATGGCGCTGTAATTCAAGAACAGGGAACGAAGCTCGGCTGTTCTCTCGGGGGTTACGCGTTGCTGTCCGATTCGCCTCTTGTGGCCATACTGTGCATTTAATCTGGACTTAATCACAAGCAACATACGTTTTTAATTCTGTACGGCTTCTTGAAACACAGTGGTCGGTCTGCACGAGTCTAAATCTTGGTAATCAAAGCTGAGCAACGCAGAAAAAAACGGGTTTGATTTGTGCTTCGACCTAGTTAATTAAGGTCGTGTAATGATGACAGTGCTCTATCACTCCGGGGGCTGCTTACTCGATGATTAGAGTAAAAAAAAAAAAAAAAGAGGTGTAAGTATGTGGGCTGGGAGTGATGGCATAAGAGTTCTGGTATTTTAAATCAACAGTTTAATCTGATTACTGAACGTTACTCATGTCATTATTCTCGCCTTGTCAGCACGTCCGCCTGCACGTCTCTGAAAAGCCCTCAACGCGGCTCCTCTGCCAACTCGTCAACCGGATTGACACAAACAGGTTCCAGGGAGAGGGAAGTGTGATTATTTATCTGTCAATCATACGTTCTGCTATGGCTTATCGCTGCTATCTCTTCTTTCTTTCTAACTTCTTTTTTTTTTTTTTGGTTCTCCTTTGTCCGGTCTGACGGTTTACCTGTCTCTCCCCACGTCCCCTTTTTTCTCAACTTTCTCAACTACATATTCCTAATATTGAGTTGCACCTTTTTTTTTTTTTTTGTACAATCCATCCAGCAATTTTCTCAACTACATATTCCTAATAGTGAATTGCACCTTATTATTATTATTTTTTTTTGCACAATCCATCCATCAATTATCTCAAGGCTGTCCCCTGTCCCCTTTTCCCTTCCACTTCCAATCCAATCCAATCCAACTTTATTTATAAAGCACAATTTAAACAACACAGTTGACCAAAGTGCTGTACAATCAATCAATCGAGATAGTAAAAACTTAAAAACACAATAAAACACAAGGACCAGTTTAAGAGACAGAATGACAGTAATATAAAAGCAATAAGACCAAACAAAAAGGAAAATGCAACTCTGAGTTAAATGTGAGTTAAAATGTGTACAAATGTGTTTTGAGGCGAGATTTAAAAACAGACAATGTAGGGGCCAGTCTAACATGTAGAGGCAGCTCGTTCCAGAGTTTGCAACTGCAAAAGCGCGATCTCCCCTGAGCTTAAGCCTAGCCTTAGGTACAACCAGGAGCAACTGATCAGCGGACCTGAGTGACCTTATTGGGACATATCGCTGTAAAACATCAGTCTGTATCCATCTGTATCTCCCCTTTCGCGACCAAAGTGGATTGAATAGGACAACATCAACTGCAGTTTTCACCCGGATTCACCTGGTTAGTCACTTCAGGAAACGAGCGGGTAAGGCTAATATTTCAACACCTCTTCCCTCTCTCTCTCTCTCTCCAAAAAACACAAACAAATACCCGGGGTGGCGAATTACACAACATTTCACACTTCTTCCTTAATAAGCAAACTCTAAATCATCCCCAGCAGGCACCATATAAATCATAACCCATGGGCTCTTGAGAGCAGTGGTAGACAGTTTAGGTGTATTGCTGTTGTTCAGAGTACAAAAGCAGGCGTGGGTATGTGTTGCGCATTGTTTTGATGGCAGTGACGGCTCTTCGTTGGCAGAGAAGGGAGGAAAAACAGAGGTGTCAGCCAAAGGTGAACGTCAGATTAGCGCGTCTGAAATGACAAGCCCGTCTTGTCTCCTCCAGCAGCCCTGCTCAAAATGGCAGAAATGGTTTTGGTGGCGAGGTGATTGAGGAGAATAAACGACGGTAACTAGGTAATGGATGCAAAGAGGGTGTTAGAAGAAAGAGGGAGCTGGGGGGGTAATTGGAGGAGTAGGAGGACAAGGATGAGAGGGAGGAAAAAGGGTGAGGAGGAGAGGATTGAGAAAGAGGAGGAGGGCGAGGTTAGCGGCTTAAAAGGGGGGGGTGTTCTCCTTGTTTAATAATGGAGATAATTATCTGTAATCGCCTTCCTCAAAAGACCAAGGCCATTTCTATACAGAGGTAAGGACAAATAAAAGCAAAGGTCCGGCCTCTTTCTGATAATCCCCCCCCAAAAAAAAAGAATTAGAGAAGAATGAGCGTCAAGAGAAAACATCCAAGCCATTCAATTCCCTCCTTTACACGAACGCTGATGTTCGGGATGAAAAACAGAGACTATTCACACACCGGCGGAGAGAGCCGGGGTGCCGTGTAGCCTACGGTATGATAGATGAGATAATGGAGGAGCTGTTACAGCGGGGGGGAATCAACTCCTCATGTGGATCTCTGTTCACCTCTGGCTGAAAACAACTGTCTTTCAACGCGGCCATTAGTCTTCCCCCTCCCCGCTCGCCGGGCCCAGACTTGCCTTTACCTATAGGTCCAAACATTTGTTTACGGCAGGAAGTTTAGCAGGCGGGCTGTCACGGAAAGACCCAGGGTTGTTGAAACTGGACGAGGGTAAAAGAGTTGAAGGGAGCGGGAGACAAAAAAAGGGAGAGAGATGAAGAGGAGATTCAGTATGAAACGAGACCTGTGCCAAAATACTCTTGCCAAGGAGAAAAAAAAAAAGACAAGGCTGTCACACTAGGATGTCAACATATTAGCTGCAAATTTGGGAGGGAGAAAAAAAACATTGCTAGCTTGTAAAAAAGTCTTGACGCTTTGGACTTTTAATCTGTTTTTCCGCCGCCTGATCATCCAATTCCTCGGCTGCGTGTTTGAGTTTTGAAGTCAGAGCCTGTCCGACTGAGCTCTTTGGTTCCAGCAGCAGGGTGTCTGGGCGGTGGGGGGGAATCAGGAATTTTTGGCACATCAGCCACATTTCAACACATGCACTCTCTCTCTATCTCCCTATCTCTCTCTCTCTCTCTCTCTCTCTCTCTCTCTCTCTCTCTCTCTCTCTCTCTCTCTCTCTCTCGCTCCCTCTTTCTATTCATCCCTCCACGGCAGAAAAGAAAGAAAAAGAAACAACGTCCATGCATGGCCTGGCGGAGCTGAACCGATCAGAAACGGAGCGTTTGCGGCTCTCAAACTCCCATCAGCCTTGTGTCAACCCACCGGGGGACCGTGAGAATTCAAAACACGGAGGCGAGCCAAAAACAAGAAAGCGCACCACTGTCCTCCCCTTGTCAGCTGCCTGTCCGTTACATAAAGGTCCCGTCGGTTGTCAATCACGCCGCGGGACGCCGGGGCAGCCAAACAACCCCAACTGCATTATGTAAAGAAACAAGGGGGCAGGAAGGCAAAACAGCCAGCGTGTGAAAATGCTCATGGATGAGACCCAGAGGTTACCGACAGTCACCCCTCTGGGCTGTTAGTCAAATAAGCACTCTGCCGTCGCGTCAAAGGGGGGTACTCGAACGGAGCTTTGTTTGCGAGGGTGTTGCGTAAAAGTGCACCTTTGATAAACCCGGTGTTGTTGCGTGAGGAGGTGCAGCACATACATCGCACAGTACACGACAAAAGGGAGAGGCTGTAATGCCGTACCTTGCCAAATCGTGTGGAGAAGGTTCCCGTGAGGAGAGAATGGAAAATGATGATGGTTTCATCCAGGTCCCAGATAAACACTCGCTGCAGTGGAATAACAGATATATAACGTTAACCTTGTGTGTGTGTGTGTGGATGTGTTGAAATGTGTTGAAATGTGTGTGTGTGTGTGTGTGTGTATACCTCTATATCAGAGTCCAGAGGTGGAGCAGGGTCGCTGACTCTCTTCCTCCCCCTCAATTTCCCATCTGACCCTCTTCGGGGTGGGACCCCCTCCTCTTTACCTGGTGTGGGGGGACTGGGGGGCGGGTGGTACTCTGCTAGACAGACACACACACACACACACACACACACACACACACACACACACACACACACACACACACACACACACACATTACAATCGCTATTCAAACACTATCTATATAACAACCCGTTTTCCAAACAATGAGTCTTTCTTTACCTGTATGTGACTCTGGGCTGTGATTGGGCAGCATAGCAGGATGTTCTGGGTGCTGATAGGGTAAGGGAGCTGTAATGGCAGCAGGGCTGATGTTGCTACTGGCAAGGTAGGGGCTGTTGTAGTGATGGGAGTTATAATATGGAGAGTACTGACTCTGGCTGTAGCACGCTGAAAAGTCCTGACAAGACGGAGACACGAACATTAGTCATCAGTCAAATCGAAATATGAAGAGTTGCATTCCAAAATGAGACATCTAGCATTTGGAAAAGATCTAGCCTGAGATACACAATGTTATAATGTTATATGTCATTCATTTGGGATGTTCAATGCATTCCAGGAGTTATTTTTGTGATGTGTTGTAATTTACTTTTTTGGTGTGCCAACTTTCCCTCAACCTGCTTTGTTTACTTCTTCTTCAGTTGGTGATTTCCAACATTTCCCAGAATGCCCCTTGACAACCCCCAGAGAACGTGCCTGAACTTGTTGTATTCATTACGTGTAGGTGGAGAGAGAGAGAGCAGGTTTTTCCAGTCGAGAAAAAAAAGTTGCGCCCCCTAGTCAAAATGCAAACATATCTTGTGGCTGCGTTGCATTCTGGTCTATTACGGCTATAGTCGATGGAGGAATTGGCGTCTCTTCCTCTTTCTACGATGGATTTCTCCCTGCGTGATTGTTGAACGTTGTTGCAAAATGGTGAGACTAGAAAGAAGCCCTTGCTCTTTGATTCTGAGAGACCTGACACCAAGTTTACTGTTGATGTTTTAGATATCCGTTGGAATTAGAAAAATACACCGCCAAATAACAACATGGTGTTTTAGAGTGAATTTTAAGTTCTTAGTTGTGTGTTTTGTTTTTCAGAAATGGGTGTATCATATTGGAAACTCTTCATATATTAAAAAAAACAGCTGGAGTACAATAAAACGTCTTGACTAAAGACAGACACAAATCAGTGTTAAATGCATGAACAAAAACATAATTGGAGCAAAAGTGATATTTTAAGATTAAGATTAAGATTAAGATTTGACTTTATTTGCAACTTCGGATCATAGGAACTGCATGAAATATGATGGATATCAATATCACACCAAACCAACAGGTTTCCAAATGCAAATGAAAACACGTCAGAGTACTAACTTGTTGTGTAGGGCTGAATGGGGTTGAACTGGTGATTGCATTGGTGCCTTGAAAAATTCCAGATGAAATACCACCACCTGAAAAATGAAAAGAAAGAAAGATTACCCTTAAAGACATTAATACACGAAGCAGGACAAAAACAATCACAAATTTAACAGAGTGTAAAAATCTACTACAAAAACTCAAATGGAGAAAACGTCAGACAACTATTTCCACATCTGATCTGTGATCTGTGAAGTTGTTTGGGCAGTAAAAAGTGCTCCCTCTGTGCGGTGTCACTGCTGAGGGTTTGATTTATGGTTGAAACAACAATACAGGTGGGAAAGTCTGCAACTTGTTGGTGCTCTCAGGGAATCTGATCGGGCCAAGGCAGGAAACGTCTTCCTCCAGGCAATTTCCCCTGTGGTCGTGTCTCTCTGCATCGTGCTGTAATGCCCTTCCATATTGCAGGTCGGTCAGTTGAATAATTTCACTTTCTAACTTCATTTACTTTGTATTACTTTTCCTCCTATGCCTTTACCCTCAAAAATACAGTTTGCTTTATGTCAAGCTGTCACTGTGAACATGAATTTGCTATTAATGGAGCTACTTAGTAAAATAAAATAAAAAATAAAATTAAAAAAAATAAAAAATAAAAAATAAAAATAAAATAAATAAATAAAATAAAATAAATAAAATAAAATAAAATAAAATAAAATAAAATATATTGTGTTGTCCAACCAAAAAGAATTTGCAAATAATTCTTAAGTGTTTCTTTTCATCATATTTGGTTTACCAGGTAGGTGTGTTTTGCTACTACGGACAATAATATCAGTGCCAGAAATGTTAGATAACTACAGTGTTGGTGCCCTGCTCTACCCATTGAGCTAAAATAAGGACCACTGTGGAGAACATAAATGTATATCCTGTCTCCATCGGTTACACCCTTCCTCCACAGTCTTCCTCCATCTCTCCACCCAGCCATCCATTACTCATTCCTCGACTGCTCTACTACTCCCTCACTCCCACTTCTTACTCATCCATCCATCCCTCCATTCCACAGTGAATGACAAACAGGAGCGTAATGACTCAGCAGAGGAACCACACTGAAATCTCCCAGGACGACTCAACAAGCTTCAAAGCAACAAGAGGGGGAAAAATACAGGAGGTCTTTCAAAGTAAACACCAACAGGCTCCCATAGTCCTCCATTTGGTTTCAGTTGTACATGCAGTGTATGTGTTTCAATGATTTGTTGTGGTGTGCGTGTGTATCCGTGTGTGTGTGTGTGTGTGTGTGGTGTACAATATAAATGGATCGGACGGAAACATTCTGAAATTCTACAAACATTTGGTTGTTGCGGCATGTTATTGCCGTTTGAAGTTGGCAGTATGTAAAGCTTAATGATTGATGCCTAGAAATATTCAAACAATTTTTTGGTTGTTTGGGAACTTTGTGTCTTTCAGGCCCAAACTGCATTTCATGTTGGTTTAGCAGATGTGTGTGCTGGTAGCGCAGGACCGTTGAAGGCTCTGTACCTACAGTGAGTGTGTTTACATGCACATTTCTATTCCAATATAACTTGGGATAAACAAGTATTATAAATTATATATATACTGTTGGCATACGGTACGTGAAAGAAATGTACAATAGATGAGAGAGAGGCTCATGTCCTGATTATTAGATTGATTAGTGAGTATAATAGATGGGATGTACTGGGATACTTTTACTTTTTTTCTACTGTTTTTGCAGTCTGTGTGAATTGTGTTCCACTAGTACTAGTCAGAACGTTCTGAATGGGATGCGATGATATAACAGCTCATGTTGAATATGATCTTAACTGAGTTATGAGCTAGTATGTAAACACACTCATTGTGTTTACATGTGTAGATTGTCTCCTCTTTCTCCTCCATACAGTGGAGCCAGTGTCCTCCTCCTCCTCCTCCTCTCCCTCGTCTCCCTCAACCCCCTCCCCCCGCCAGCATTAAACCCTACTCGCCCCTGCTGGAAAACGCACCTTAACCTCTCCCCTCTCACACACAAGGTCAATTTCACGCTGCTTTGAAAGCCATAAAGTCGCACTGAGCGAGTCATGCTTTGGGCGCCGGACAACTGAGGAATGTGTACAGCAGAAACACACACAGACACACACACACACACACACACACACACACACACACACACACACGCATGTGTGGGCAGAAAGCTGCACTCGGTCACAAACATACCACATCTTGCATCGAGCATTTGTTTTTCGGCAAGAGTCCTCGCTCATCTTTCTCTCTTGCTCTGTCCCTGGCTCTCTTGTTTTTTTTCTCTCTTTCGTCCACCTTCTCTGTATCTCTTCCTCCTTCTGTCTATATGTTTTCTCTCATTCCACCTCTCCTCTGTCTCACATATACGCATGCATACATGCTGTGTTGTTGGTCTGAATGGGGAAAAGGGGGCCTGACCCCCAGAAAAGAGGAGGGGTGGAGAGACGTCTGACGCCAGGAGTCCAGACCACAGCTAATGGAGAACAGGTGTGGCAGAGAGGAGAGAGGAGAGGAGGAGGAGGAGGAGGAAGAGGAGAGGAGGAAGAGGAGAGGAGAGGAGCTGGGATGGATGCTTCTCAATGTAAGGACAAAGTCAAAGAGTGTGTGATAGTGGATACATGTCCTGTTTCAGACTAACCGTGAGTGGAGTAGCTGTAGAGAGCTTGACTTGGGGGAGTGCCGCTGAAGTTGGACAAGCCCAGTAGTCCAGTCTGTCCTGGAGAGTGGCTCAGACCGTCCTCTGTTTTAATGTCTACACAGAGACATGACAGGGAGAGAGCGGAAGATGAGCGATTGTGGATTGATGAGGTGTTTACCACTGACACTTCTGCCAAACTCTAGCTATACCTCTGTACTTTCCTGTTACATTATAGAACTGAAAACAGTGTGAAACGTGTGTGTGTGTGTGTGTGTGTGTGCGCGCTTACTGTAAGAGGGCATGCTGTAGCCCTGTGTGTGGTGAGTGTAAGGTATGTATGGTCCTGTGGGCTGGAGGGCAGGACTATACTGAGTCTGTCCATACGCCGCCATGACACTTCTCCGGTCAGCTGATCTGGAAAAGGAAGTAATAACGACAGGCTGCTTAGCAATTTAGTTTTCTTCCTCAGAATGGGAGAACTGACAAGACAACTGACAACAGACAAGAAGGAACCACAAACAGCAGTTTCATTAAAAGATGTATGGAATTAACTTTGGCTCTTATGGTTTGTTTTAACCTGCTTGGAGTCCCAGCGATTTCAATCAATTGCCATTAGCGATGTCTTTTATTCATACGACCCACTGGTACAGAACATGCATTCCAGTTTCAGTTTCAGTGACATGTAGAAACTCACCTGCGCTAGGTAAGACGAGTCTGAATTCAAGACGAAGAAGCCCTGTGAACAAGGTCAACAAAAGTTCATGGTCAGAAAATGTTTTAAATCCTGAAATCAGTTCAGAAATGAGCCACGGGGTTTAATCGAATCATTCATAAATCATCATTTTGTCATCTAAATGGATCAGAATTAACTGTTTCTCAATTACAATTTAAAAAAAGAAGCTGATTGCTGTTTCATTAATAATCTTTGTACCATACAGACAAACCTTGTTCAAATATGTATTTTGTCTGTTCATTTAACAGGGACCAGAACGTTAAATCCCCCAGACGAAAACTGCCACATTTCATCCGTCGC